>OY982574.1:9097003-9366788 GCA_963859945.1 Euplagia quadripunctaria
CGCGGTCGCCGCCCGCAGATAGCGAGCCAGTCGCTACCAACCAATTCACTGTCTGCACCGCATCAATTATATTCTAAATCGATTTTGTCAGTGTGACAATTCATATTGTAGTTTTGTTTTCATTTCAAGAATATCTTGATGCCAAATGTATATTTGACATTCCTTTCATTGAGAAAGCATAACTTCAACAAATATTGTGTTTCAAGTTAGAGATATACCATTAAAATCTGATTTAATTCCCCAAATCTTTAAGTAACTAGAGATACAAAAAGGTGATTGTTAACGATATATCCTTTCTAGGATAAATTGAAAATCGTTAAGGTTTATAATGCCAACATTACTGACAGAGAATATTTTTTTTGAATTGGCTCATAGATATGTGAAGAGTGAGTGTGACAGCAGTGAGCGGGCCGCGCTTGAGTGCCGCCTGGCCGCCGCTCCGCCGCCGCTTCGCCCTAATTAAACAATAATCGAAAAACTACAATGAACGGGCGCACGGCTCTGCGTCCTCGGTGTCCCGCGCCGCGCCCCGCGCGCCCCCTCCAACACTCCCCGCGCCCCCGCAACCGCACTCCCGCGTGACGTCACCATTGCACTCCTCATTATCGCCTCTCGACTCGAAGACACACTCACTAATAGATCCGACCGAAATATTCAGACTGGTTTTTTGTCAGATTTGTCTGCGAATTTGCAACGTCCATATCGATGAGAACGGCACGGCCGGCTCTATGCGCCCGCGCACTCTGTACTCGCCCGACCGAGGTTGCAGCGGATAAAAACACCACTTTCTGATAATATAATTAGTGATGTAGATTGATAGACCTTACCATCGTGTAATTGACTATTATGCCTATGTTACACAGTTCATCTTGTCATTATATATATTGGCTAATACTTTTCAGCTGAGTTAATTCCTTTACAGCGGCGTTTATAGCTTAATATAGATTTTTTTTTTGTATTTCGTTAATTTTAACATTCATAGGGTTGTCAGTGAGAGTGATTCACAAGTGTATGGATAATTTGATGTGTACCTTAGTATAGCTCTAAAAAATTGCTTCCGTTGATATAAAATGCCCCAAATGCCATTGTTCCAATTGTTAGGATAAGTATCAGTTCTACAGATATTTTAAACGGCTTTAATAAATGTTAAATATATATACCTATATATTCCTATAAATTCAGCGAAACTAATACTTAGATTTCACTGTTGGTAGGTAAATTGGGATTAAATGTCGTTTAATTAAAGAGTTTGTGAGTTCAATGACCGTACAACAAATTTAAATAGAGACATAGTTCATTAAATTTTCTCTAAGAAGTTATAAATTTTCTCTGTATTGTTTCAGGTCTAAGTGTAGGTATTTAGTCTATGTGAAGAGTCTGACACGGGCAACTTATCTTAAACACGGAAGATGTACTACAGACAATGAATGAAGTTTGTATAAAAATGGCTTATTAGTTAGGTAAAATGTGCAGACTGTCTAGAAGGTCACGGCTTGAGCGGCGGGGAAGCAATGAATGAGATTGGCTCGAAATAGTTGTCTTGGCTGGCTGCTTATGGATATGATATTAGCGTACCGGACCGCGTTATGTACCAGATTTTTACTTCGATAATTCCGTTACGTCACTTTTATTTGGGGGTGTCATTAAATCCAGCGTAGTTCAGTAGACTGTTTAATGTATCACGTCTGTGTGAAAACCTTACGTCTTAATTTATGACAAGTAGGTACATAGAGATTATGTGAAAAGTGTTGTTTGTCGACGGGATTTACGTGGAATCGTCATTGATGACGTAAGGTCTTGTAATATATTCCCTGTCGTGAAATCGTATCCTTGCCTACATTTGCAATATTTATTTTTGCAGCTTATCAAGTGTTTACTTTTACGTTTATTTCCCAAAGTCTACAGTTGGTAATGAACTAATGACTGATTATGCCGCACAAACCTAAATTAATAAATGATGTGTAAGTAATTAGAATCCTAAAATCTATCCTAAACCAAAATGCCGAATAAGAAAAGTTTCTGATTACATTTTTTTGTATTCATTATTCGAAACAGTTTATAGTGCTTCATCACTTCTTCAAACTCTGTTGTCTTTCGTTGACAACGAATAAATCCAAATTAGGTGCGGCAACAGTAGCCGTGTGAGGGCTTTAAAGAAATTTGTCTACACGTTTCCTTTTCCAGATATCTAGATCTAAGGTCCATGAACAAAAAACCTCAGAAACGTCCGGAACTTTCAGTTTTGAGCCTGTACATCAACCTTTTTTAAAATTTAAAACGTTGTACGAAATGTCACTCGCCCTAACTGGCAATCGTATTGTCATATAATTATGTATTCACACGGGAATTAACGCGATCATAAAAAGTTATTACATCCCTCTGAATTGCCTGTCGTTTCGAGAGGACCACTGAGCCAGTCAGCCTGTGACCACGGCCAGTGCAACCTGGTGGAAACGTCAGGCAATTTAGGGGTATGTAATACCTTTTCCTGATCGCGTTAATTCCCGTGTAAATACATAATTATATCATGGAACGTGAAAGTTTAAAAGTTAATCGTATTGTCGCATAAAGATTTCTTCAAATTTTTTACATAAAGTGGCTCTTTTGTCATATACCTTACAGAAGTGTAATTGTAGGATTTATGTCTATTAAATATGTATATATAAAAAAAATCGTGTCACGTTGATTGTTTGCGATGAAGTCCTAAACTAATGAACCGATTTTAATTAAATTTACACACTGTGTGCAGTTTGGTCCAACTTGAGAGAGGATAGTTTTTATCTCTATTTATAGTCATAATATTTTTTATTGCAAATTACTTAGCAACTTACTTATAGAAAGCGGAAAAAGACACTTAGAATAGAATCGAATAGAATAGAGTAAACTTTATTGTACACTAGGAAATATTGCTTAAAGTAAATTTACAAAAATTTAAATGTACAACGGGCGGCCTTATCGCTAAAAGCAATTTCTTCCAGGCAACCTTGGGATGGAAAAATAATGACCAGATGTAACAATCTAATGGGTAGTTTTGGTGTGGGAATCAAAACATGTTAGGCTTAAAACTAATAAATGATACCTATAAATATATACAATAAAATTAGATAGGTAATACAAACGACCCACAGGGGAACACTTCATTGAGGTTTACTTTTTCTGTAGGTAATTGTTAAAAGGCATCGATATTATTTCAATATTAGCTATAGTGTATAGTCGGTGTGTCGAGGCGCAAATTGCAAAAATGACAAATAACATTTAATTCTTAATAAAATTTATTAATTTAATTAAAGAACCATATAAAGAAGCAAGAAGACAGACTGGAATAATGTATAGTATTAGTAAAAAGAAAATAATAATAACTAGGGATCGCCTGGTGGTCGAATGTCGGCCATAATTCATTTTTGGTTTATTTCATTGGCCAGTATAACTTGAACTGTCATTGTATGGTCTTTTGTACCACGGCAGGTTTACATATATACTGGACGCGTGTAGCTTGCTGTAGTCATTTTCACCTATTTTTTTAATTTGTATTGTCCAAAAATGTTCTGCTTTTTGCACTGCTTCTATCACTACATATTATAAAACAAAGTCTGTCTGTTCGCAATAAACGGAAAAACTACTGAATAGATTTTCATGCGGTTTTCACCAATGGATAGAGTGATTCAAGAGGAAGGTTTATATGTAGTATACATGCATAATATATTATTGTAGAGAAAAGTCGAGAAATTCAAAGATTTGTAATGTCATGTCGTAACAAACATAGTTTTGTGCGCTTACATTGCAAACGCTGGCTAAACCTTACGAGATAGATCAAATAATGTAGTACGGAATTGTATATCTTAAAAAGATCAATAAAAAAGTCCGCGATGGTATATGTTTATCTCCTAAGGATAACCCACAGTAACCATTTTTATCTTTTACATATTACAAAAAAAATATGGGTTATTTATCAAACTATTTTAAACAATACAGTATTATTCCTTATCCAATTAAATACATTAGATACGTTGTGCACTTCATGTAGATCAAAATTGTCCTTTAAAGCATACAATACAAATGAATATCTTAGAAGATATCAGAGATTTAAAAAGCGGGGGCATAGTGGCTGGCGGGCCGAACCGATTTTGATAATTCTTTTTTGTTAGATAGGGTACCTCAAGGGTGGTCCCATGTCAAGGAAGTCAGGATCTGATGATAGGATCCTGATAAAATTGAGAGAAATCCTTTAAAATTGTAGGAACGAATAGTGTTTCTGTTTACTTTTCATTACTTTACTAGGTTTTTGCGTTTAGAATTCCCCTACCGCGTCTGTCTGTCTGTTCGCGAGAAACTGAAAAACTACTGAACGGATTTTCATGCGGCTTTCACTAATAGACAGAGTGATTCATGAGGAAGGTTTAGGTGTATAATTTGTACCCGTGCGAAGCCGGGGCGGGTTGCTAGTATCTATATAAACTTTAAGTATTTCAAATATTCGTGATTTTTTTTTTAAAAGGGGTACAAAGTATTCTTTTCATGTATTAATATATAAAGAAAAATAATGTAATCAACATTTTTACCCATACTATTTTAACGATATCTGTTTAAATTTTTTTACTAACTGTACAATACAGATAGGCAAATATTACGTGATGGATATGCGTATATTCTATGGTATAAAACCGGACACTGCAAACTGAACAGACATATGTTCAACCTAAAGTTGGACGAGAACACAATATGCAGATTCTCTCAAGAGGGAGAAGAAACTGCAATACATATTCTATGCTCTTGTGGCCCACTAATGCGGCACCGAAGTAATTAACCTAGGGTTACACATGCAACCGCAGGAAATACAAACAATCACTGCTTATAGAATCTGAAGGTTGCACGAAGCCATAAATCTGAGCAGTGAACTGTTAAGCAAAAGTGCGCTACAAAAGACCAGAAATGGTCGAACTACCACCAGGCACTTAAAAATAATAATAATGATTTAAAACAGTATGCAAGTGACAGGTACAATCATCATCAAACACGTTTCATTTAACAAATAATTCATGTTTCATCTTGGCCAGAAAAAGGCCATATTATAATTAATCAAACAAATTTCTGACCCTGTTATAGGAGATTATTATCTCTAAGAAACTGTATATAACGTTACTATGATAGGATGTATTGTTACAGTAATTAAATCATTACACGTGAGGCGCCGCACGCAGCATTCTAGGGGCCATCCATAAATTACGTCACACGTTAAGAGGGGGGAGGGAGTCAACGAAGTGTGACATTGTGTGACAAGGGGCGGGGGGACTATAAGCTTTGTGACGTCACATGTCAAAATTGAAAGTATTAAACAAAAAACATTACCTGTAAACGAAAGACGACATACGCTACTACACTTTTACTAAAAAAATAATAATTTTAGAATTGCTCTTTTTAGTTTTCGGTGTAAAATTGCAAAATATGTGACGTTGTTTTATTTACTTTGGAGAGCCATGCTTCGGCAAGTATGTGCCGGCTCAACCAGAGTGATACCACGGCCTCACAGAAAACCGGCAGTGAAGCAATGCTTGCATTACTTTTCGCCGAATGAATGAGGTTACCGGGGGCCCTAACCCTTCCCTCCCCCCTCTTCCTCTCTGCCCCTACTCCGACCTTAAAGGCCGGTAACGCACTTGTGACTCTTGAGTTGCAGGTGCCCATGGGCGGCGGTAGTCATTTGCCATCAGGTGACCCGTCTGCTCGTTTGCCCCCTATAAAATAAAAAAAAAGATCTGAATCACCATCACAATAATAACGTGGACTACCCGACCTTACCCCCTGTCAATAGGGTAGACGACTGTCAAGTCAAAAAAATAATATAATAAAAAAAATAAAAATATACTACATTTTTAGTAAACGTCAAAACGGTAGGCTATGTACATTTGTGTATGAAATACCAAGGAATGACGTCACGTCTTAGTGTTATCAAACCATTCACTTTTAATGTTAATTTGATGATTATAAAATAAATTAAAAACGTTCAAGTACAATGACAATTTTGGCACTATTATAAGTTATTTTATTGCTAAAATTGGTGAAATAATTTATTTTGAGCATAAGTATTGACCTATTGTGCGTTTACTAGTCCTTCCACTATTCCCCCTTGCCAGATAGCTGTTATAGGGAGGTGGTGAAGACTAATAGAGTAAATGACTGTCAAATCAAACCAGTAGGTATCTTTTTACCAAACATCTAAACGGTAGATTTCGTACAATTTTGTATGTAAAAACAAGGTATGACGTCACACCTTAGTGTTCTCAAATCAATCACTTTTAATATTGCTTTTGTTATTGTGACTACATCACTACATATTATAAAACGAAGTCTCCCGCTGCGTCTGTCTGTCTGTCTGTTCGCGATAAACTGAAAAACTACTAAACGGATTTTCATGCGGTTTTTCACTAATAGACAGAGTGATTCATGAGGAAGGTTTCGGTGTATAATTTGTTAAGATTTTGTGTAAATTGACTGAAATATGTTGATGATTGTTGAAGATGTATCTGCTACCCGTGGGAAGACGGGGCGGGCATTAAAATGACCACAATTTTCAGAGTATTTCAAAATATTATATTGAGTGACTAAAGAGAAGAAACTATTTTTGATAACTAGCATGGGAAACTATATACCCAATTCCCAAAACATACTTCCCTGACTAAATCAACTACAACGACTTCGTAATATTATGTAGGTTATTACATGAAATTATGAAGCTTTCAAACCATGAAATTAAATAACTTATTAAGCCACGCATAACAAACCACATGATATCACTTACACACTATAAAGAAATGCAGGTGCATAAATCAACTTAATTATGTATTTACTAGCAACCCGCTCCGGCTTCGCGCGAGTAGTAGAGACATCTTCAACAACCATCGTCATATTTCAAGCAATTTACACAAAACGTTAACAAATTATACACCTTAACCTTCCTCATGAATCACTCTGTCTATCCGTGAAAACCACATGAAAATCCGTTCAGTAGTTTTTCAGTATATCGTAACCAGACGGACGCGGCGGGGGACTTTGTTTTAGAATATGTAGTGATGTAGTGATTACATGAAAATTATGAAACTTTCAAACCATGAAATTAAATAAGTTATTAAGCCACGCATACAAACGACATGATATCACTTACACACCATAAATAAATGTAGATAAATAAATCAACTTAATTATGTATTTATTATTACTAGAAACTGTAAAGACTGTAAATGTTTTTTTGCAGTGACTTTAATAATTTCCCGTTTCATTTCAGTAATTTTTATGAAGTAGTATGCCCGATTGGGGAAATATCTCCAAAGACCAAGAAGTACCTACTGACTAGCGTAATACGGTTCTACGCTAGAACTGCACGGGAAAAGATAGAAAGAAAGGTTGATAGAACATAAGTGGTGGCACTGGTGTAGGGAATGAATAAAAGTTCTGGGAACTCCTTACCATCAGGTGGACTATGTGCTTGTTTGCCTGCTTAGAAGTCGGTTTCAAATAAAACAAATATTTTCCTCATTACTTTGGAATAAATCTTGAAATACCATCCACACAAAATTGTCCTTTAAAATGTAGTAGGTAGATTATCTATCTATCTAATACCTTTAAACGAGCTATTCTTATATATATGTATATATATTATCTGAATCTAGGAAACGGCTCCAACGGTTTTAATGAAATTTTGCATACAGATACAGTTTTTCATTTTAAGTTCAACTGCATAGTTGTATTTACTGTAAAAATGCAATTTTACAAAAAAAAATACGACTACAAAAAGCTACCGAGCAAAGCTCGGTCTCCCAGGTACTGAATTAAATAAACCTATAAAGAATGTTCTATTCCATTTTCATGAAACTGATAACTTCTAAATAGCTGGACAGATTTTAATAATATATAGATGTTATCCACAGATAGGCGTCCAACTCCAACAGCTTTTTGTTTTTTCACATCGAGTGTTAAATAAGGTATCATAAATCGGCATTGTCAATTTACTTATGTGTATAAACGACCCCTGTTCTTATGAAGGTCTTTTTATTTGACTGAGGTAGTAAGAAGCACACGGCCACATATCTATTACTGTCAGTTGCAGATTTCACTACAAAAATACTTTGTTATTGATTTAATAATGTAGTAAAAAGTCAAAAAGAATGTAGTAAGAATGTTGTATAAATAAAAAATAAATGCATATGCATTATGCACAACACTGACATTTGATTAATGTATTAAAAAGAAATACCAGAATATGGAAAACATTTTCTAGCGAATCTGCACAACTAAGTTGTTTTTTTTTTCACAAAAAGAAGATACTTTCCACAAGAACACTATTACATATTTTGGTGAGTGAACAACATTTGTGAATGCCTCTTTAAAAATCTAAACATCTACAGGCAAAGCTTTGTCTTTGTGTGCAAACATATATTTGTGTAACACCTAGATTCCTTTTCTTCTATAAAATATTGAACCCCCATCCTGAGGTTTAGAAAAACATACAATTGATGTAAGTTCAACTAGGCTCTCAATCTGTAAATCATTTAAGTAGTCTCTCTATGTGCGGATGGAACCTTCGATACTCGAGTAGTGAACTAACAAAACGACGTGTAAATATTATGCATTACCTCCGGATTAATAAGCATGATGAGAAGGGTATAAAAGAAGGAAACTGTAAAAAGACCGTAGATCTCTGCTGTTCAGAGGATAAGTAATGGAAATCAAAGAAAAAAGAGAATGATGAAGTAGTCTAAAAGAGAAGCCGGTTTCAAATTCCTTATTCTAAGTCCATCTAGATTACAATTCTAAATTGCAGGATTGCTTGAGCAAGAGGCAAGAACAGCCCCCAATATACATATGTACGTAATTAAGAAAGAATGACTATTTTTGCTAAATTACCCTATTAAGATACAGATACTCATAGGTCACAAAGGGAAGCTGCCTCTTAACTTGTATGTGTTACAGTGTGGGTTGATATTTTTTGAATGCTTTGGCATTGACGACAGTTCACTGAGTTCATGTGAACTAAGGAAATGTCCTCATGTCTCACACTAGGAACATGTTTTTGCTAGTATGAGAAGCAAATTTGAAATATTAGGCGCGGTCAGATATACAGTCTTCAAAATATTCAGTATTCCTTTCTTCTTCATCAACTGAAATTTTTATATTTTAGATTACTCAGTAACCACTCAGAAGCACATCAACTACTTGGATAGTTATTTACCACCCCTTTGGCTAACTATTCGAGTTTGTGATGCTATTTAGAATTTCTGCTTTCTATTTGAAAAAGAACATGGAAGAGCAATTAATAGTTCTAATCTTCTTACTTGCATAGACCATTGTTTTTATAATGGTGAGTGCATTCAATGGTACCTGCATAAAACATGTTTATTGGTAATTTTAAGGAATAACTCGATAGCTATGGAACATAGAAAGGATAGTGTGATCAGTGGAGCAACTCCTCGATAATAATATAATAAAGCAATTGATGTTGTTTATGTAGCATCAGTTAGACACGTTTTGTATATAGTACACGTCTCTTGGCAGGAAAGGTCAGGCGCTTAGATGTCAACTACAGCCATTTGACTTAGCACAAAGAACAGCAATGAAGTTTGTCAACGACTATGTTCCAGCAGAGGTGAGGAATTTTATTTTATGGTTGTCAGAGTTACTTTTTGTCGTCGTATCGCTCCCTACTAGAATATTTTATTTATTTATTTTGTTTCGAGGAAGGCTTACTGACTAATAACAAAATGCTGCATAAACATAAAATAGGTTTTTTTTTTATATTATAGGGGGCAAACGAGAAGGCGGGTCACCTTATGGTAAGTGACTACCGTCGCCCATGGACACCTGCAACTCAAGAGTCACAAGTGCGTTGCCGGCCTTTGAGATAGGTAACTTAATTGCTAATGACAAGCCCCCACAGTTAACTAACAGAGATAACAGAACTAAATTGTAGATTGATACAAGATGAAACACCATACGTAAGTCATTTCGGAAAACAATTTAAGTAATTGTGATCACCACTGAGTTCTTGTAAATCGGTCATTCTCAAGTGTTTGACTTTAGTTGCGCCGTTTTTTTTCTTATGTTGTGGCATATTAATAGGAAATATTAGTTATAGATTTAATAACGTAAATTTCAGTAGCACAGGGCACTTCGTACACCGATCGGTTACAAAGATATTTAATTTAAAACATTTGGTGTCTACCGAAATCCATATTTTAATCACCGAAATCAAATACCTACATAATATTTTCATATAGAGGGGTTTTCTAATAAAAGATTTTGTGTTAGACAAAATCGAGCCGTAAGGAAGTTTAGTTTAAATAAAATTTTATTTCTTTTAACATTATAATATATATGCTATATTAGGATATTATTCTAACTTTAGAAAATTGTGAAAATTTAACCTACCTGTGTAAATAAATAAATAGTTACCAATGTATTCAGGCAAAATTGGTTTAATATAACTCATAAGCAAGTTCATCAGGACAGCTACTAGAACATTCCATTGCATTGACTCCACTCGTTTTTAGGGTTCCAATACTGAAAAGGAAAAAAGAAACCCTTATAGGATCACTTTGTTGTCCGTCAGTCTGTCTGTCTGTCCGTGTGTCTGTCAAGACCCTTTTTCTCTGGAACATACATAAGTCTGCGGTCCCTTAAAGCTGTAAAAAAATTAAGTCATCACAATCAAAAGATATGGCCACTTAAGCCTTAGATTTTAATAAATTTGAACATTTCGCAGGTAAATCAAAACCTATAGGGTAGTTCCCATTGACCTAGAATCATGAAATTTGTCTGATAGCACAAGTAAACAAAAAAAATTTCAAAGTCGGTAATTTGTTGTTATATCACATAAAAAAATAGTTTTTGTGATTACAAACTTATATTTTGCGGTTGAAAAGACTTTGTCATACATTGCAACCGCAAAGCTGGACGTACTATCTACATACAAGTTTGTTTGCTTACGGAACCCTCGATGCGCGAGTCAGACTCGCACTTGTCCAGTTTTTTTATGACTCCACGATTATTTTAGGTAGATGTCGAAGAAAGTCTACCTAATGGTTTTGTTCGTGAATGGGGGATATTCCCCTAAAGGGGGGACTGGGTGGCAGATTTTCAAAAAAATTAAAAAAAACACACGAAGTCTACCTCTGCGGGCCTGCTGCGGGCCCGGATTTTTTAGTTTATATTTTTTATCAGACTGATTTTGTTACACTTGTTTTTATTAATTCTATTAGACAAGTGTTTCTGAATTGGTTCTCCTTACATACTTTATCTTTCCTTCTTTCTTCTACACTATTGTTGCCTATTGAATATTTTCATTGAATTACCCAAATGTCTGACTGCTGTGGCTGACCGGTTGGAACCGTGGAACTTTTAAAAATGTGGTTGAGTAACACGGTTACCGACTTATCTAGCCTACTACGGTGTCGTGACTACTCAGCTCAAAACTGAGTGGTTTTCTTATACGGAAACCACCCTGAACGCCCACATGGCACCTGCACAGTTATGTAGACTTGGATCCTTGAGTCTGTATCGGCGTTTCTTCTTAAGACTTCATATATTCATATTTACAGAACTAATTGACGTGTAAAAGTGTCTGAAAAGATCTATTTTCAAAAATAGATTCATTTATCATTTACGTTCCTCCATACTGCTAGTCTTTTAGCCAATCCCTTATTTTTTTGCTATGCAAACCTTCAAAATATATTTAAACAAGAAAAAAACCCTTAATTGACAGTTTAATATAACCTACTTATGTGCATTTATTTCCACTGAAAACACTGAAATCATCACTACTTGTGTTACTCTTACTGACACTGCATTAGGTCACAAATTTTTTTCGCGTTTTGAGTCGCATTTTTGCCTTTTTTGTATATAACTTAAGAATGTATGGAATTTCTTCGTTAGATTAATTAATTTTGGCGGACAGAAAAACCACGGAAAAAACAATTGAAAAATGTTTTTTACTTTTTATTTAGCTATTTCTTAATGTCCTATATTTATTGATATTAAGACCAGCCAGATACAAACAGCACAACTAAAGTAATTTTTCTTGAATTCTAAACATACAAAATACGAAAACACTTTTTTTCCGATCTTATATTTTCAAAAGTAACCAGAATTCGTATTTATGAACTGTAGCATATAGTTTTGAATAAAATGTTTTCACCGAAATCAACTTTTCGGTTTACTAAACCACTGAAAGCCATTACTTACTTTTATAACAGAGAAGAGGTGTTATTCTTATCAAAGACGCAGCCTGGATTGACGTTACTCTAGTAACTATTCCCATGCGCGCCATCGATACCAATTAGAAACGTGGGACGCGAAGACAACTTGTGTTAACTTCTCTGATAAGGTATATTATTGATAAGCTCTTTAAGCGGGTCGTGAAAAGACCTCTCTCGAGGCTCTCAAAGTGAAGACCACCATTTACGTATCATCGGTATCTCTAACGGTGGCCTTTGATCTTTGGACCTCCATCTAGCTTTCCATCAGGCGGGTTGAGGACATACTGATGTGCTTTATTTAATTTAAAAATAATGTTCAATATATTTTTAACTTACTTATTTTTAGTTTATCTAAAAAAGAAGTTAGACCTCCCCTTCACATTTTGATAATATCTAATTTCTTTTTTTTATTAAGTAATTAGTGCATTGCACAGAGTTAAAGGCCCGAAAACACTTTTTAAGCCATCTGATAATGTGCCAAACAGGGGCGCAACAACGGGGGTGTCCAGGGTGTCCGAACACTCCTTAAAAACCTGTGGACGCCCCCTTCGAGGGTGTCCAAATATTCTCAAATAACCCAGAAGACGACGGAAAATTTTAATCATCAATAAAAATGTGAATCAAAATAAATTGTAATTAAAATGTTGTTCGCCCCAAAAATAATGTTATTTAGTAAGCCTTACAATACTTTGAAATACGTCAATAAAGTCTTTTGATGACCTTAAAAAATATTTTGGACACCCCCTACTTTTTGTTAGTTGTTGCGCCCCTGGTGTCTCTTAAGAGGAGTACTTAGTATTCTTTCTGATTGTTGGATGATTAAATTGAATACTTGAACTTATAGGGAACATACCAGTTTAACTATTAATTAAGATCTTAGACTTATGAAAATGAGTACTGAATTAGTTCTTAACAAAAATATAGTCGTGGGTGCGTAAGTTGAGAAATATAATTGAAAGAAAGAAAGAAAGAAAATGAGTTAATTCTACTATTCTACTACTACTGGAGATCGCCTAGTAGTCGATTTTCGGCCATAATTTATTTTTGGTTTATTTCATTGGCCAGTGTAACTTGAACTGTAATTCTATAGACTTACGTACCATGACAGGTCAACATAATATACTGGACGCGTGTCGTTTGATGTACCCGTATTTACGTAATTTTTAATTTTCTAATACATATTGTGTAAAATTTTTAGTTTTCTGCACTTCTTGTATAACATAAACTTTAAGTAAGTAAGTAACTTTTCTTCGTGGGAGAGCCATGCTTCGGCACGTATGGGCCGGCTCGACCGGAGTGATACCACGGCCTCACAAAACCGGCAATGAAGCCATGCTTGCATTGCTTTTCACCGAGTGATAGAGGTTACTGGAGGCCCTAACTTATCCCTCCCCTTCTTCCACCCTTCCTCTACTTCCACCTTAAAGGCCAGCAACGCATATGGGCGGCAGTAGTCATTTACCATCAGGTGACCCGTCTGCCCGTTTAAACCCTATACCATTAAAAAAGTATTTCAAATTTCATGACCCTGTGATCGCGAAATAAAAAAAATGCGTACGAAGAAATATCCTCACGTATTAATATAATTTATAGAAGACTAACTTTTGCCCGTGGCTTCACCTGCGTGGGGCTCGTTTACCACGGCAAAGAGTATCCTATGTGTTAATTTAAGTCATAAACTATCTTTGTGCCAAATTTCATTCAAATACGTTTAGCCGTTTTGGCGTGAAAGAGTAAGAAACAAACATACATCCATCCATCCATCCTCACAAATTTTCGTCTTTATATATTAGTAAGGTTTGCGGTGGTGTTCTTGGGCCACCCAACTGTGGGCCGTGGGATTCTTAAGAGGCGATTAAGCCATCTCATAACGAAGCCGGCAGTAGCGTCCACCTACACACTATTAATATTTAGCTGTAATAGTTATGGAGGCATTTCATCAGTATTGTTTATTGGTTATGCGATGACCACCCATATGGGCGTTAGAAGGTTAATAATATATTAATAAACTTTTATAACTCACCGTATTCGTGTGCATTTAGTTTTATAAATGATCAAAGGCTAGTGCTATTTAACTGCACTCTTCTAGTGTGGAATCTGTTTTCCTCTCGGGCCGCTCCAATACAAGCAAAAATCATCCGTGCTGTATCTAATTAAACAGAGTTTTCTTTCTAAATTGAAATAAGCAAATTATGAATAACACTAAAAGCTAGCAATAGTAGGTATCCTTGACTTTATAAAATGTATAAAAGCTTTAATTTTTAGTGCCTGGTAGACCGAATTTCATCAAAATCGTTAGAGCCGTTTCCTAGATTCAGATCATATATATACAAGAATAGCTCGTTTAAAGGTATTACATATGGTACTATGTGAAAAACTTTAATAAAACGTAAGTGCCAACAATAACTATGTATACTATTTTTCTTTACGTAGAATACGATTACATTTTATTTGTTTTTTTTTTTATATTTTACTTGCTGCAATCCCTGTTAAATGTACTTTTAGTGCCAGTGAAAGTAATATTTAAGCTATCTATCTCTGAGAAAAGATACTGTACCAACTTCGTTCGTTTCCATCACATCATCATGTCCTACTAAGATTTATTTGTTTACTTAAGTTTTCTCTAGTAAGCTGTTCTAAGCTGTTGTATCTGACAACAGCTTAGATGAGCCACTAGCGTTCACCACAAATATCTTAATTAATTGTGGTATGATTTGATTATAATAAACAGAAACTATGAGTAGCAACTAGTTTTATTATGATTATTTTATTTAATTTTATGCTTCTTTTATATGGCATTGGAAGAGTGACTGGTATAGCCACAGTCTCATTTGATTGTGGTTGTAACATGTACGCTCCCGTAACGTGGTCTTGGCCCTTGCCTGAAAATCAGCGCTTTTGCAATACTGCATTGCAGAAGCATTATGCTAAGGCGGGGGCGTTTTCTGTCTGGCGCAGTGCATATTTTTATTAGGTTAAGTGTGTAAAATTTCTAATGGTTATTATAAACTGATATTTATACCTATTATTTATGTGTACTGTGCTATGTTGAAATAAACATTTTTCTTTCTTTCTTTCTATTTCTTTCTAAAAAATGATAAAATGTATTCAGCACAATTTAACAAATCGATTCTTATGCAGCATTCAAAATTTAAAAGCACAATTTTGTTGAATTTTGTACCTACTGGTATTTGAAGTTTCACAATTATAGTAAGGTATACATCTAAAGTGCTGCTTCACTTCTCATCCCGAAGTTTCAACAAAAACAAAGTCATGACAAGTGCTAATTATGGTTATCAATAAATTCCATAGCTGCGATATAAGCAAACTAGATCGCCTGAAGTCAATCGGAGGAATAAACAAATTAACGGTTATGTACTCTGTAATTTGGCTAGCCTGAGTGGCAGGCTGTACAAGGAACAGCAGCCCAGGCGATGACGCCAAGTTGATTTATCGTGCCGCCGTTCATAACCTCGGATAGGCCGTTGATCTACATCTAATACGTATCTAGTACCTTCACACGGCGCGGCGGGGTACGTGAGTGTGACGCACTCGGTGCGTATGTGTGCGCAATAACGTTACACGGTAAGGCGAATACTTATTTACCATATAACTAACCTTACATCACACAATCTTGGAAAGGTTTGAAATATCTACGAGATGCCCTCCTTGCGTCATCGACTTGTGCTATAGATAGCTCTATAGAAAGTAATGAGTTCGAAGTCGTTTAAACTGCGCCATGCCGTACGTACGTACATAATATATGTATAAATAAATAAATGTATGTGCACAAGCTGCTTCCGCATTATTTAATTCATCCATCAAATGGTTTTATAAAGCTTATTTAAAATGTACTTTTACAAAAAACGTAAAAAATGAAGATAAGATAGATATCGAGATATAGATAATTTAGCAACCCGCCCCGGCTTTGCACGCGTAGTAGAGACATCTTCAACAATCATCATCATATTTCAATCAATTTACACAAAACGTTTACAAATTATACAGCTCAACCTTAGTAGTTTTTCAGTTTATCGCAACAGACAGACAGAGAGACAGACAGACGCGACGGGGCCTTGGTTTTATAATATGTAGTGATGGAGTTAAGACCAATAGACAAAAACAATGTCAAAAAACGATACATAGTTTTTTTCAATAAAATTATTGTCATTGTCTATGTTGATGAGATCATTCATAATGTAGGTAATAATAATTAAAAAATATTATCATTTTTAACCCCCGACGCAAAAGGAGAAATGTTATAAGTTTAACGTGTGTACTAACTTTTAAACTTTCACGTTCCATGATATAATTATGTATTTACACGAGAATTAACGCGATCACGAAAAGGTATTACATACCTCTGAATTGCCTGACGTTTCGAGCAGGTTGCAATTCAAGAAACGACAGGCAATTCAGAGGTATGTTATACCCCTCGTGATCGCGTTAATTCCAGTGTAAATACATAATTATATTTAACGTATATACCTGTGTGTCTGTGTGTATGTAGCTCCTTAACCGATGGATTGATTTTGATTTATTTATTTTTTGTTTGAAAGGTGACTTCATCTAGAGTGTTCTTAGCTATTAATTCAAGACAATCTGTTCAGCCGTCAGCTGAGATCATCAGCTCTTTTTTAATCGTTGTAGGGCTTTTTGAATCGGAGTATTTAATTTTTTTAATATATGCTTATAATTATGTAATAATTGAACCGTTACTCACTCCGTTATTTATGAATTGATTTTAATGATTCTTTTTGTTAGCCAGGGGTTGTCCCATGTCAAGGAAGTCAGGATCTGGTGATGGGATCCTGACAAAACTGAGACTGACTGAAACCCTCGAAAATTGTGGCCAGGAATATGTTTCTGTTTACTTTTTATAGAGGTATTTACGTTTAGGAATCATCATATCATGAAGCTGAGCTGATGATGAAAACCAGGTATGGTTTACCGACTCAAAATTAGTTTGAAGTATACAATTCGATAGTTTATGTAAATAAACTCGATACTCAAGACTTAAAAGGTTTATGGATATTTTGCTTTTAGTTCTTTTTCGTCGGTAATTTTTTTTGTTAAAAAGTTTTTTATTATTATGAAATAAATCAACATGGTAGATGAGAACAAATACTATTTTTGTAAAAAATCTTAAAAATAAAGTTTTTTAACTTATTCAGACTTCTTTATAACTAGAAAAACCTGAACACTCTGAAGCAGCATTGCATCGTGTGGTTTTAGTTTGTTCAATTCCGATATACCTCTTCATCGTTAGCTCCGGTGAGGTGACGATACGTCGTTATCACTTTGATGGCATTTTGGGTTGCACAGTTCTTTATAGCAATAACTACACCTGTCAGACATACACCACCCACCTCTACAACGATATCGACTCACTACTACCCTCTTTCTCCTGACGTGATTCTAACACACTTTCATTATATCCATTTAGATATATATATATATTACATATTTTCAAGTAATTACTAATTATTCTAATGCACTGTACCGAACTTTCGTATTACTTTTTAATTCGAGATACAAACAATACAAATCGTCCAGTCGTAACCTGACTAGAAAACATCTGTGCTCTGTAGCAGTGCGAGGTTATAAATGATCATGGTAATTTTAAGTATGTTCTAGGTTCTAGCACCTTGCCTAATGTACCTTAATTGTGATAATTATACATTAGCCCATTTGATAAATAATGAAGTTTATTTAATTATTAATCACATAACCCGAATTTACTAGCCTTTTACGACCTCCGGCCTCCATGAGCGCTGGCCTGGGGGTGACGGATGGGGCTGTCCGTTACCCTGGCAGAAGCAGGCCTGAGACGGTGGCGCGACGTGTTCCGAGCGCGCGTCTCCAAATCGGAGGGGGGCAAGGCCCCCCGTACACCACGGTGTGGCCGCCTGTTGATCAAGAGGCGGCCAAGGTCTGCAGGGGTTCTCGGAGGCTTCCTTCTTAGGGTATCCCGGGTCCCTTGCAATAGACCCACTTGTGACGGGACACCGTGTGGTTTTAGTCGGTTCGATTCCGACATACCACCTCACCGTTAGCTCCGGTGAGGTGATGACCCGGGGGGGTTTCCACACGAAAAAAAAAAAAAAAAAAAAAAAAAAAGCCTTTTTTCATATTGCCCGGACATTATAAACAGTGCACTGATTAATCAATTTGCCCCTTACCATATATATATTGGATATGTGTAGCTTGATGTACATGGGCCAGTTTGAGTATCTACTATTAACTTCATGGAGCGAGCGGGGGTACACTTAGCGGATTAGGTTAGAGATCTGCGAAGCGATTGGTAGCTAGTACATAGTTATGAGTAAGAGTAATTTCCAACGGGGATACCAAATCATTAACCACTATTTGTTCTTTATCACATATCATTACATTTAGTCGGATGTCCGGCAGTTCACAAAAACCTCTAGACCAGAAAGCTCTGGCTCTTTTGGTGGATATCTTGCCATAATGAATAGCTTTGAGATTTGACGATGATCCAATCAGATCAAAGTCAGAAGATGATACCTCTATGGAGAGATTTTATTTTTGAGATTTCAAGATAAATCACAGCATACCATTGCGATCATGATCTAAATTAAGACGTATTAGAATGACGAGGTCCTTCCTACGTATCAATACGACATTGGTATAGTTTGTTCCTTTAGACACATCATTACATTACATCACATTAGTGTTGCTTTAGACACATCTCACAAGACATACTTTCTAGTAGAACATGTAGTAACTGTTTATTTCGTCCACTATTCCAGTTTTGATGAGGGTATCGATATCAACTATGTAATAACGTACCAGACTACCATTTCAACCGACTTCAAAAAAGGAGGAGGTTCTCAATTCGACGGTGTTTTTTTTTTTATGTTTGTTACCTCAGAACTTTCGACTGGGTGAACCTATTTTGATGATTCTGGTGCTTCCCGTGGCTTCCATGAGAAAACCATATATAAGTCTTTTATGGAATAGTTTTTTGTTGAAGTTGTTTCTTTTTTAAAAGAATTATTTATTAGTCTATTCTAAGCACCAAAAATCAAACTGGGGAAATGGTGCTGATTTTTTTGTTAGGTCGAATGCGATTAGTTGGTATTCTCAGCGGACCGCATACACATGTTTGAAACATCTTCCCCACCAGCGGGCAGCAGGTCTGCTACAGGAGAGATACTACATACCTAAAGCAGCACAATAATGTCAATATACGACATGATTGTGCTAAATAATTTGAAAAAACGATAGTTTGAAAGGATGTTACAATATCTGATTGTACGATAATTCCGCGAAAACAGTTGTCGCCATGCATTACGAAGTCGCGTCACTGTAAATTGACGGAGAGTCGGTCGCTTAATGTCCAGTGGTATCTACACGCCTATCTGTTTCGTATGTCATTATCACCTTCGATAGTTTTTAGCGCAAAGGCCCCGGCGAACATTTATTCAATTTTGACGTCATAACACGTTTACAGGTACATACTTACCTACATTATATGTAGGTATATCTGCCTTGTTATATGTAACATGATGTGTCTAGATATTGCTGCATATTAAACATGTTTTTTGTGACGTTGTATTTATTAACAAAGCAATAGGTCGTAATCATGATGGGCAAGGTATTTTTGGTTTTAATAATAATAATTGACACACCTTACATACGGCCTTCTCATCGCAAACTAGGCACATCTGGTAACCGGAATGCTGATAAATACTAAACACTAAAATTAAACTTTATACTAAACACGTACATATTACAGATAAATTACACCCAGTTAAATGATCATGATCATCACACAACTCTTTGCCCTGGGTGGGAATCGAACCCGGCTCCGCAGTCAGGTTTACTAACCACTAGACAAACAGGCCCGTTTTAATTCTTAAAAAAAAATCGACTTAAAAAAAAACTATTCCATAAAAGACTTATATGGTTTTCTCATGGATGCCATTGTCAGAACTGGACTCAAATAAAATGGGACCACACCACGGGAAGCACCAGCTTTCAAATAAAAAAATAATCATCAAAATCGGTTCATCCAGTGGAAAGTTCTGAGGTAACAAACATAAAAAAACAGTCGAATTGAGAACCTCCTTCTTTTTTGAAGTCGGTTGAAAATATCGACACAGATATACTCTATGTAAGTATATCTGTATTTGTACTATCAAAGGATAGATTTAAAGATTTGAATTTAATAAAACAACAATAAAAGAGGCTGTATACGTTCAATTGCATACTGATAGCGTGCGTGCAGTTTGTCTAGAGGTATATTAAATAGCTAAAACTAAAACATAATACATGATCACTAAACCCTTTGTTCTATAACACTCATTAGCAATGCTTAAGATAAACTATTCTTAGTTCTGATGTGTCTCGTTAAACATCTGTCTAGTTTAAAGACACTGTTGAGGCACAATTGTAAACAAACAGAATTTGTAAACTTTAAGTTTACACCGTGTATGTAAAATAACATTGTGATTGAATGAAAGGTTAAACCTGGCAAGTAAGAGCAAGTGCGCTATGCGCTAGCCGTGACGAGATAGACACTTAAACCATTGCGATGCCCGTTCTCGTAATACAAGACTTACCAAATACCAAAATAACATTGTTCATTCACGCAATCTGTGAATGAACACTGTTATTTTTGGTTATGAGATAGAAAGTATGAACCTTTTCTTTCGTGTTTGTAACCAGTCTCAATATTAAATGTATTTTTCTAATAGTTTTAATTTATTTATTCAATACTCAATAGTTTATTCATAGTTTTAAGATATTTTATTTTTGCAAGAAACACACTTAAATTTTTTTGTTCATTCATAGGTTTTTATATGATTTGTATATGTGTAATAGCAACCTATGGCAATAATTCCAAAATAATTTTATGTTTTTACCATAAAATCGTAAAGAACTTTATAAAGTTCGACAAAATATGAATCATATGTGGTAAACGAATGCGTTGATGTCTTTATTTCGTCTAATATCATTAAAGTAAAGCCTTATATTCAAGAGGACCCTGAATAAAAAATCCTCGTGATGCACCCTGAACAAACAGAAGTGAGAATTCCTCTCTTTTCTTACCCTGAGGGAAAATGATCCCTCAGCAAATTACAAGTAGTTCTGGCTGTCTGGCTACTATTCTGCAAAGGCTATTAGGAGTATTCCATGTTTTATAAAACTCAGTTTCTACGTGTGTCATCTATCTCTTTCTGAAAAGCAAAGGGATTTGGAATGAAACTGCGAGAGGGAGAAAGGGTTAGTGGTCTCTGGATTATTAACAGCGACGATAGTGGCGACCGTTAAAAGTAAGTATGAATTAAAACAATCCCTTAACATTCTTTATGTTACACTAAACTATTTGCATTACGTTTAAATTGTTATTTTTTATATATAATTATTATATGCATATATTTATGCAATCTATTCACTGACTGCATAAACCCTATAAAGATCTTTGATCTTTTGAAACCAAAACCACAAACCTAAATTATTACATTCCTGTCCATCCGAAGGTTGCCTGGAAGACATTGCTTTTTGCGATAAGGCCACTCATTGTGCATTTTACGTATGTAATATTTGTTTTTGTATATTTGTTTTTCTTTGCATTTCGTGTACAATAAAGAATATTTATTATTACTATTATTAAAATTTAAGCCAATTAATCAATTAAAATGGAAGTACAGAAAATAAATATTCCTTTATGGCTATGAGATTTTCACACCAAAGCACACACAACACACAAATATAAAGCCTCGATAGATTTATTTCCGGTGACCGCATTCTCTATGAACAAATCTGCTACAGCAATAGTTACTTTGCCTCCGTCGCAGAATGTGCACTTCGCAAATGTGCACTGGACAAAGACGTACACTTTGAAATTGGTACCTACGCTTCTCATAAATGCCCGTTGTGTCCAACAAGATGTAGGACACATCTTGTTGGACACAACGGGCATTTCTCAAAAGATTTGAAAGTTGAAAAATGATATTAAAATGAAAATCGTTCGCAACATTAGAATTTATAATACTTTATATTATAATAGGTATTTATAGTTTTTAATATTTATAGGACTTAATCGCGATAATATTTAAAAGGTACAATACCTCTTTAAATATTATCGCGATTAAGTCCCGAATTACACATCTAATATGTATCAAAGTCGCGAAAGTTTAAAAACAATAATAATAACTTCACACATCTTACACACGGCCGTCTGATCCCAAACTAGGCAGAGCCTGTACTATGGTAACCAGACTGCTGATAAACATACTTATATATTTATAAATACATACATATTATAGATAAATTACACCCAGACACGGAACAAATGATCATGCTCATCGCACAGTTATTTGTCCTGGGTGGGAATCGAACCCACGACCTCTGGCTTAGCAGTCAAGATCACTAACCACTAGACCAACAGGCCAGTCCATTATGTATATTAGGGGAACCATAGACGTAGACGAGTTGTGTTTTGTGAATTTGGGCTTGGCACGTGTAATATGGATCAAAGTATGATCGTCCTCTATGGAATACATTAAAAAAAAAGTCAGGTCAGCCAAATTCACAAAAAAAACAACACAACGCTCAAAAAGTTTGTACAGTATTTCAGTGTACTGACATTCGCTCAGATTGTCAATGCCGGGATTCCCCTGAGAGCACACATTAATTACAGTTATCAACAACAAGATGTGAGAATTTATTGACCACATCATCAACGTTCCGATCTCAAAGCAATTCGTTGTTTAATTGCCTTAGGCTCTTAAGATCAAGGAACCTACCTAAAACGGATGTTTTATTTTTAAACATACATAGGGTAGCAAAGAAGAATAAGTCCCGGCTTTTGATAAATGGTTATTAGTTCCCATAACCGCCCGCAACACATTCACCGGAATAAGTTGCACAGCTTTAATTAGTGAAATGGTGCAAAGTATCAAAGAACACCGACGAGGTCATCATTCGAGGATTAAACTCAAATCCCCGATGATATCGGATCTGGTATAATGTTGTGAATTTTAATAAGCCAATGACACTACCGTGTAGTGTTTGATCTACTTCGTGGCTAACTGATATATAGCATTTCTCCCAAAAAGGTATAAATAAGTAAGGAGAAAATAGTCAAAATGCATTTTGTACCCATCGTAGTGCGACAGAAGACAGCCAGATAGACAATAATTTACAACAATCGCTCATTATTAACAATGTGTATATTGTGAACAACATCAATATTAGGTAAAGAGCAGCTGCATCACATGGCGACGACAAGAATCCTTTCTATAACCCATAGTTTCATAAGTACATAATCGAGAGGTAAGTTTCAAACTCACATTTTGTTTTTAACCCCCGACGCAAAAAGAGGGGTGTTATAATTTTGACGTGTCTGTGTGTCTGTGTATCTGTGTCTGTCTGTGACATCATAGCTCCCAAATGAATGAACTGATTTGAGTGCGTTTTTTTGTTTGTAAGGTGACTTGATCCAGAGTGTTCTTAGATATAATTCAAGAAAATCTTTTCAGCCATCCAAGATCATCAGCTCTTCTGAAATCGTTGAAGGGATTTTCTGGTCGAGGGTATTTTAAATTTTTAATGTATGATTATTGCTCAAATTAGTACAAATGATCCAGCTTTTCAGCGTCGATTGGGTATGATTTATCGTTCCATCCCTACCATCAAGTAGCAAAACCATTTCTTGTTGTCCACGTGTCAGTAGAATTAGTTACAACATACAACTTGATATTCGTAGGGACATCAGATATACCGATAGATGTACCTGTCGTAGGTGGGTTTAATATGAATAACATTTGAAATATAAAATCTTCAGATTAAAGATATCGTGTTCATTATAATATTATGTACCTACCATGTTTCAAATTGAATTCCGAATGTATTAAAGCATTTGACAAATTAGTAATGCATGCAACATCGGTATTGAAATCACTATATGTTAGAATATTTTCTTTATAATATTTATTCATACTTCCTATAAATACATTGCACAAAGCGAAATTCATTGCGTACGCATTTTCTTCCAGTCAACCTTTGGGTAATGTAGAGACGCGTATGGCAGTAAATAATAATAATAACTTCACACATCTTACACACGGCCGTCTGATCCCAAACTAGGCAGAGCCTGTACTATGGTAACCAGACTGCTGATAAACATACTTATATATTTCTAAATACATACATATTATATATAAATTACACCCATACACAGAACAAATAATCATGTTCATCACACAATTATTTATCCTGGGTGGGAATTGAACCCACGACCTCTAGCTCATTAGTTAGGGTCACTAACCACTAGACCAACAGTCGCAGAGTAAACGAAGATATTACGTAAATAACAGATTAGAACAGGATTGGTGAGTCAGCAGAGTGGAGGAGACTGTAAAGCATAGTCAAGGACCTTAACATGCGGCGTTGCCTAATAAGTAGCCATAACATTTGACTGCTATAAGTGGATATATGGTCATACTTACGCAAATTGAATATGAATCGAATAGAATTATTGAGGATTCGGTCTAGTGTTTTGAGCAGATCTGCATTCAGGTCGAGATAGCACACATCACCATAGTCGATGACTGGGAACACTAAATTCCGCACAAGCATCGTCTTAGTTGGCAGAAAAAATTTCAATCGATAAAGTCTTTGCAAGATGTTAGTCACCTTCTGAATGACGTTTGATACCTACCTACGTTTGCGAACTTAGAGTGCTGTCGATGTACAGACCAAAATCCCTAACCGAAAGACTGATGGGTAGAACTGATTCATTAAAAAATATATTCGTAATGCTAGTAATATTAACTCGGCTCACCGTTCTAGGGCTGCCTATTAAGATTGCTTGGCATTTAGACGGATCGACTACTAGGTCGAACTTGTTGGACCAGTTTTTAATTGTCTCCAAGCAGATTGATATTTGCAATTGCTTCGTCCAAATTGTGTGCCCGGGCCTATGAATATATCTGTAAATCATCTGCATGCAGGTGATAGAAAATCTGCAGTTCATGGGATATGAAATTGATAAATAGCGAAAACAGAAGAGGAGAATACCGCCTTCCAGAACAGCAGAGTTGAGATTGAGGTCCCTTAAGACAGCCTGCTGGAATCCTCGAAGATAGGACGAGAATCAGTGCAGCGTCGGAGATCATAAGATAGGATAGAATAGTTAATAGGCTGTCGTGACTGACGCTATTAAAGGCATTTGAAAAGTCAATAAGGAATAATACAGTTATTTAACTTTCCTCTCCTGTCGTCTTAATAACGAGAGTCACTTTGAGCAACGCGGACACTGTGCTATGTCCGGGTCGAAATCCTAATGGAAACGGACTAAGTTGTTTTGATGAAAAAACTGGGAGAGCTGTTTATGTACACAGGTTTCGAGAACTTTGGAGAGAAACGGAAGAATAGAGATGGGTCGAAAGTGATGAGAGAGGATTTAAGCCTTTGGTCATAAAGATGGAAAAATTTAGAGAATAGTTGATTACGTAAGTGATGGCGGATAAAAGTTAATCCAGGATAATAGTTCCCATATGGCGGCTAATATCGTCGCACCCGATAGCCTCAGATTTAGTGTTCACGATGGGCCTGTTGGTCTAGTGGTTAGTGATCCTGACTACTGAGCCAGAGGTCGTGGGTTCAATTACCACCCAGGACAAATAATTGTGATCATTTGCTCTGAGTCTGGGTGTAATTTATCTATAAGTATGTATTTAGTAATATATAAGTATGTTTATCACTGGTTACCATAGTACGGACTCTGCCTAATTTGGGATTGGACGGCCATGTGTGAAGTATCTCAAGTGTTTAGAGCATAAAAGTGATACGATTAGCCTTATCCTTACCTAAACTACATGTTCAGACCCAGTACCTTTCTTTACAAAGAGTTAAACGTGAAAGAGATGCCTGCAGCTCGAGATGTTATCTATTGATTGTATCTCCATTGTAATGCATTCCAGTGACGATAGCCTATTATGAGTATTGTCGACGCTTGCCTGCGAAATATGTACTAGCTGCAATTAACATATGTGGTATGTTCGAATGTCTAATCGCCTTGTGTTTATTTACTAAAGTGTGACGCAAATTGAGCATTTGTTACAAGAGATAGAACTAAACCATCCACGTTGTAACGTAAATATGGCGGGACAAGCAGGTGTGTGGCTCGGCCCCCCAGCTACCCTATTTCGTCGAGCGACCTAACCGACCACTTCCGATGCCAATTGCAACATGAATTGCGGCTCATGCTCAAAATACCTACTAAGCGTGAATTTAACCCACGCACCACCATATTAGAGTGCACTCTCGATTTTCAAAGAAACAACGTGTATGTTCCTTAGACACATTAACGGTTGTAGATTTAATTTTAATGAAGCAACACAAATTTCATCTATTCTAAAATAGAATAGGGAACCAGTGGCATGAATATTTGTAACACGGAACATACACGAGCTACTGAAAACATAACGACAATAACTAATACGACATTGATCGACGCGACGTAGTATGTAAACAAACAAACAAGTCACGCAACGAATTGAGCGCATTGTGAAATGCACACGGGACATGTAACACATGCATAACTTACGTGCTTATGCGCAGGCGACGGTACGTAAACAAAGCTGTAATAGTCCATCGATCGGTGAGTGCAGGGAACCTAGAGATCGATGGTGGCGCTGTGTCGATGTAGTTCGGGGAAACTAGATGCGGCCGCGATGCGCTCTAATGTGTGCACCAGAAGGGTGATAGTTCAAATAGTGGTGTTGTTGTTAAAGTAGTCGGAATTTAAACGGGTCGAGAACGCGTGCGCACGATGCGCAGCGGTGCATAGGCGAGCAGTGCAATGCAGCGTGCGCGGGGCGCGGGCGCGCGAGTCTGACTGCAGCAGTGAGGGGCACCCCGCCGGGCGCCGCGCCCTCTGACCGCCACCGCCACCGCCGGATACATTGTCAACAAATGAATGGAAATGAGTTTGATGCGCTTCTTCACATTACACCACCGATAGAACATTTCATAGCTACTTCGACTGCATTCACTTGTTATTGTCGGTGTTGTTTTCGTTGTCTATGACAACACGAAATTTCAAGGAATGCATAAACAGCAGTTACATTTTGTAAAACAAATGGATTCGAAGACTGCAAAAATATTTTGATACTTATAAACACGCCCTTAAATATTGATTTAGGTCTTTATATGTTGTCATAGAGGCTATGTCATAATAATTCGTTTCCGCGGAAAAAAGTAGGTACATTGAATTGGTTGATACCTATTAATGTATGTGATGTATTGTTTTTAATTCGAAATTTAGTAAGCGTGTGGTTTATTTTAGTTATGATTATGAGTTATCGTGATGCGGGCGTAAGTGCATCTCGTATCGTCCAAAACAAATGAGAGCACGCGTGCCGCACCGCGCCGCCACAGCCACATGCAGGCATGCCTTGGATTCCATTGAGAGGGTTTTATCGGTGGCGGAGGTGAGAGGAGCTGCGTACGCGCAAGAATTCGGGTGTTTGGGTGCGCGGCCGCGTCAGGGGTCGATGACCGTATAGCGCCGTGCGCCCTTTGAGCGATTTTTCTAATGCGTATCCGTTGACATCGACTGCTGACAACCGCCAGGGTTGACACATTACTTACGCAAATACGCTGTCAGGAAACCTTTATTGAATTTAATTTAGTGCATGTGGGTTTGACATTAGATAGAATACTAGTGTAGTAATACTAATATATGTTAACGTAAAATCCGATATATTACATAATTATTATGTATTAAAAGTAAGGTTGAATAAAATTGATAATGAAGGATTATCATATAGATGGATAGAAAACGATTGCATGCAATATTTTGAAAATTTTTTATGTATGTTTTCTACAAAAACAAAATAGGGTACTGGTAACGTGGGTCAAATATAACTTACTAGTATTCTTGTTAACCCCTCTAGGTAAGCTTAAATCGTTGCTACTTATGGCGCAATACGGCACGGTACGGTTTTAGTCGGTTCGATTCCGACACACCGCCCCACCGAAAACCCCGGTGGGGTGACGGCCCGAGGGGATTTCCAAACGCACAAAAAAACAAAAAAAAAAGTAGTTGGTTCACGTCAATAATGCACTGAGTAGGGTTTAAATCCACAATCACTTGAACGCAAGTCCGACGCCTTAGCCGTTACGCTACCGCCGCTTTTTACATACATTACGTACGACAATATTACAGTGACCCTATGACAAATACTGCATTAATCTATAATAAAAAATATTTACGCATTTGTATTTCTAAACAATCAGTAACATTTTAGCAACTGGAAATGTGTTTACACGGAGGGTGTTCCGTAAGGGGGTCTTATTCCCATGGCCTCACGGGTAACAAAGACAGGAAATCCATGTGTACCCCGGCATACTTGGCCACCTGTTCACCAACCCCACCTTGGAGTGCGGGGATTCCCAATCGTAATACAAAGAGGCGCGCGGAACACGTCGCACTGTCGTCTCTGGCCTGCTTCTGTTAGGGCTATGGATAATCATGTCCGTCACCTCGTCAAGTAAATGCTCATAAGTGTCAGTGAACTTTTTGCACTCTCCGGGGCCTTACTAGTTTTCTACCGTTCCCTTTCTACTGCGTCTTTCCATGAATCATTTCCTCGCAGAACGAGGCGGCGGAATTCCATACGACCTCTCAATATTCAAAATTATTATGGCATTATAAGCAATATTCTTTTCTTTCCATAGTTTTTCCTTCAGCCTGCCTATCTCATTTCATATATATTTCCAATTTTCCCATGTTTAACTCTCAAAGTACCCGGTCGGTGGAAATAATCTTGCCCCCTATTGCGTGGGAAGAACCAAATTATAGTTGGCGGAATGTGGGTCGGCAGAGACGTATTTAAATACTTCGGGGATACAGCCATGAGGGGACGTATGTAATTTGGAATACAAGGACAACTATGGGAGAGCCATGCTTCGACACGTATTAGCCGGCTCGACCGAAGTGATACTACAGCCTGACAGAAAACCGGCAGTTTAGCAATGATTGCATAGCTTCTCGCTGAGTGAGTGAGAATACCGGAGGCCCTAACCCTTCCCCCCCTCTTCCACCCTTACCCTACTCCCACCTTGAAGGGCGGCAACGCACTTGTGACTCTTGAGTTGCAGATGCCCATGGCCGGCGGTAGTCATTTACCATCAGGTGACCCGTCCGTTCTTTTGTCCCCTATACCATCAACAAAAACTTGTGGATATTAGCGTGTGAGTTACAATGCACGGATGGCGCAATAGTATAAGTACTCGCCTCGCCACTACGCTGCGCCAAGAGTTATGGGTTCAAAATGTGGAGAAAACCGAGTCTGGGTGTTCTCAGTGTCCGTTGTTTAAATGTTTGTGAAGCCCCCGCGACACAGGAATATTTTTAATGCGGGTGTCATCTATAAAAAACAAATTAAATTATTTTTCTTAAATCGAATCCAAATAGGGTATTTCATGTATGTTATTTTTTTACGCAGAAAAAATTACTGGTCCCACCTCGTGGTAAATTGTCATTAGTGCGTTCAAACCTTCGCAACATCAGTGGCACATAGCACAAATAGTACGACACGAGCCTAGTGCTGCGGTTAACTGCGATCTTGTGTAGTAGTGCGTCCTTAGTCGAGCGGCTGCAATTCGAGCCAAAATGCCTATGAATTACTCCTTCGGGTATTAAATGTTCAAAGAGAATGAATGAAACAACATTCTAATTGAATCTAATCCGCAACAAGTTAACGTGAGCATTCCTTTTCTACTTTCTAAATTACTTACTTATTGTAAACTTGAACTAACAAACGAACTAAGTTTAAATCACAAGTTTTCATTGTGTTAGAATGGTTCAAACCTAGAACTTAGTAAGACAACGTTTTGTAATAAAGCCTCATTAAGATGAATAATATCCCACTAATATTATAAATGTGAAAGTTTGGATGGATGGGTGTTTGTTACTCTTTTACAAAAACAACTGAACCGATTGCGATGAAACTTGGTAGGTAGATAGCTGGAGACCTATATTAACACATACTTTTTATGCCGATATTCCCACGGGATCGGGACTTACGCGGGTGAAACCGCGGGGCCGCTGCTAGTATAATATAATATAAATTAATGCTGGATGTTGCTGTTAATACATGCGTATTAAAAATTTAACAGATATATCAAGACTAGAAGTCGAAGAGAGAAATACCATGAGAATATGATCTGCCTGACGGCCATTAACCGGTACCTACGCTTACTTCCTCTTTTAACAAGTAATTCAATTTCATTACAAATCTACACAAAGCTTAAAGTCTCGAATGGACGCCTAGACGACTAGCCTGGACTCATCGATTTTTTTTCGCATTTCTCATCGCACTTTCAATTGCCTTTTAACTAAAAAAGTTAATGATTCAAAAAAAGACAATTTCCTTCATGTAAGTGACACTATTGATATTCCGCAGCTTGCAATATAGCAGGTTACACATTGATTTCAATAAATCAATTAATTAGCCTATTGCAGTCCACTACTGGACATGAGCCTCTCCCAACGTGCGCTATAGCACCCGGTAATCCGCCTTCCGCATCCAGTCTATCTCAGCCATCTTCTTCAGGTCGTCAGTCCACCTGGCTGGGGGGCGTCCTACCTTTCGTTTAATGAATCGCGGTGGTGGCGTATGTGTCGGGTCATTCGGCTCCCTTTGATATGGTTGAAGTGGACAATAGCTGGCGCGTGCGTCATGCTCGTGAACGAGTGCCGTTGGTCGGGGCTGGTCATCTGGTCTGGTCTGGTCATTACTTACATATAGTAGTAATTTGCGCGGCTGTTTACAGTTTAGAACAATACGTTATATTGTCCTCACATTTTATTTGCGCGATAAGCAATGTAAGCAGATATTTATAAGAAACATGTTGAAAAAGAGTGTCCTTGGAGATTCTTGCCTGTTCTTCTCCACAGGATCGACGTATTGGAACAGGCAACTAGCTTCACGACTGACTTAGTCTGACTGACTACTACTCCTGACAATTCAAAAATCCCTTTAACGGGTTCAATTGAAATCTAAAGAATTTTCAAGTGCCTACTTGTCTTTATCAAGCTTTGGACTGTAACTGTTACGGCTATCATATCGACGTTAGAAATCTTATTGAATGTAACGGACAAGACATTGATTTGGACAAGAAACAAATGAGATTTTTAATATTTACAACAAAAAAATGTACTAAGAAAACTTAGGACAATTCAAGAGTATTCTAAAGATACTATTCAAAAAACTATGTAAGCACTGTATCTTATAGAGTGACACTTGGAACATCGTTATAACCAGAATTACAAACTACTTTTTCGGTGAAGCAACCTACAGGTTATTAACTCATCAGGACTAAACATGTAGTATGTGGTCTGAACGTGTGCGAGTGAGTGATTTGTCGGTATCGAATTGATTAAAATCACATGGTGTTCCTGGGATGGAACGAACACCGTGTACTCTTTAGATCAGGGGTGTTCAACATAATCTTATGGAGGGCCAGGTTTAATATTTTTGTAATCGTAGCGAGCCAAAAATATCCAATATTAACTAAAATCTAATAAGTACCAAAGTGAACTTTAAATGAAAAAAAGAAAACGGTATTTTTTATATAAATAGCCTCAATTTTACTCAGTATGTCACCTAATGAGATAACTGACATCGTTTTTGCGAAAAAGATGTTGTTTCGAACGAAAGTGAAACAATGAAAAACGGATTTCTTCAGTTGTACTTTTAAAGATGATTCGATATCTTTGGCCATGTGCCCATGTCATCAATTCTTCTTACTAAGGACCTACAAACATGTACAATATAGTCGATAGATAGATGATCGAATAATTGACATAGGGAAAGTTTAATACTGCTCGGGTTGTATCTATATTTACCTATGTATTGATTTGTTATGTTACTAATATTTTTACTAGGTCGCGGGCCGGACGATGGTCTTGGGGGCCCGGGGGCCGTATGTTGGACGGCCCGTCCAACATACGGCCCCCCGGGCCTTCATGCTTTAAATGTCATCGAAGTTACGATCCTTCTTGTAGAAGTGTCTAATATTTGACATTTTGTTCAATAAGACGATAAATTGATATCGAAACAAGAGATAGTTCAAGAAAGAGGCAGTTTTAATTACAATTTGAACTCTGAAGACATTACACCGAAAGCCCAAGAAGTAATGATTATTTGATTTTCGTTCCAAATAAAAATATAGTGCATGTGCTTCAATTTACAGCTATTTAATGTTAAAGCCCACAAAGTATGTGAGATCGGGCCCCAGTTATGTTGTTTCCTGTTATAGATTACAGGATTCTCGGAACTCTGATAAAATAACCAATAAAACAATAAAGTTAACAATATGTCGCGCTTAGAAACTATAAATCAACAAAGTATAAATAATACTTATTCTCAGAATACCTGTTAAGCTTTAAAAGGATATATGTAACAAAAGGTTTTTTAATCGTGTCCATTAATAATCGGTATTGAAGATGAGATAATGACAAAAAATACGTATTTCAATTATCTGGTGTGGCGACTTCCACATATTTACAGCGAAAACATTTGCATTTTCTTCTTCTTCTCCTTTTCCTTTTACCAGCTGGATAGAATAAAAAATTGTAAAGATGGGAGGATCTCCTCGAATTAAATTAAGTAGTTTCTTTTTCGCCTTCAGGTGGATAATAATAATACATACCTTGCGCAAATCACTTCTTTGTGTTGCAAAATGTAAAGTTTCACGAGCGCATCGATTCGTCCCCGAAAACACTCATACGTGTGGTGGGAACACTGGGAGCCCGTTGACCGGGAAACCGCACTACATACCTACGAGTATCTACTTTTTCGAAGTTGCTGCAGCGTCGCCGTTTCGTGTCTATGATAGGCGATATCTCCGCCATTTGTGAACCGATTTGATTAGTTATTTTTTAATAGAATTAGTTACACTCAATGTTGGTTCTATTTAAAGTTGATAAAAATATTCTATCTCTCAGAGTAGAAAATTAAGTAAAAAATATCTATGGCTTATTACAATTTATCATGCTTTAGGCGCATTGAATTCAGCGATACTTTTTTATTAAAACAATATATAACTAGCAACCCGCCCCGGCTTCGCACGGGTACAAATTATACACATTAACCTTCCTCATGAATCACTCTGTCTATTAGTGAAAACCGCATGAAAATCCGTTCAGTAGTTTTTCAGTTTATCGCGAACAGACAGACAGACAGACAGACGCGGCGGGGGACTTTGTTTTATATAAGTAATATGTAGTGAAGATTTTTATAATATGATTTTTTTTCATCATTAGCTCAGCTACATGATATGATGATGATTCTAAACACAAAAACCTCATAGAGTAATGAAAAGTAAACAGAAACTATTCGTTCCTACAATTTTCGAGGGTTTCTCTCAATTTTATCAGGATCCCATCATCAGGTCCTGACTTCCTTGACATGGGACCACCCTTGAGGTACCCTATCCAACAAAAAAGTATAATCAAAATCGGTCCGACCCGACAGCCGCTCTGTCCCCGCTTTTTAAATCTCTGATATCTTCTAAGATATTCATTTTAATGATATGCTGGAAAGTACAATTTTGATCTACATAAAATACACAACGTATCTAATGTATTTAATTCGATAAGGAATAATACTGTATTGTTTAAAATAGTTTTATAAATAACCCATAACTTTTATGTAATATGTAAAAGATAAAAATGGGTACTGTGGGTTATCCTTAGGAGATAAACATGTACCATCGCGGACTTTTTTATTGATCTTTTTAAGATATACAATTCCGTAGTACATTAATTTGAGATTTCTATCTCGTAAGGTTTAGCCAGCGTTTGCAATGTAAGCGCACAAAAATATGTTTGTTACGACATGACATTACAAATCTTTGAATTTCTCGACTTTTCTCTACAATAATATGCATATATACTACATTTAAACCTTCCTCTTGAATCACTCTGTCCATTGCTGAAAGCCGCATGAAAATCCGTTCAGTAGTTTTTCCGTTTATCGCGAACAGACAGACAGACAGACGCGGCGGGGGACTTTGTTTTATAATATGTAGTGATAATGAACTAAGGAAGTTAATTCAGTAGTTTGTACGCAACACTCCATACATTTTTTTAGAATCCGATTATTTTCTTAAAACGTGATTTTTTCGTGAAAACGCCGTTAATTTTATAGCCTTAACTAAAAAATTGCTACGTTTTTTAGCCTTTTTTGGTTTTTAAGCAGTTGAAAACAATAAACAAAATCCCGTATTATTCACCACAATAGTACATTTTGATTTGTTTAAATAAAATTATTAAATTATAAATAAAGAAATAACTAAGAAATAAAAAAAATCCGGATTTAGTACCTCGGAACTAAATTAGCTCCAAATGTGCTCTACTTTAACCCCTTAAAAGGAATGTATCGTATTTCCTGTCACCTTGTTTAGGCGTGCATAGGTGCATATTATGGAAAACACGGCATATTGTGATTCCTAAGACACAAGTGTAGAGACATTTTTATAGATAATTGCATGATCAACAACTTATTGTTAACCTATTTTACGAAAAAATTACCTTTTGGAAAATTCAAAAACCCATATTTGCGAACTTTGACGTTAAATAACTTTTTTTGCAGGTGTGGGATCGATGGGGACGTTTCACATTTCATTTATAATGGGATTCCCAACTTTCGTCCCTATTTTTTTTACATAAAGTTTATTTGACGACAGAGAAATTAGCTAATTCACCTGTATGCGAAGTTTTGCAAGCTTACCCCTATTTTTCGAGGTAACTTGAGCGGTTTTTATTGTAACTTAGATAAATAACAAACCAACTTAGTCATAGCGAAAGCGAGAAATAAAGATAAAAAAAAAATTACTGTAGGGAGTTTAACGTAAGTAGTGGTCTACCTGTGTCAGAAATGAGATTTCTTAATCGTTTCATATCTGCAATGTATGTTCATCGTGGGGTCTATTTAATAGATTAGGAGGTTATAAACCAGATAGAGATATTCTTTCTAAAGCCTTTAATCTGTGTATTCCACCTCTAAGATTGAAAAATTAAGGGTTGAATTGTATATATGATATAGCTTAATGCCCTTATTGAAGAACCTCATACTGAAGGGATTTGAGAAAAATATGGCAGGGTTGTTAAATTTAATTCGAAACACACACAGCACGTAACTTCATTAGTTTTACTGTCACGGTGCGTTTTACTGCCTGGGGGTAGTAATGAGCTTCGATAAAGGATAAATATACAATCTGTAGTCGGTCGGTAAATACGATGTATGGATATAAAATTTTTATGTACATACTCGTAACCACGTTTAAAATGTACTTTTATTGTATGTGATGCGATATCTTAGCCAAGTGTTATTAGATTTGATTGTTTTTTTTATTGACGTAGACCAATGATCTGGTCTACTATTAATTTGTAAATAACATAATATATACTCACGACCATATATCTATCGCTAAAGAGGTAGACAATACACCTAGTATTACAGCCACATTTCGCATTATTTAATTTGTAATCAGTTGTAAAATATTAGTCAATGAAAGTAGACTTATTTAAAATGTCTCCAACTAAGAGGCGCTTTTGAATTATAATAATTTATTATATTAAATTCTTATGTATATTAATGTTTATATTCCCTAAAAAATCCAAATCTAATTAGTGGACAAAGGGTATCATGAGTAGGTAGATAGTTTAGTTACCTGTATGAAAAAAAAATCCTAAATTGTTATTCACCAAGGTGGAAGCATAGCTATTTCGCTTAGTGCTTGTGAGCTGTACAAAATTGTATCCTATATAATTTGATCATAATAGAGTAATGGAGAGTATCTGTCTGTTTCATTACAATCATATTCTGTGTTTTCATTAGAATTATATTGTTTTTTTAATGATAACTTGACACATCTCACACAAGGCCGTCTGATCCCAAACTAGGCAGAGCCTATACCTACTATGGCAACCAGATTGCTGGTAAACATACTTATATATTTCTATACTACTATACTTACATATTGTAGATAAATTACATCCAGACACAGAACAAATAGTGGTCAGTATTTTTCCTGAATCGAATCTACGACCTCTGGCTCAGCAGTCAGGATCACTAACCACTAGACCAGTCGTGTTTATCACTACATATTATAAAACAAAGTCCCCCGCCGCGTCTGTCTGTTCGCGATAAACTGAAAAACTACTGAACGGATTTTCATGCGGTTTTCACCAATAGACAGAGTGATTCCTGAGGAAGGTTTATGTGTGTAATTTGTTAAGGTTTTGTGTAAATCGGTTGAAATATGATGATGATTGTTGAAGATGTATTTACTACCCGTGCGAAGCCGGGGCGGGTTGCTAGTTTACATATATTTGATGGCTGGATAAAGAGCAGAGGTTTTTGATTGATTCATGCCTCTGTGACCAGGAGTTCCGTTAACAAAATGATTAGTTAACGTTTCATTTCTTAAAATTCGTCATATTGTTCAATAAAAGTTACAAAATCGACTATAGAAACTCACCCAACTCACACACCTCAATTAGGGCACCCTTATTCTTGGGGTTGTATTATTTTTCGGCATTTGCAATACACGCACTTATTTGTTTGCATGTTTGACAGATACTTTATCCTGTCTGGTTTTTCGGTATGTTCTCACGATACAGGATATCCTGTTAGCAAACCCGCTTTCGGGGTCAAGCTTTGTAAACAACTCATCTGATGTATTGTTAGCATCCGCCCTTAGTTAGTATATAATTCCATAAAACAGGGTGTCCAGAAACTCAACGTACTCGTACCCGCTTGAGGTATGGGGCGATGGGCTAGATTGTACCAGTTCTGGCAAAAATAAGAAAACAATAGATGTGAGAAAACAATATTTATGAAAATTTAAAAAAATTACAGGCTAGACCATTTCTTCGGGTACCTAATGTGTTCACAAATTTTCAAATTTGCAATACTGAACATCAATCATATTGATTGTAATCACAAATCCAAGTAATACTAATAAAGTTTAATTGAGTTATGGTTAAAAAAAATGTTGTCAGTTAATTTCGAAATTACGTTTTTCAAAAAAAAAGTAAGCCATTTAATCAAAATTTCTCATACATAAAAAATATTTTCAACCATTTGAATCATTTAAAATTCTTTCTTCTCGTAATTTTTGTAAACTTAATCAGATCAAGAATCCTTATTGGACCCTTTGTTGTTAATTATATTTATAAACGACATTGCTTCTGCCTTTCTAAAATATTTTTGTATGCTGATGACATGAAAATGTTATGCCCTATTTCAAAGGTCTATGTCTGTCTTGATATTCAGGAAGTTCTAAACGATCTCCAAAATTACTGTTTTCAGAATAGACAACCTACGACACTCAATGTAATGTAATGTAATGTAAGCGCTTTATTCTTTCATTTATTTGCAAGGTAATGCAAGTATTTTAAATAGAATAAAAGTAGTACAATAACTGTGTAACCGATTTCGATTCGATGCGAAACTATTATTTGACACTAATATTGACAACATGATAAAAAAGAGCTAGTAGGGTCCTTGGATTTACGAGTATATTTTTCACAATAAAAAAATCGCTTGGTATATCTTTTTAAATTGCAAATAGTATTATTGACTGTTGCGAGTTGCGAAACCGTCCCTTAGGATTGAAAACAAACCACATCTTGTTCCGGAAGCCTGACTTACTTCATATATCGCATGTAAGAACCTCATATAGATAAAACAGCTTTACGATTCGTGTATGCAGAACATTTAATAAGCTTTCAGAGAAAATAGATGTGGATTTGTTTGCTATCAGTGTTTCTCATCTAAAAACTATCATTACGTATATACTTTAGTGCTTAGTTGTAAATTTTCTAAATAAAATATAATAAAGAAAACAAAATTAAATATTGTAGTAGATTTATTTTTATTTAAAACTAATATTTTTTTTTGCTTTTGGCACTAATACAAGCTCTACGTCGCCTCAGAACAAATCTTTTCATTAGACGTGCGAATCTCCTTGTATTAATTTCTTCTGTTGCTTCAACAATTTAATGACTACTTTATAAAAGATTTGAGAAAAAATTGAGAACACAGTACCTGAAGTAGTCTAGGATGTCCTTGTTTTTAACATTCTCATAAATATACCTATTATCACTGAACCAAGTGATTTAGATTTCTTATTTTTGCCAGAACTGGTACAACCTAGCCTATCGCCCCGAACTCGCTAGACCTTGAGTTTCAGGATACCTGTATAGGGGAATCATATACATACGAAATATACTATAATATGTTTTACGTATTTATAGTATTTATGGAATTTGAAATTGAAACTAAATTTTGCTTTAATAAAGAATATTTTAGCCTAGTTAACGAGGAGTACCAGAACATTTCTGAACGGAGCCGGCTGACTGGAGCTAGTAAGGACCTTCAAACCTTCATTAAATCACAATACCTACCACCAGCGCTGTCAAACTGTTTTTTTTGCTGGTGAAGAGGGTTATTCAAGTACCACTGGGAGGGTAGATAAACAATTTCTTTAGATTTTTCTAAGATTCTTACGAGCAAAGTTACAGGCTTATGGGCTTAGCTCAGGTGGTTGATTGTAGCAGGATAGGTAGCAATTTTTATCATCTTTAAACGGGACAGAAACCAGCCATTCTTACGCACACAATAGGGATTCTAAAGTATGACTTTTTAACACTAACTTATAAAGTCCTACTGTCAAGCAGGAAAAATTCATTTTTCTGTTTCCTCATGGTATTTGACTTCAATACTGCTGACAGACATGTAGGTAACATGGTTTGGAAAAAGTCAAGGTAGGACTTGGGGTGAGAGGAAGTCTTTGAACAAACCCTGAAGAAAAATTTTGATGATTGGTTTCGGCATATGGTTCGATTTGTGTTCAGACACCTATGACTTTTTCGAAGTTTATGTGCGTATTAGAAGAATAATATTATCAATTAAACGGCGACGGAAAACAGCGTGAGAAAATCTGCATATCTGAGAGTTTTTCCACAAAGCTTACCTTTACTAATACAATACAACAGTATTTGACACAGTTTACTCGCTGTAAGAATAAATATCAGGGGTAAAAAAGGATCGAGAATAATTGTGAGCAGATACATTCTTAGTATGAAGAAGTACAGAGTAGTAAATACTTAGCATATGCTAAAATGCAGGCGATGCAGTTCAGTAGCGTATCAAAATAGGCGTTTTTTACTTACCTTAACATCGACAATATTGTAGTGTTTGTGTGTCCTCGTGCTTTGCAGCGCAAGGACTTGGGGTTATGCATATAGGCTCCAGGAAAGGAATGTCTTTTTCTAGAGGAGAATAATTAAAAGATCTGCAAGACGAGACTTAATATAATGTAAACTGAACTATATCACATTTCACAAATTATAGCTTTTATTATATCTTCATCAAAACCTCGCTTCTTGAAAAGACGGTCCGCACTCTCAGCCGTCAGCGAGGAGACTTTCTTTTTTTCTACATTTGAATTATACACAATTTTTAAATTAGAAGAGAATGATTATTCTTGACTCGAATTTGGTGATACCAGCCAGGACCTCCGTGTCTTGTTAAGGAGTATTCGTGCCGATAGAAGGAGGTTGAATGATCGCAGGAGGTCCCGATGCCACAATATGTACTTTACTCGTAAGCAAGCGTATAGTTCTGAGAGTCCTGAAATACAAATACTAAAATTCTAGCCATATCTTCTTTCACACAGTCCATCCATCTTTTCTACTCTTGTACCCGTCAACATCTATACATAAAACTCTTTTCACTACATTTTGCTCATCCCTCCGCATCACATGTCCATACCACGATAACCTATTGCTCCTCAGCTTTTTATCCACTGGTGCTACTTTCAGGCTCCCTCTAATATATTCTTTTCTCACCTTGTTCATCCGAGTCACACCACACATCCTTCTCAACATTCGCATTTCGGCTACGTGCAGGCGACTCTTATCCGTCCTCTTTGTGGGCCAACTTTCAGATAGCTACAGGACGGCAGGTCCGATGATAGTCTTATACATCTGTCCCTTTAACTTAATAGGAAACTTGGGATCACAAATGCTTCCTGTTACCTGCCGCCACTTCATACATCATTCGATCCTGTACAGTGCTGTCTATTTCGCCATCGCTTTAAAGAAGGAAACCGAGGTACTTGAAGTCGGAGCAGTTTATTTCTTCCTAAAAATCAGTATATAAATAATCTGACCATAAAATTAAAGAAAATCCGGGTAATTGTAGAATAATATGGAATGTAGCATGAACTTGATATATATAATGAATAAAACGCGCATGAAACCCGCGCATATCTAGTAAATAATATGAAAGTACCTATACCATGTCCAGAAACCAACTAGGTATAACACTTATTGATAAATACTTACATATAAAAAAAGAATTAGTGTCAAGATGGTTGTCCAATTTCCCTGGTATTGCACCTATTCTATAGCTTGTCGTATTACCAAATTATTTGATTGTAATAATTTTGAAAATCATTCAGTTCAGTCATTCGTTCGATAACTTCCCATCCCCATCTACTGTCTCTGGTTACCAGTACGCCATGTTTGTTTACTAAATAAAACAACTTGGGAAAAATAGACTATAATTATGTATCAATTAGATAATCTCTACGTACCATTCGCAATTTGAAATCTCTGCAAGGTGAAAGAATATACGTATATATTACATACAATATCTAAACTTTTGATTTCTATTTTTGGATATTTAACATTGGTTACAAATATCTAATTAGATTAAATGTCAAGCAAAAGCCAAGAGGAAGTGAAGTCGTAGGTACATATCTACTTACAGGTTTATTAACGACCCGACTGGGCCCCGTTTATCGCTGCTCCCGTTCCATTTAAATACACTTGATAAGGAAAACTTTTGTTGTGAGGTAAAATCACATGCCGTTCATGGCACACGCGGCATTCGGCTAATAATAAAAAAACATACGTTTTATACCGCTTTGATTCATACACGAAACTAGTAAAGGCCAAAATTATATTTAATTTAATACAAAATTTTAATCAATCATGTTGGTTGGTATATATATAATAGTTGTTTTAAGCTCATACAGTCATTTGCACAATACTTTTGCTTAAAAATCACTTTTTAAATTTTTTGTCTGTCTGTCTGTTTTGTTCCGGCTAATCTCCGGCACGGGTGCGATCTTCACAGGACTTTCACTGGCAGATAGCTGATGTTATACCTAAGGTGTAACTTAGGCTACTTTTATTTTGGAAAAAGAATTAGGTTTCCGCGCAAAATATATAAATAGTAGCTGGTAATATGTAAGTTTCGACTGTCATCAAAAATTGAATTTTGCCATTGACAGGTAATCAAAAATTGCAAAATACATACAAATAAAAAAAAAACATGTAGATAAGTTTGGTTCTGAGGCTCTCTTAAGATTTTATCCGATAAAAAGTTCTATAATATTCAGGGAAAGTAAAGGTTTTACCTAAATTAATGTTGATTATTATAAAACATTAAAGATTGAAAGGGTTTTGCGTGAATAAATAATACGCAATAATAAAATTGGAAAAGGCACAGTAGAAGGAATAATATGCCATAATATTGCACTGATTTTTTATAATATAAAAACAATTACAGTAATCTTAAGTAACGATGTAGGTATTGGAACTAAAAACTTGTGCTGCTTTGACAAGGTAATTTACTTACGTAGTTTGAATAAATGCTAAACTATAAAACGAACCTTTATAATCTTCATACGAACTTATTCATATAATTAGCTTTGGAGACATACAAAATAACATTAATTTTTATTTATTTAAAAACAATTTTTTTGGATCACCTATGGCCAAATTTAAACATTGAAAGCAGAATAAGTAGTGAGAGTTTCTACAAGTAGACTTAAAATTTAATTATTGCTATAGAATTACGTAAACATACATCATTCCCTTCTTCCTAGCAAAAAATTGATTGTCAGCAAAGTCGATTTACGGACGATAATTTTACGTGATAACGTCATAAGAAAACAATGGAAGAGAGATAGATGCGTCACAAGCCGAACGCTTAGCGCTTGTTCCGAGCTCTCGCTTGCACGCTCGGCTCAGGCGCCACGTGACAATGAGTCATGCTTTTTCGTGCGTGCAGCCGGCGCTCATCGATTTTTAAGACGTTATCATGTCAAAAAGAGAGAACGAGGTAACAGTTCCGAAACAGGGGAAACTACTTGGCATAAAATATTTATCCTTACATTAAAAGTAGGTATAAGATGTATGCAGAAACAAAATATTTAGTGCATAATTGTTTATTGTTGAAGTATATCATTGACATTAGGGTTTCAGCCAAGGGACGTCCACTGACTGCTAAACAGAGATCTTACTCAAAGACTTCCATGACTGTTCAAAGTGGCATTTACTAAGGTGGTTATTAAGTCCATTATGCCTAAAGCCTTTTTGATTCGTGCTTAGTTATATTATTAGTTTATCATAAATGTTTACTTTTTAAACTTTTGCCAGGTTTGATAGTTTTGGATATATATAAAAATTATACAGTGAAAGAAACGTGTGGAGGAAGAACAATGGGTCAAGCCAAGAAAAGATGAATTCTCTTAATTCGTAGGTAATAACACTGGCACGTTATAACTTAACTTTATTTACTTATAAATTGAAATAAATTATATTGCTCTATCTGCTTAAGATTTCGAGGCGTTAAGTGAAGAGATTTACCTACTTAAACATTTCAATACTAGGTACAATTTTATTTACACTACAATAGTCTACTTATAGAAATCCACTTTACTATTAACAGTTCCTATTTCTACACAATGTAAGTATTACATGCATGATGTACTCAAATCACAAATGTATTTAAAATTGTCATATTTCTAACCAAACAATCATTTGTCTTTAATTGATCCTAAATGCGATATAAAATTAAAATTCAATGCATGCACTCGTCACCTATTAATAGAACAATCATGATACATATAGTCATTAATAATATATAGTTTTCGGTCGGTACGTCACAGCTACATAATAATTTGCTGAAAGGACGACTTACCAATAAATTATTCAGTTACTGGTCCTACAATATCTAATAACAGTGACGAGTACATCCCCTAAAACTCCCTTAAAATAACTAACATTAATCTGAGTGATGTCATTTACATATTATGATAACAACACCCAAATTATGAGGACAGGTGAAATTCGCAACTAAACAATTTTATCTAATACATTCTAAATATCAACAAATATCATTAAAATGATGTAACCAATGATGTTATAAGCAAAAACAGGTACACGAAAGACATTAAGTGGCGACCCTATGACACTGAAAGGTCACAATGTTGTCTACTGAGCTAAACTAGGCTAATTGGCCCAGTTTTATTGTCCCATTTATAGATAGCCCCTAATCTATCTATATCTCTTTTTACTTATAAGAACATTGTGTGTAATACTTTATATGCATATATATTAATTATCTTTTTGGAATAAATCTGGCCAACTCTAGTGTGTTAGAGCTGTACCATTTATACATATGTATGTACATATATGCTTAGTAAAAGTATTTGTTTATGTTTTCCTCTTCAGTACGTGCAAAGTAACGGCTATGCGCAGAAACATTATGTAACTTAGGTGTTGCTATTAGGCAACATGTTTAATTTACAAACGGAATGACAGGAATTTCCAATAATTAGCACGCCGCGTCATAGGAAAAAGTAAATGACCATTGTAATGCTAATACGTTCGGAGCAAAAGCATCGTTTCTAATACTTATCAAGTACTAAATGGCAAGTCATGAAAGCGTTGTTAATCTGTGACTCGTCCGACTATTACCAAACACTAATAAACGCTTTCTCAACACTGCATATTTGTCAGGCAACGAAACTAACTTACGTTTGATCTTTTATACTACTTTATTTTCATGAGCACTCTTTACTTTATTTATTTATAAACTAAGAATTAGAATATAGATTAAGAGTAAGGGTAAATGATTATCGTTAAATGGGAAATGATAATATAATCATGAATATTTAGAAAATCAGTTCGTCCCCATCAAGCCGCTTATTCTGAATTTATTATATTACAAACTACATGCATCGCATGCATTTATTTACACTTTACATATTTACAACAAATTCCACCTTTGGCTTTATAAATAATTTGGCTATGAACCACACAGAGGACTTTCGTTGTGTAGGAACAATAATTTTTTCATGACTGAAAACGATTGAAATAATTCCCTACAGATGAGTAATCTGCAATTATATTGTTTATTTAATACCATACTTTTGCGTTCCCTTATTCTAAATGACACTGTTTGTTTATGTTATATTATGTCATTAATATCGTGAAAATGTAGGACAAATTTTAGCTACGCAAAATGTTTACCTACCCAATTAAGTTACGTTCTCTAGAAAAATGTACATAACAAGAATTCTCCTTTGACTTCACAAAGTGCTGTACTTTATTAAATATCATTGACGACAGGAGTGTCCGGTTCGCTACCTGTAGCGAGCCAATTAGAAATACTGAGTACAACCAATTATAGAAAACGTACATAATTTGAGACACGTACTCAGTGCCGTTCAACTATTTAGTCCAATGGATTTTAACCTTTCAATGACAGGCTAAAACTCTTCTCAGATCGCATCATTATGCAATCGAATTATTTGTTTGCTCGATTTATATAACGCGTGGTGGTAGAGATTTTAGGGATTTTAAATGTGGTGATAATATTAATTGTTAGCTCTTCAATTGTTGCATAAATAAAATATAATTAAGACACTGAGAGACACTTGCTACTCATTAACCCTAAATGATGAAACTCATTTATACAAAAATATCTACAATATAACTTACAGGATGTATATCCGACCGTTAATACTATTAGCACGGTAGTCGTAGAAGGGAAGGCACGGTGTGAGTGGCGATGAGGGTCTTTACCCGAGACCAACGTCCAAGCACATCATGACCACGAAGCCGATGATGCAGCCCCAGGTGGCGAGTTTGCCGTTGCCGCTATAGACAAACAAAATTCTTTTTTTACATTTTCTTCATTTACACAACAAATAAAACATCTCTCAGAATAAGATATGTCCGTTTTATCAAGTGCATATATATTTTGTAAGGAGTTGAACAATTAAGGCTGTAGATGCTTAAAGCACCAAGGCCAGCACTTGTGAGTCGCCAGCAAATTATGATGTTGCATTGGCAACGCAAAAGGAACGCATTAATTTGATCATAACCTACGATCTTAAGGCAGTAGTAGGGTTACAATATTCTTCAGTGGAGTGGCTCTGATTGGAGAAGAAAGTCAGGTACGTCAGTTCTCTGAACGCATCATTAATGGCAACAAATGTGAATTTCAATATCTTTCTTTGTCTGAATACTGAAATATTATTCTATTACAAGACATTATCATGTTTTTGTTTTGTCGATACATTTAAGTTTAAAGTTAACAACTTCTTATAATAGAGTGGCATTTGAGTATTCGGTCGAAAGTCCTTCGATTTAAATATATGTATACTAGTGACGAAGGTGCTTCGTTAACATCATCAGGCCACATATTGCGTTGCCTATAAACTGTTCAAGAAAGCTTAAGGGAGCCGTTTTTAATTTGCATTTATGCTAAACTTGCAAAGTCCTTTGCTTTCACAAATAACTAATAATAAAGCGTTTATTATAATTTGTTAGTACCTGAAATAACTTATGTGTAATTAAGATTCCAAGACACGATTAGCTTTTTTAGGTGAACAAGACATGAAGGAGCGAAGCTGTTTATTTTGACAGCCGGAAACTTATTTTACGATATAAACGGACACATCATAAACACATTAAAATGTATGTCTCGTGTTAAGGAGCCAGTAATACGTTTACTGACGCACTTTGCCTGTGATATACATAATGGTATGTACATAATAACATATAGGGGTCCGTTATAAAATGCTGTCGTCATACAATGCTAGCCATTGAGAAATAACGAGCAGACGATATTTGAATATCAAATAAGTAGCAAAATTACGATATCGGAAAGGCCGGCTGATGGCGCTTGCGTCTCACGCACTCGAGTTTAGAGAAACCGGGCCGTCCGGAATACACTTACTGGAATTACGGCCATTACATTAAAACGATTCCTAGTACTTAGTACGAAACCTACTGGCGTTACGTTCCACACATACACAATTTATTGGAAAATTGAATGGTTTCTTTTAAAGCATCACGGCACAACTGATTAATAATCTAAAAACGTAAAATGTTATACATGACTAACTTTAATATTCACAAGTTTCTTAAGTATCACGGAATACAAATTTCCCATTAGAAATAAACTGATTTAGTAAGAAACAGAGGTACCTGCTTAATGCTAAACATAGTACGTTTACGTGATGTAACTTTGTTTACGTAACTCAATATTTAATTATTTCCAAACCTGGATGTAGATATTTGATAAACATTTTATTTTGATCTGCCACAGCTTACACCAACACATATTGCAATAAGTATAGAAGAGTTACGATTTTTTCAATACATTTAGGACTCAATCAAATAGATTATGGTACAAATACCTACACGTTAAATTCAATGTACTTCACACATCTTAGAACTGCTTACCTAAAGCAGTTCTAAGATGTTCATACCCATAGCCAGGTCTGAAAATACAGAATGTATACAATAAATTCATTTAGTAGAGCACACTTTTGACATCCGGCTCGTGAAGAGGTGAAGCGTCGGAGTATGCCATGTTAACGAGTATGACTGCAAGTACATATTCCGATCACGTGTCGTGGGGAACCCCGGCTGGGCACACGACATGCACCTAAATACCACTGATGACATCACGCTTAAAAAAGGAAGTATTTGAACGCATACAAATTAATGGAAAATCTGAGTATCAAGTTGACTATACCAAGGGATGGTGAATGTCATGAATTCTTATCTGACATTGCTGGAAAGTAACGCTGGGCCTTTTGTTTGTACGAATTTAAAAAGAATATACATTTATAAACAGAAACGTAAGTAATGAGCGTTTGATGCTTGGTTAGCACACGAATCTGTCAAACAGAACAGGTGATATGTGTAAAATAAATCTGTGCCGAGATGGGCTGTTTATCCGTGCCTTTCTAGTTACGAAAAGTACACTAGAGACGGCGAACCCGACCGCTTCTTCGCATGGACAATCTATACCAAGAGGCAGTCAGTTTCGGTGTTTCGTAAGTCATTCGGTGTGGATACAAGTTGGACAACGGACTACCGTCCGGGCAACTTCCAATCACAACTATTAAACAACAAGAATAAGGGCCCGCGACCACGATCGGTGCAATTCGATTGAAACGTCGGGAACCCAAAACTGTTATTGTACCTTATTAATGTTATCGCGATTAAGTCCCGAGTTACATATCTAATAGCAATAAGGGCTTCTTTGGGCCTCTTGATTGTGGAAAGCAGCATCATGTTAATGTGTTTAGTAAAGTAAATGGATGGGGACATCTGAACAATAAGATGATCGAGAGGCGACGTCGCACAAGTATCACCCGGTTATTGTAGGACTTAAGCCCGATACACAATATGGTTCCACTTCAACATCACCTAATCGGGATGGTTTCTTTAGAATAACCGGATGAAAGAAAATAGAAACCTGATTTGCTGTTTGCTGATGGATTTATTATATAGATGGGCAATATTATCAGTGGTAAGGGTATACGTATGAAAGAAACACACTAAGTATATGCAGCATGATATCTGGAGGTAGGTCAGGGAGTGTCGGATAGCGGCACATGGATTCCCAGACGGTGACGTCAACTTATAGACAAACTAGTGCGTCGTCACCGACTTTATCCCAGCAACAAACGCGTTATTTCTCATATTTATTTTTATTGACAGTGGCGAGACAGTGACAAACCTACGCGCAGCGCGCTGGCGCATCGAATTTACTTCATAATGCGGTAGGCTGTAGCGCGCCCGCCCTCCAAGCGGTGCATCGCCGCCCGCAAGCTGTAAATAGCCCCGGCTCACGATACCCCACCGATGACAACCCATATCAAATACATCTCAATCGCCATTTCTACATTCAACATATAATATTAAAAAACTGAAAAGTTTTTTTTGTTTGCTTGAACGCCCTTATCTCAGGAACTACTGGTACGAATTGAAAAATTCTTTTAATGTTAGACAGCCCATTTATCGAGGAAGGCTATAGGCTATAAAACATCACGCTACGACCAACAGGAGCGGAGCAGTGACCATAAACGCAGGTGAAACTGCGTGGACGGCTTGTTCAACATATATGTGGTGTTTTCGTACTCTTATGAGAGATTCCTCACAACATTTGAATGAGAAACTCAAGACATACACCTATATCAACTTATATGTATGTAAGTAATGTAAAAGAAAATACTCTCCTTTGACTTATTAACCATTACATGAATAAACAGTGGGTTAGTGATGGTCTTTTAAAGAAATAGAAAACTAAATTAGGCTTCAGAATGATAAACAGCGCAGCACGGTGCCAATTTTTCGCAACCATGTGCAATAATAATATAAAGTGCCTTCGTAAAGATTTCAAAGCAAGCATAAATGTCAAATCATACATGCATAATATTGAGCGCAGAAAATAAACAATCTAGACAAGGATACATAAGCAAGCCATTGCGGCTTTATATTTATACACAAAAAAATTACCGATTGCATTCATTTACAAGACAAGCTAGGGCAGACAGATAAATTAACCAAATTAATCAGAGAAAACAAAAAAAAAATATTTTCAATGTTAACGGTCTATGGGACCTTTCGAACTTTGGTCTAAATTGGACATATAAATTCTACACACATTTTATGGTATCAGCCTCATACACGTTTGTTGTTGTACATATTTGATTCAGATATCCAACCTTTTTGAGCCGTGACTTCTGTAGGGTGAACGTACTTTCCCATCTGCAGTGCCCTGCCTGCACAAGCTGTTTAACTGCCGTTTTTGGAGAAAGGAGGTGCTTTCTCAAACAGACAACAGATATCTGTTATACGGAAAACTGCAGAAAAACAGCTGGTACAGATACCCTACCGGTACCGGCTAGTTAACTGCTGCTTTCTGTAGGGTTGAGTCGATTCAATTCTATTAAACCAACTTGCTTCCCCTTACGTGGTCAATCTAGTCCGTGCCGACAGTGGCTGTTCTGTAAACGTATATTCCGATACTGTGCCTTATTTATTTATTTATGTCTTTATTGTACACCTTTCAAGTGAGATACAATTCAAAAATAATGTAGACATTCAGGTATAACAAGTGGCGGTCTTATCCTTATATTATTTAAAGTTTATGCACATAAAGTACGAATTAATGCCTAAGGCAGTCTCTGCCAGTCAACCTTCGGGTGATGCAGAGAAAACAGGAAGTAGGTGTGGTAATGAAATACACATCATAAACTATGTTCGCGTATGTCTGATATATATTTTTTTCAGTACGATTTCAGTTATATACTAATTAATGTTAATATAAGTCACGATAAATTGGCGAGTCTTAGTGGTGCTGTGTGATACGAAGAAGTAAACATAATGTAAGCTAAAACGCAACAGAGGGTTGTAGTTAAGATGCGTTTGATGTTAATTTAAACTACTGTCTCTTGTTGCATCTGTCTAGTCTTAACAATTTTTTTTATAGAATGGAATGTAAACTTTTAACGATGTCATAAATTGATATAATAACCAAACAAACAAAATCTGGTTATGTTTTTTTTACGTGGGAGAGCCATGCTTCGGGACGTATGGGCCGGCTCGACTCCGCTCGATACCACGGCCTCACAGAAAACCGGCACTGAAGCCGCACTTGTGACTCTCGAGTTACAGGTGCCCATGGGCGGCGGTAGTCATTTACCATCAGATGACCCGTCTTCTCGTTTGCCCCCTATACCATAAAAAAACCTACACATACATATTTTAAATAATATAGAAATCAGCAAATATTTTTCGAATAAGTTGTTGATTTTATTATTTTCTGTTTATAAAGTTCTATTCTATGATTCAACTTAAATCACTTTAAAAAAATTAATTACGAGTAGTTATGTCGTAAGCTAATAGGAGACATGGACGTGCCTTGCGGTACAGTGGCGGTAGAGGACTGATAACTTGCGTCGGGAACTCATGCAAATCTGAGCTACGAGTATGTGCCATTGACATTGTCGGTTAGGCGCAAGGTAAAAGTCCACATGAACTGAGCGCGGTTTAGATCTACTATCCCGTTGCAGGGCAGTTATCAAAATGTCGTGTATGTCATAGTCGAATCTTGCGGAAATGCCATACGTATTTCTCGACAACAGTCTCACAGCCGTCATCTTCATCAGACTGTAATTGCCAAAAAGTCTAACATTGCTGTGAAGGATGTCGAAATCACAAATCATCAAGAGAATGTTGTAAAAACTTGAAATTCCATTAAGAGATTTTGAACATGTGTTATGTGAGTTCAGCAATCATTTTCTTTCGACGAGCCTTCACGTCGAAAAAGACCAGAAGAGGGTTTGTAGAAATTAAAAGCAACCGGATAAGGTAGTGAATAACCGGATGCTGAAGATACAAATATGTTTTGATGCAACATCCGAACATGCCAATTAGATTGACTGGATTAGTAAGAAAAAATGAGTTCTAGAATAGCATCAGTTGGTCACGTAAATGCGGCTTTCGTTTTTCTATCGTTATCGGACATCTCGAGATAGATATTTTATCATGTGGTACAACAAATATTGTGGTCAGTAAGTAATAAATGTGTTGCTGATGTAGTGTCGCGACGTCGCGTCCGGGGTGTTAGACGGCGCGCCGCTATTTTGGGCAGAGTATTTGCGTCCCGACTCCCGCCGTCCGATGTGCGCCTACTCTTCACGTGCTACTTGCAATGTGCAAAATGCTATTGTCCAACTCTGTTATTGTTATTACTGAAGTTATCAGAATAAGCTACAGGGATATCAATATGATTAGTGCCTAATCAAGGAACAGATCGAATGGTATGTATGTACTTTCTCCCTATAAATTATCCCAGCTATACCAACTTTCTGTGGCGATTCTTAGAGTGAAATACATTTAGAGGAGCTACAAGAGTCACACTGTTGTGTATTACGGCGGAATACGCTAAGATGAATGTCTAAGGGATATGCCACTCTTCTCATGCTTTTCATCATCATCCGCCAAGGTCTCGCATTTTTTATTTATTTCTAATGTTCAGCTATTACCGTGTAGTAGACCGCGACGAGATCGGGGCTACAGAGGGTTACGGCTTCACATGGTGGGGGTCTCTGTCAGACTATATATCACGATCTGAAGCAATCTCGCAAAGAAAAAGAGACGACTGTATGCCAAGCGGCGTCTTGAGGTTGTCATGGCAAGCATCCGAAGCGAAGGATATAAAAATGAATAAAACCATAAGTACGTTTGTAGAAGTACCTATCGGGTAATTAAACGCTGACTTTGCTCGATGATAATAAATGTATACGTTTGTTCTTTGGGACTTCATATGTTTGCGTTATACCTACTACTCCAACTTACTTGGTACAAATACATTGTAATTTTGTGACCTATTGAATTAATGGGTTGAGATTTATTTATATCTCTACACCTGTTGACGTGTTCATGGAAAATAAATATGACATCCATAAATAACAGAAGATCACATATGTGTCGACACACTCGTGTGATGTACTTGTTAGCTCGCATGTCTTTAGGATTGGTGATCAAGACCGAGTAAAAGTAATAGTCTTGCATATGGAGATAATGACGGCAGTTTATTTCGTATACTCCACGCAACAGCCCTATCTATATATATATATATATATCATACATCTGATGAGCCGTACAATCTTGAGTGTTGGTGATAGATAGTTCGTCATCGTCAGCCCACATTATAGACTGTATTATATAAAACAAAAGCGTAACCGGAGGCAGTAGAACCTAGGATCACTAGTCATATGTATACCAGTAGAAGTAGTCATGTGTCATAGAAAAAATGCTCCTAATAACGTTTAATACATTTTTGTTATTATTTGTAATGATTTAGTTGAATAGTCGGCAAAACAGCAGGTCAACAACAAGAAATATTAAACCATACAAGAAATATATTATATGTGTAATTCGGGACTTAATATAATATTTAAAAGGCACAATATCTCTTGGTTACCCGAGGTTTCGATCGAATTGCACCGATCGTGGTCACGAGTGGACTGTGGCGAGTTTCGGCGACTACCCGCATTAGGTCTTCACTATTTTTATTTATGTTCATACTGTCCGTACTTCGACACACTACACTTACGACGTCCCCTGAATGATGTCGAGGATGTACTCGCTGACGATAGCATTTGCTGATGACGGGACTCCAAGATGTTGATAAGGGGTACCCGTCTTCTCGGTTGGTCGGTCAGTCGGTCAGCTCGTGACCACGATCGGTGCAATTCGGTCGAAACGTCGGGTAACCAAGACGTATTTGTATCTTGTAAATATTATCGCGATTAAGTCCCGAATTACACATATAATATGCATCAAAGTGGCGAAAGTTCAAAAACAACAAGAAATATTTAACCACATAAGTCAAATGGTCAAATTGAAACCTTGGGTGCAACTAGGGCGTTCGATACCTAAACACCTTTTGAATGTTATTGCATCAAAACATACAAAGTTTCATCTAGTATCTTGTGACAAAAACTTGTCTCGTTTCTAGATGGCGTGAGAACTAATTTGCCAACCAAATTGCATAGATTACAAACTAGGGATTGAATTTCAAACACTTTACGATTTGCTCTTTGTAAATACTTATTTTAATGTAAAATTATGTCAAAATCAAATGAAAGTCATCTTGACTTTAGTGCAGATGATGAGCAGACGGATGATGATGACAGATAAGGGATGACAATGTATAGGAGAAAACGTTGAAAGGTAAGTAAATTAAGTATTATCAAATGTTTATATTTTACAATAATAACAATATCTAGGTCTATAACTATCTCTTAGGTAAATCGTGGGACTAATAAATAATAAAGCAAATAAAAATGACATTTAAAAAAATGAAAATATATAAAACATTAAATCTTTATTTAAAATTTTCTCGAAATTCAGTTTTTCAAGATGCGCCCTTGTTGCACTCAGCACACACACACATCCCAACAGCTATTCAATACATTTAAAACACCATAGTTTAATCACCAACCAAGCAAATATTTTTATATATCGATTACTTTTTTCCCTATCCTTGCCCTATCAAATTTATTGTAAGTTAGTAAGTATTCTTTCTTGTACACCAAAAAAAGAAACAAAGAAGAAAATCACAGTAACAGACATTATCTTCCAGGCAACCTTTGGATGGACATGAGTGTAATGATTTACATAGGTGTTTCTCTAGTGTCAAAAAGGGGTTCTTAATAGATATCAATTCTTTGATCAATTCTCATCACTGCAGGGTCAAGGAGACCGGAAGGAAGTTAAGACCGGTCCAGACAACTGCTTGAGATATAATAAATGCCCTTGCTGTCACTGGGGCGAAAAATACTTGCTTTTCTCGCGCCCTAATGTACGCCGCTATGGCCTCTACCTAGTGACGGCTACTAATCCGTAATGGTTGAAATATTCACATGAATCAGAACGATCAAACTTTGTAATGACCCTCATCAAACTAATTGCGTCTAGAGCCCGTCTATTTCTTACGAGACATAATGATTTTCTATTCAATTTAACGATTACTTTAGTTTCCTTCGAGACAAAGTAAATGTCACACCATTTGTAAATAGCAAATAAAGACAGCGGTGGTATATGTTGTACAAACCAACTTTGTCAAAGTATATGTATGAACGTCAGTAATGTTGAACACGGTTCAAATAGCTGATGTTACTTCGTTACACGTCATTACTTTTCGCGTAAAAGCTTCACTGGTAAGTAGGTTTAAGATTCCTGGAACAATGCGACTTATTTAACACATCCATGAATGTATTTATGCCAGGTAAATGGAGCCCAAAACGCTCGAGAAATTGAATGTTTCTTACAGAATTTTATGAGAAAACATTCTACTAGTGTTATTGTAGAATCAGTAAGAGAATATCGGTACTTGAAATCCGAATATGTAAACCTACGAATAAAGAGGAGATGCGCAATAAAGGGCGATTTTATCGCGTAGGGTCGTGTTTTGCAAGGGTTCGTAACAAAGAACTATCTCGTCCTTAGGACTGATTTGGGTCATTCCAAGGCCAAGTCTTTCAATTTGTTATTTGAAGGGGAAAAACAGAGATGGGCGCAGACGACAGTCTATTATTTGTAATAATTATTGTTATAAACATCTATGTTATTTTTATTTGTACATATTTATAAGACGTGACATAATATATACCTTTCATCGATTTTGTACTGGAAGGTACCGCCGCTTCCAATCCTTAGTGAGTTTTTTTCTTAGATTTGCAATATTTGCATCTATTTTTAACACCTTTGATATAATTTTTTTTTCCTAGACAAGATAACGATGGTTGAGGGTTTATCCATCTAGTTCTACGATAGAACAAAATGGCCAAAAAAAATCCAGACACTGGTCACCGCGATAGAACAAAATGGACAAAAAAATCCAGTCAGTTATACTGCTCACCGGGATAGAACAGAATAGACTAAAAACATCCAGACAGTTCTACTGCTCACCGCGATGGTTAATGCTAAGAAAAATAGAGGAAGAGACAGTTCAACAGAAGTGTATTGCATAAACCTTCGAATTACTTCGATTACTCCAATCATAAAAAGGACAGGTTCCCAAGCAGAAACCTTTGCCTTATATTCGTACCTTTTGTTCAATGATTCAATGATCTTACGTGAAACACTTTACCATGGACTGTTGTCACTAGATCATCATGTGGATTAATGTTCGCTTTTTATAGCCAACTGTAGTGATTAGAATAGTGGTGGGTAAGTAGAGACTGCGAATCTTCTCAAGGACTATTAAGAAGACAGCCATTTCTTTTCCACACTTTGCTTTTGCACAACTGACAAGTTATACTCACGAAGCGTTAGCCTCCGGGATTATGTCGTCAGCGACGACATAAATCATGGCACCGGCGGCGAAAGCCAGTGCGTATGGCAACGCCGGCTGGGCGGCTGCTACTGCTACTGCACCCAGGACGCCGAATACGGGCTCGACCATGCCGGAGAGCTGGCCATACCTGATAGATAAAAGAAATGCTGTAGTAAAATGATATACTACTATACTATAAAGCGAATTTTTAGTGAATGAACGTGCAATTACCAAAACAGGTACTTTTACATTAATAAAAGTATTTTTCATCATTCACTTTACCAAATTCATGAATAAACAATAAAAATTTCCATGTACGCTAATAAGAAACAAGGTTTCTTTCAAAACCCTAAGTGACTACTTAATTTGTTTTGGTAAACTATTAGTTTATCCAGATAGATTTTCCATTGACTTGCACTTGCTACAGTGAAAATTTTAAGTTTCACTGCATAGTCCTATGTATAATCCAAAACCAGCTTCTCTGTATTCGTAAATATTGTATGTAGTGCGTAGTTGTCGGTTATTATGTGAGTAGTCTATTGAATGTAATTCAGTACATTTACTAAGGAGCCGGAACTTCAAAGGGCCGTATATCCAAAATACTGATCACGACGTCATGTATCAGTATGTTGTTAATTTTCACGTGTACGTGTGGCGGGGTGGAGAGGTACGAAGCGCGGTGCGATGCCGAAAGAGGCCGCTAACGAATTGTTTTGGTGAAAGTGCGGACCAGTGCCGCGACCACATTCCGACGAACTGGTCGAGGAGCCGCTGTTGTGGGAAACGCCGCCAGGGCCACCCCACACGATGACCAGCCTATATCTAACTGCCAACTTAGTTGCTATCACGATCACATTTAAACGGTTAATCCGTCCAACAACAACCGCGAGAACGATACTATCTGTTTCATTATATTGTTGAAAATCGGCAATGTATGATGGTCAGGAAATCTTTGAAAGAAAATTTTAAGCACCTGGAGAGAAAGTCGTTCAAAAAGAAATGTTTGAACATTTGAAAGTTCGAATAGTGATTGTGGAGGAAATAATAACACGCACGTAGGGCAGGTTAATTTGCATTAGATAACAATAGTATAGTGCTGCAATAGCTAGGCGGAATGTGAGGGGAAACGGGTTTGTTGAAATTGTGAGGGGTGCGGGGCGGGCACGGGCGGGCGGCGACGGCGGCGCGCCGGGTGCGCGACGTGATGTTATGTTATCGCATGCATTATTCAGCGGGTGGCGAAAGCGGCAATTTGCGACAATATCCACTGATTCGCAGAATCGCCGACTGTTGAGCCGCCGACGAGCCATAAAACAGGATACCCGTCACTCAATAACTACGTTGCATTTAAATAAAAGCTTACGAATAAAACATACTTATAAATTGTATTTTTTTTGGAAATTGACCATTGTTTATAATGGTAGTTGGATGGAAGTTTTTGGTAACGTGGTTATAATCTTGCTTTTACTTAATACTAGCAGTTCCAGCGCGGCTTCGCTCGCGTGTACATATTTTTATATGTTGCGCGGAACCCTAATTATTTTCCAAAATAAAAGTAGCCTAAGTAGTAACTTAAACTACTTTTATTTTGGAGCTGGTATTATAAGGAGTACCTTATAATACCAGCTATCTGCCAGTGAAAGTCCTGTGGAAATCGGTCTACCCGTTCCGGAGATTAGCCGGAACAAACAGACAAACAGACAGACAAACAATTTAAAATCTTTGTTAGGCACTGTGCAAATAATTGTATGAGCTTAAAAAAAACTATTATTTTGACATTACAAACAGGCATTTTATTTATTTGTATTGATCTTTTCGGATATCAATATAGAATAATAATAATAACTTAACACATCTAACACACGGCCGTCTGATCCCAAACTAGGCAGAGCCTGTACTATGGTAACCAGACTGCTGATAAACATACTTATATACCTATTTCTAAATAAATACATATTATAGATAAATTACACCCAGACACAGAACAAATTATCGTGCTCATTACACAATTATTTGTCCTGGGTGGGAATTGAACCCACGACCTCTGGCTCAGCAGTCAGGTTCACTAACCACTAGACCAACAGGTCAGTCAAGACGGAATGTTTGTTATTGATGTTAGAGGGTTCGGACTCCCCCCCTGTTGCCAGCAAGTTACCAATGTCTCAACGCCGAGGAAACCACCGTCCACATTATCCTGGAGTACGAGGGAGTGACCACACAAAGGGCAAGTATCTTCGCGGGTGCGAGATCGCTCCTAGAAGCCTGCGAATGCCCCAGGAGGCTTCTGTGCTTCTAGAAGGAGCTAGGCTGGCTCAACTAGTCAGCCTATCTGAACGTATAATGGACCGTCTATGAGTCTAAATGCGTAAACAGAGCCCTATACCAATACCGCCCCCCAATCCATCCGTATAAGCAATATGCTTTTCCTTCCATTGCCTCTCCTTCTTACTTTTCTATCCCCTTCAATATACTATCAATATTTCCTATCTCTAATTCCCAAAGTGCCCGTTTGCAAAGGCGGCGGTAGCGTAATGGCTAAGGCGTCGGACTTGCGATCAAGTGGTTGCGGGTTCGAACCCCCACCCAATGCACTAGCGACGTGAACCCACTCCTAACACAAGCGTTAAGCTTAGCTGGAGGGGTTAACAAGAATACTAGTAATGTGTGACCCACGTTGCTAGCATTCATTATTAAAAAAAAAAATAGGCTTGTCCTCTATTATGTACGTGAATGGGACGTGAATGGATTCCATCATCGTCGCCAATTCTTTTATATACCTTATTGTGGTGTATGTACTACGTTACTTAGGTGGGAACGCCATCTTGTCATTTTAGACCGACCACAGATAATGCGGTTGAGGGGTGTACCTAACAATAATAATAACTTGAGATACTTCACACACGGCCGTCTGATCCCAAAGACAGAACCTGTGCTATGGCAACTAGACTACTGATAAACATACTTATATATTACTAAATAGCTACATATTATATATAAATTACACCCAGACACAGAACAAATGATCATGCTCATCACACAATTAGTTGTCCTGGGTGGGAATCGAACCCACGAACTCTTGCTCAGCAGTCAGGGTCACTAACCACTAGGCCAATAGGCCCGTCAGTACGCGGTGTTTAGTACATATGTAAATACAATCCAACGAAGAAAAAACTTACACTGAAAGTAGACAATCTACTTACAGTTATGTAAACAAAGCTTGTGAAAAGTCTCGTCTCGTGCCTATTGTGTACAGGTCATGGTTCAGACGAATATAGTGAGTGTAATATGAACAACATTCATAGAATGGACAACGTAATTTCAGTTTGTGTTTGTAGTTGCCTTTGTAAACAGACTTTATAAGGAGGTGTTCGAGAAGATTAGGCGCGGTAACAACGCAATATGCGCTCGCTAAACCGGCCTCGATTGCGCAGAACAGCGCCACCAAGGCTGGCAGCGCCTTCCGCGACGACTTCTACGGGGGCCGCACGGTGGCGACGGCGGCGGCTGCGGTCGCGGTGCGCCAGCGTCGCTCTCTCGATTTAATTATTTAACTCTGAAGGCCGATCGCCCGAGGCGGGCAGCGGGCGGTGCGCTGTGACTGGTCCGACGGGTGCGGTCCGGAAGAACGCGCAGACAGCGCGCCGCCGACCGCTTGCCACGCACCGCACCAGACTCCGCGGCACCGCAGCGACACATCGCATACCGACACCACGCAACACTCAAATTTCGAAATAGACGACTTTCTCGGGTCCAGTTAGCAATGACCATCTGACCAAATAACGTCGCATGTGTTGAGAGAGCGGCCCCCAGACACGCAGACTCGTTGTGGTACCGACAATCGGCCGCTGCTCCACCGCACCGCCCGCACCTTCACCTAACACTTACGAAAAGTTTCGGTAAATGTAATCGGTGTAACAATTTTGAATATTTGTAAATCGATTTCGTGTCGATTGCAAAGAGCCTTCGTTGGCCACGGAAATAACATCGTCGCTCACAGCTATTAAAAGCATATGATTGTGAAAAAACTTAACTAACCAATTACTAGTAATTCGATTAGATTGTCTGACGGATGAGACACCTATACGGTGTGAGGCATGATGTTCACTTCGTCATTATGAGTCACAAATGCGCTTGCGGTGAGAAATGTTGACTAGACGCATTGTCTACGACAATAGATCAATATACAGCTTGGAATTATTCTATCATGCAACAAAAAACCAGTAGTAAGTCTGCCTCGAAAACAAAACAAGACACTCAATACCAGTCGCAAAACCTATTTTGCGAACATGAATAAATTAGTGGCAATACTGGTGAAGACATTACATAAAACACAGACACGCCTGAAACTGGTCGGTGTCCTAAAGTAACATACATTATATTGGTTGACGACAAATCTAACTAACAAGTTCTTGCGTTTAAAAAACCCTTGGGATGAGTCTACTCTCTGCCAACACAGTTGGTCCTCTTAATGATTTTAAATAAACAAAAAAGTCTAATTAACGTTGAGAAGTAAACAATATTTTTAATCACAGTAGATTCCGTATGCATTTCAATTTTATTATTAGCCAAAATTTATCCTTAAAAGCTAGTGAGGTCTCTGAACAGGATTTACTATAATTTACATACAAATACGATATTTACCAGCAAAATACTTGTACGGCGCGACATCTTTGAATTTACCTGAAGCGATGTTTTGATCAATTTACTGGCCTGTTCGTCCAGTGGTGTTGGGTTCGATTTTCATCCAGGACAAATGATTGCAGCATGATCATTTGTTCTGTGTCTGGGTGTAATTGATCTATTACACGAATGTATTTAGTAATTTATAAGTATGTTTATCAGTAATCTGGTTACCATAGTAAAGGCTCTGCCTTGTTTGGGATCAGACAGCCGTGTGTGAGGTGTCTCAAATTATTATTATTATTCTCATTATTCATTTTAGGTAAGTACATATTAATGAAAAAAGTTAAATACATAAAAAGGGTTCCGTAAGCAAACACGCTTGTATATATTATGTACTTGGAGATAGTATGCCCATCTTTGGAATCAATCGAAGATCTTTGTCCGTCTTTTCCGAAAGACAAACTTAACTTTGCAGGTCTAAAAATACTCCCCCGTACATTGATTTACCACAAAGTCAACTTTAAAACCACAAAATATAAGTTCGTAATCACAAAAAAAAAATTATGTGATATAACAACAAATTAACGACTTTCGGATTTTTCCTTTACTTGTGTTGTCAGACCTTGGTTCTTACCAAATTTCATGATTCTAGGTCAGTGGGAAGTACCCCATAGGTTTTGATTCACCTGGGAAATGTTCAAATTTGTTAAGATCCATTTCCTCAGGAACCCGTAGAGCCATGAACTTGAAATTAACATCAAATACTTATGTCAGCGGTCCCTTGAAGCTGTAAAAAAATCAAGCTTCTAAGTCAACGCAATCAAAAGATATGGCCACTTAGCCTTAGATTTAACACACTTGAGGTCAAAAAAGGCTAATGCTTGAATCTTTCTTATGCACTTATAGCCCTTCTAAAGTTAGTGTCCGCTTTTTCTTTTTCTTTGAATGTGCAAGGCTCTACAGTAATAAAATTTCATCATCCGATGATTAAACATTACTGAACTCCAGATTTCTAGACCGCTCGCAGTTAGCACAAGTGTAAATTAGACCGCGCGCAGTGATGATTTGATTTTTTTACAGCTTCAAGGAACCACAGATATAAGTATTTAGTATTAATTTCAATTTGATGCGTACACGGGTTTCTGAAAAAAAGGGTCTTGGCAGACAGATAGACGGACAACAAAGTGATCCTATAAGGGTTCCTTCTTTCCTCCTTGGGAATTGAACCCTAAATATAGTAGACTACCGACACTGGGTACAGGGACCAAAACAACGGTGGTTAGGGCTCCAAAGACAGAAACCCCCTCACAACACGGGCCGTGTCGAGCTAAACTGCCTTCAGCATCAGTCCCTTGCACCAGCAGTCTAACGCAAGCCTCTTAAGGTGCTGGTCGAAGCTCTTAGCTATCAATCCATGAGCTGTCTATCAAAACAATGATCACCGAATCCACATTCCACATATCGACAATCTCGTAAGACAATATTTTATTTGTTTATCTTTTTCAATTTTCACGAGCTTCTTATCATCAGGAACGGCGGTATCGATAATTATTGTACGGCGCTCTAATCGATCTATCACCACTATATCAGGCTAATTGGCAACAATAGTTCCGTCAACGACGATAGATGGATCTCAATACAATGTGGCTTGACCATTATCGAGAACTGAGTCGGCACCTGTAATATGGTACCTCTAAATTCACAAGGTTTTATTTAAGGACAAGTTTTTCATATACAATCCTGGTTGTTTCTCTGCAACCTTTGGCAAGACGAGAAGAACCAGAAATAATATGCCTGATAGATTCACACGGGACGGTGGCATGCCCAACAGATGTCAACCGTACCATCTCTCAGGACATATTGTCGATAGTTATTCGTCATAACAACTTGGTCAAAAACAAAACCGTTCTCCGAAGAAATCACCGAACTTTAGCCTAGATGTAGATGCCTTTAAGTCTATATCAGGCCCATATATAGAATGTTAAAACGACTATGGAGCTCTTTGCCGTACCGCACCTCCTTGCGATCAATAATACTAAGTACTACGGGTTTGCGAAAAATCTCTTTAGCCCGAGCGAGCAGAGTGAGTCCGTTGTCCACTATTCGGAATGCAGTAAGCAGAGTACGGACTCTCCTATCAAGGTCATCGAATTCAGTCTGAGTCCATCTAATTACACCAAAGGAATATATGAGATCCTACATAATTCAACCGTTGTAGGCATGCAAACTGCCTGATAAAAGACTGTTAAGTACTTTTTTCAAGCAGCCAAAGAAATGCTTACTTCACACTAGATTCAGGTATCCCCAATGACTGTGATATACTCACATACTTGTACGTTTCAATGGTAGAAAGAGGTGTCTTTTTAACCGACTTCAAAAAGGAGGATGTTCTTATTCTCATTTCGACTGAATATGGTTTTTTTCGTGTGTATGTTACGCGATATCCCATTTGTGAACGGATTTTAATTATTTTTTTTATTCAATTTATTTTGCTCAAGGTTGGTCTCGTTTAAATTTAAAGACAATATTCCACCTCTAAGTGTGGATAATTAAGGGATGAGGAATGCAGTTTACAACAATTCAACATGATATACGCGCATTGAATTCGGTGATACTTTTTAAAATCCTGTACTTATGTTGAATCTGATAGGTTGACTGCTACAGATTTTACTATCACGCCTTACCTTACATGCATGACTGCACATTTTTCCACACCAAATTTTATCCTGATAGAGTTACTAAAGATTTAAGTCACCTTTATTAACGCAGTCAATTGCAATTTTAAATTCTGAACTCTCTAGCATCTAAGACGGTTCAAAGCTAGACAGAATCACCAGGGACCCCGACGGTCAACCTGAAATTTATCCCGCACGATATTTATCAGTTCAACGTTCTGGATAGTGAAGGACCGTACACCATTGCCACATCATGACTTCAAGAAATTACCAGAGTTAGCTGCTAGCTTTCTCAAAGCTGTGTATGTGGCACCGAATCTATCCAACATGTTTGTCAGATTCTTACGGTAACTATGATGACCAGCTCTTTAGTTTCACGGTTCCACATCCATTCTGAGAAACAGACATGATCGAATTTGGTAACTCAATTGGTAAGCATGTAAAAGGTCTATAATTTTTGGGTTCCGTGGCGCTACTAGGTTTATAGAGCAAGTGGGTTATGCCAGTTGTCTTAAAATTGGATAATGAACCCGAATCTACGGCCTTCCAGCTATACCTTGGAACTGAGATACTAAACGAGCATGTGTATTTCGAAACTACTTAAGCCAAGTAAAGAATATTTCTATAGTCACAACAGAAATTTTTAAAATATTTTATTTGAAAGTGTCTAAAATTAACAAAACAGTGGTAAACACTTTCCCGTATGGATGAGTATGTCGGACCAACCGAGCATTTCTTACTTAGGCCGCATTCTTCGCTCCTTATCTACTACAAACCCTATCGCACGCGTCTTTATGTATGCTATAACGTAATGTTCTTATGGAAGAATAAATGAATGAATAAGATTCTGTAGCAATCTTCAAGGCCTCATGTTAGGTATATTATTTCATTGGCATTAATAAAATTGTGTAAAAACACAATATTTAATTAAAAAATCTAGGGAATAAGTATATATTTATCAATTAAGCTGTAAACTTTCCTATTCTATCATAATTACGATCAAGATGTTATGCAAGACGTGCTAATAAGGTTGGCGGTACAGAAAGCGAGCAGGGCGAGGTCGTCGCTCGGCGCACATTCCAGACCCACTGCAGGTCTGTATTCCCACTCGAGCACATTCTTGCCGCCAGTGCAACCGAAGGAGCAACGAAAGAAAGGGTTACACAAATAAAGTAAATTTTTTTTTTTTTTGGTAATTATAACGACAGACAGCAGTTATCGTCAGCAGTGACTGACAATAATAATCGTGTGTACTTTTCCAAAATATGTGCATTTTCATATTCCTGCATTGGCAGCTGGTTTAGATTTGTAGTAACAGTTCAAACTGATCTGTTACATAGCAGTTTAAACCTACAAAATTGTGTTAATAAATTCGATCCTTTTAGAAATTTCCCAGAATATTATTAGAGTAATAATTGCTCTAAAACCATTCTAGAGATTTTAACATAATTTCCTTTCACTGCTCAGTGGAATAGGCTTGGCGGCGCCAGTTCAGCGGTTCCGAGAACACGACGGAATGCGACTATTTAGAACTTTTACCTATTTGGTAACGTTTACAACACGTGCACGTACCACAATACGTAAGTAACCTTTTGCTCCAACAATTTGAATAATTTTCTTTGTGTTCACTTAATAACGAATGAACATTTGTACATAAATTTCCTTTAAAGACTAACATTTACCATAAAAAAGCTTGCATCCCGGATGTTTTAGCACTTTTAACTTGTAATCATTTAATCTTAATAATACTTTGGCATATTACTAAGCGGAAATATGTAGATTTCAATGAGTTTGCATAACTGTATGACAATATAACAGTTTCTAGTGGAGACATGATCACAAATCTGAGCGAGTAACCGAGCTGCTTGGGCCGGCAACAGTCGCTAAATGAATTAGCCTGAACAGGAATGGGGTCGGCCAGTCTGGCTGCGTTGGCATCCGGCCTAACGACGAGCGCGGGCGCATTCTCTAACCGCGCGCCACGGTTTAACTGCAGAGTGGCAAACTTGCTACCACAATCTGAACCCTAATTTCCGCATCTAATGTGGTAAGTTTACTGTTCACATACACATACATGCTAGAAAATGGTAAAAAATTTAAATATTCTATTTTATGATGCTTTTCATATTTCTCTAGTGAACATAATATATATTTAATATAGTCCTTTACCTGGGCTAATAAAAAGAAAATATTTGAAATTTATACTTACCAAAATGCTCTCCAGACAGAGAAACCAGCGGCTTGTAGGGGTAAGCTGACAGCTAATCCCTCAGGAAAATTTTGGATGCCGATTCCCAAAGCCAGGTTTCTGGGAACAAAATAAAACATGTGTGTTTGAATAAATTATAGTCATGACTAATATCAATAGATGTAAAACTCTATTAATCTGCTTATCTGACTGTCAGCGATTTTAATTATTAAACCTGTGAGTCGATTGTAATTATACTATACTAAGAAGCCTGGGACCCCATAGATACTATTCTTCATCTTGAATATTTAATAAAGTAACGGAGTGGACTTGTGTGCGTCAATTGAGAATAGTCATTTCTGTAGAAACCATATAATTTATCCATCCCGGAAAATGACACTCTTACCTTCTGAAATCTATAAGTAGGTGAACTTTAAAGAAAAGATAATTAGAAGAAAGACAATTTTATATGTAAATATTACAGATTTTAGAGGTCTTCGGATTTTCTTAAACTACTTGTACAGTGAAAGCTTCGCATACCGGGATCCCGGATATCGAAAATACCGGGATACCGGACCAAATCAAGTACTTTAAAATATCAGTATTAAAAAACCGAGATTTTCGGTATTTTCGGCATTAAGAATAAATTAAATTCCAATTAGATAGATTAAAAATTGTAAATAAATTTGTAGATAATTTTTCAAGTTTAAAATAAATAAAAACCATTTATACCAAACCTGAAAGATTTGCGTGAAACGGTTAGAAGTTACGACGAGTACAGTACGATAGCCGAATAACCTAGTAGCGACTAGCGTGGCGAGGACATGTAACTTATACAGGGTAATCCGATTTCGATAATAATGTTTTTATTCGATAGGGTATACTTCAAAGTTGGTCCCGTTTAAAATCGGCCAGTCAAGGAAACTCCTCAACTTTTCACAACAGCTACCTCCTGCTTGGGCTTATTAATTTTTATTTTCAATCTTAAGGAGAATTAAAAAAAAATTATAACAAATAACACTAAATCGTTAAAGTAGGTAATTATATTTCTTATTAAGTTAGGTAAGTAAGAGTTTTAAGTAAGTAACTAATAAATTTTACTTTTATATAAAAAAAAAAAAAATATTGTAACAAAAAAATTAAACCGATGAAAGAAAAGAACTTAAAAGCGAAAAATAATTTAAAAAATAAACTTGTTGGCCCAACTAAACTTTTACATTCATATAATTTTGAGACGGCGCTAAACATTACACAACAACAAGCAGATTTGTTGCAGTTGCAGTTAAAATAAAGTCATTCCTAAAAGATATGACGGCTTTAATGAGAAAATTATATTAGAATTCCCTCATTAAATCAAATACAATTAAAGATTTTATTTTGGTGTTTTTTTTTCAAATGGGTCCTATAAGACTCAGGTCTGGAGAATATCCTACATAATTTTATGATTAACTTTTGTTTTGTATAAGATTAGTGAAGCAGTATTAAAGGCAATTCTATATTTTAATTAGAGCTGATTAGAAGTGAATTTATAGTTAGTTTAGTTTTTTTTTTTAAGATTTAATCCTATTTAAACTAAGAGGGGATACTGTCGATACTCTCCTGCTTTTGTATAGTGGATAATTACTGTGGTAATTGACTGAGACTAGTGTTATTATAAGGCTGGATATATGAGGCTGGTGTTATAAGCAGTAACTTAGGCTCCTTTTATTTGGGAAAATAAATAGAGTTCCTCGCAAAATTTATAAATAAGTACACGCGAGCGAAGCGAACTGCTAGTGAACAACAAAAACAGTACCAAGATACCTTTCAGCGTTCCCGAGAACAAGGCTCTTGAAGTCACAAACTAATATTGTTCGTCTAGTCTAGCTTCTACGATCATACTTGTTCTGTGTGTAGGTACAGAATATATCAACCCTTAGCGATTACTGACATGCAAAAGCTTTGAGCCGCGTTCCAAAGTTAGATTGAATTCAACTTTTTCAGCAGTGTTATTTATACCTTCAGGTAGAGGTCAAAACTAAAACGGGGCCGTCTGGAAGGAATCAATTTACTTCAGATAAAATTAAATACAGACAGATAAGCAGACATTCGGGCAGGAAGTTCAACTTTAATATTATATGATACGATAACATGATTGTAATCTTACAATGACAACAAACCTTTTTCTGACTGTCCGATAGTGAACCTTTTATGGGAGCATCATGTCATCATCTACCTATACAGGTTATTACAGAAAAAGTGTTGATTTAGCTTGAAAAAATGGAGTTTGAAAAGATGGAGTTTGAAAAAAAAAATCGATTTTACGTTGAAAATTATCTTTTTCATCGTTAAATGCGTTTCCTAGTGTAGGTGCACATTTCTAAACAATAAATAAATTAGGAGTTTTTTATACACACATTTTCAGAAAAATCTGGACATTCCATCTACATTGGCATTAAATACTTATACTTTCATTCAAATCGGCCCTCTCTCATCCTACTAATATTATAAACGCGAAAGTTTGTAAGTTTGGATCGATGGATGTTTGTTACTCTTTCACGTAAAAACTACTGAACCGATTGCGATGAAACTTGGTATGTAGATAGCTGAAGACCTAGATTAACATATAGGCTACTTTTTGTCTCGATATTCCCACGGGATCGTGACTTACGCGGGTGAAACCGCGGGGCGCAGCTAGTACGAAATATTAGCTTTATCTGTCAATTTTCAAGTTTAATTTTTCAGTTTCAAAATAAGATTCTGTATTAAAAATCACCAATTTTCATAAAATTGTGTAGGCGCTTTAAGTTATTCACGGGGTCTACTTTACGATCCTAAAATATCACCACACCTTTCTGTAACATCTGTCTGTTAATAGTGAGGAGAATTCTTTGTACGCATTGTTTAAGCAAACGCGCACAGAGAGGGATGTGAAATTTGAAATACTTAATAATAATAATAACTTGACACATCTTACAGACGGCCGTCTCATCCCAAACTAGGCAGAACCGTACTATAGTAACCAGACTGCTGATAAACATACTTTTATATTTTTAGATACATACATTTTATAGATAAATTACATCCAGACACACAACAAATAATCATGCTCATCACACAATTATTTGTCCTGGGTGGGAATCGAACCCACGACCTCTGGCTCAGCAGTCAGGGTCACTTACCACCAGACCAACTGGCCAGTCATTAGTCAGTCAGTCTTAAAGCTTATATGTAGAAGAAGGGCAGAAAGCTAACATTTTTAAACAATGTGTGTTATAAAGATAGAAACCGGACAAGTGCGAGTCTGACTCGCACACCGAGGGTTCCGTAAGCACAACAAACTTGTATGTAGATAGTACGTCCATCTCGGCAATACATTCTCGAAGATTTTTGCCCGTCGTTTCCGAAAGACAAAGTTAACATTGCGGTTGCGATGTACGATAAAGTCAAATTTCCAGCCGCATAATATAAGTTTGTAACCACAAAAACTATTTTTTTTATGTGATATAACAACAAGTTAACGGCTTTCGGATTTTTTCCTTTATTTGTGCTGTGAGACCTTGCTTCTTACCAAATTTCATAATTCTAGGTAATGGTAGGTTTAGGGAAGCCTAGGTTTTGATTTACATACGATGTGTTCAAATTTGGTCAAATCTAAGGCTTAAGTGGTGATATATTTTGATTGCATTGACTTAGAAGTTTGATTTTTTACAGCTTCAAGGTACCGCAGACTTATGTTTTTGGTATTAATTTCATCTTGATGCGTCCACGGGTTCCTGAGAAAAATACTCTTGACAGACAGACTTACAAACGGACGGACAACAAAGTGATCCTATAATGGTTTCTTTTTTCCTTTTGATGAACGGAACCCGAAAAATGATTTAAAGACGCTATATAAAGCAATAGGAGTCCAGTATATATTTTGACCTGTCATGGTACAAAAGTCTGTACAATGACAGTTCAAGTCATACTGGTCAATGAAATAAAACAAGACAATAAAAACGGTCGAAATTCGACCGCCAGGCGATGTCTAGTATTTCTAATTCCATAGTATCACTACATATTATAAAACAAGGTCCCCCGCCGCGTCTGTCTGTTTGTCTCTTAGCGATAAACTGAAAAACGGATTTTCACGCGGTTTTCACCAATAGACATAGTGATTCATGAGGAAGGTTTAGGTGTATAATTTGTTAACGTTTTGTGTAAATTGGTTGAAATATGATGATGATTGTTGAACTAACTACCCGTGCGAAGCCGGGGCGGGTTGCTAGTATAAAATAAAACCTGAAAACAAACTTTGATGGTTGTATTTAAATTAGGTATCACTACATATTTTAAAACAAAGTCCCTCGCTGCGTCTGTCTGTCTGTTCGCAATAAACTGAAAAACTACTGAACGGTAGTACGTACTAATTTAGAATTTGGAGATACTGCTTAGCGTTCCCATTCTAGAGATGATATCTCTTAAGGAAAATATGTAATAAATATTATTCACTTTAATGCACACAACGGTCCTTTCACTTTTATTAAGTTCGTACCGTAATATGAAATGTTTCTCAATGGTTTCAATTTTTGAGAAGTTAATTGACTGACTTAACTAAATATTACCACCAAACCTTTATCCTTTAGAAAAAGAGCCCATAAAATGTTATGATAATAGTAAAATCCAGGGATATATTACACATCGCTATGTAGACTCACACAAGGCAGAGCTTAAGATGCATATTCACTGAACAGAAATCGAACCCGCGCCTCCGGCGTGGCAGTCGAATGCACTACCGCCCGCCGTGCCACAGAGGTCGTCAAATAATAATAATAATGTTTTTATTATTTCTCACACATTTATAAATAGCACAAATTGAGACAACCCTAGTAAGTTACTAAAAACACTTGTGTCAGGATTGTCTCGCTTCTTCCCTTAATTTACAATACTTAAAATTAGCTATATCTTATATAGACCAAAAATGAAATAACAAATGGTATATATAGACTTAAGAAGAAAAGTTATGTGTGTAAGTTGTGCATTTGTGGGTGTAAAAAAATAAATAAATGAAGCGAACAACAAATTTTTGCCAATATCTTTCACTAAGGATAATTCAAAGTTGCGTTCGGAAATTTAACGCCACCACTTACATTAAAGTACGATCTGAAATCAATACAAAAATTATCTCAGGTACAAAAACGGTAGAGTTTCATTACCGTTTTTGTTTGTTACTCTTCGTACTCAACGAGAATAAAGGAGACAATCAATTACAAAATATTGGTATGTAACATTTAGCAATATGCGTACGTAACAAACACAAGCAATAACGGATATGTGCTGACAGTGGCACATTCCTAACGAAGCCTGTCCCCTCCCCCCACTGCACCTGCCACCCTCGCCGCGTGCCGCTCTAGGAATGCGACTAACAGTACTCCACAGCTTGAGTCACCGTTAAACTCAACTGTTCCCGCGATGCAGCTAAAACTTACTTCTTCTTGAAATATTACGTAATCAAATTGAATTACTTGTACCTATAACTTTAACAACGATTAAAATGTCTTAAACAAAACTAAGAAGATAGCTAGCTAGATTTAGATTCATTAACTTAAAACATATTAAGATGAGTTGGAAAATCGAATCGAACGAACTGGCACCTTCACTGTAAGGGTATAATGGTTGTACAAATTTTATAACAGACAAGTAAAACAGAATTTGAAAGTTATGAAAGTAATGTGCAAAGGTAGTTTGACAACAAAATATTTAATTTAGGAATGTCTTTGAGTTACCTGTATAGATTGTATTGAATGTAATTAAATTTAATAGCGTCGTCATCGATTAACTAAGAAAATACGATACAAGGTTTTGTGTAAGATGACTTTAACGGGACATTTTAAAGTACCATAACAGCTAAAAGTACTAATAACGACGTAAACGGAAGCCTCGGGAATTCCTGTTAAAATGTTAACTTAATAAACATGCAAAGCGGCGCGGAACCTTTGAGCTCGGTGAAAGCTGTTGGCTACGAACTGCGCATGCGCCGACCGAGTACACCGCGGTAGGCTCATCAATTGAGTTTAAACCTAAATATTTCCTAACAAGTCTGCACTCGGCATTTTGTTATGAAATATATACTTGTAATGCAAAATTTTGTGTATTTATAAAAGTGCCTTTCTTTACTGTATGTAGGTTCGCGATGTGATTATGTGCCTACATGTCATGAGCATGGTAGCTGTATAATAACTTTAAACTAGGTTTTTTCGTTAGTGTGCCATACAAAAATTTTAATAGGCGCTATTGTTCCGTATCTGAGATGGGGTTCTTATGAAGATATAGAAACAAAGAAAATATAATACCAGGCCACCAATTTGGCTTTAGGCAACAGCACTAAACTGTGGAACAAGTTCAGCGGGTAGTTGATAAGATAAGGCAATCCCTGAAAGAAAGGAACACTGCGCTGCTGTCTTTCTGGATATTCAGCAAGCTTTTGACATAGTATGGCACAAAGGGATGTGCACATCTAGTTGTTGCCGGTTTTGGCCACATTGCAAAACAATGCAGGTCTCTGCCTCGCTGTTAAAGGTGTGCTCAGCCTCACTCTGATGACACCTACACAGTCCCTGACTCTGATGTATCTTGTTTCTTATGCCGTGGAAGTAAGTAGTAATTGTGCAACAGATGTGCTGAACATAATAAACAAAAATCTATTAAAATGTCAGATGCTCTACCGTACGACGTTGCAGTTCTTATTGAACAACTACTTTCAGTCCTCAACAAAAATAATGGCATTTCAGCTCCTTCACTGGAACTGTAGAAGTCTCCAACGTAACAAACAAGGGTTCTCCTATTTGATCAATCAACATAAGCCTACTGTGTTTGCAGTTTCAGAAACATGGTTGAAGCCGGACTCCCATTTTAGGATCTCAGGCTTCTCTTGCCTTCGAGAAGATGATTGGGCAGGTTATACTTTATTGAACAATAAATAAATCTCATTATCTCAGATTTCTTTACCAAATCATACTCGTGGCTTAAATATTGTGGCCTTAAGAGCTTTGAATGTTTTTTTTCCCTGTTTACATTCTATACACAAAACGTTATTTTTGAATTCAATTCAATTCTCTCAGATATTCCCTGGCCTATGATTGTTTTAGGAGATTTTATTTGTCATTACACTCTATGGCGAAGGGGCTCAGTGTATCGACCCATGTTCTTTTGTCTTACTAGACCCTTTGGATGACTTTAACTTGTGTTTTTTAAATGATGGATCTGCAACTCGTAGGGTCTCTCTATCACAAAATAATAGTGCAACAGGTCTTACACTATCTTGTCCTGCCTTAGTCTCCCTGTTATCCTGGTCTCCCCTTCCAAACTATTCTTCATATTCTCCCCAACCTCTGCAACCCCTCCTTAAACATGGTATGTGTTTCCCAAACCAACTGGGACCAATTTGCATTAACATTGGATTTAAATTTAGTCTTACTCCCTTAAACATATTCCTCCAGTTTTCTTCTTCTCTCTGACCAATTTATCTCTGCAATTAATTCAGTTGTTAAATGGTAACAATCAAATTCAGACTTGAATGGATTTTAGACACAGACAATTATTAGACAAAAGCCAGTATGGCTTCAGAAAGGGTGTGGGCACCTTGGACAGCATCCTTGCCTCTGAAGTTCGCTTAGCATTCTCCCGTAACGAGAATGTTAGTGGGATTTTTTTAGACACCTCTTGGGCAGAAAGTGCTACATCTGAGTATTCCAGGTTCCAGGGTTCACGTCATCTGCAATATGATCATGTGTCGTACTGTCTCTATTCGTCATCAAGGTTTCCTACTAACACCTCGCCTCGTTTGGAAGGGCCTTCCGCAGTGCTTCGTCCCATCCTTTATAATATTTATAGATACTTTCTTCCTAGACCTTTCCTTTAATTCTTTCTGCAATGTTCTTCAAAATGCTGATGATGTTTATTTATATATATTTTTAATATTATATATGATGATGATGATGATGAATGATAGATAAGATCTAAACAAAAAAATATAAAAAAATAAGATTTTAATATATTTGATTAACTACAAATCTTGCTTAATATTTTTAAACCATGGTTTATTACTATATTCAAATAGCATTACAGAACACAGATATACAAAGTACCATACATAAAAATTTTACAAGTAAAAAAGATTCAAATGTATGTAACAGTATTTAATAACACACAAAATTCATTATGTTAACATGTAAAATTGCTAGTGACAGTTGCCGCAACTTTTACATACGAGTATATTGCCGAAAGAACAGTGTGAAAGCGATACTGAACGTTACTGGCGGCAGTCATCGTCTCATATTTATATTAATAGCTGCAACAACATAGTATACAATATATCTAACCGAAGCACTCATCATGTGAATGTATGAATTGTGGTTGTGAATTAAATATTTGAGAATTCATATTTGTAACTGGAGCTATAGCACCCTGAATTGTTACTACCGATATTAATGACTGATAATCTTCAATTAACCAAGTTTTCTTTCTTTTTGGATATTATATTAGTAATACGGGATAATATCGGCCTGTTCGATTTATTGCAAAAAATCTGTCTAAATACTAGATAGATAATATAATCTTATTTAGTGGTAACAGAATTAAGTCATATTACGCTTCATCGCTTTAACTATTTACTGTCACAGAAAAGGCCGCAGCTCGCGGCTTATTATGTCAACCAATACCTATAGAAATTTATAAGTGAATGGAGTAACGTTGACTCCGGATACATCCGAATTCCAATTACATCACAGACGAGTCCATTTCACTTTCCGACCTACCCGGAAGTGAATTCCTAAGCACGAGCATACGGCGCGGCCGAATTTTTAATGTAAAGAGCAATAATAGACCTAAATGTTGTAGTCGTAGAGTTCTCATGAAAAGACGACGCAAAAAAGTCTCCGAGGCACGCACGAAACGTCGAAGCGGATGTGAACGTTTCGAAGCGCCATTCTAAAAGTGACTCAGTAGTGTTGTATGAGGGTGCAATTCGTGATGATCGAGAGACCGATAGTCGCGAAAGTAGTGGCAACTTTCACAGCACGATGGGGGCGCATGAGACGGCTGCGCGGGGCCCTGCCGACGGCCCATTGACGACACCGTGACCTACATACCGCAGCTCCATTCATACCGTGGCCTCGACAAGCGGTGCGCACGCACAGGACTCGAAGCCCGCACACTTGCCGCTGTTACAGCGACACCGGAATTTCCATCGGCCAATTACACAACTCGTGACAGTAGTTGTCGCAATCGGACCTATACACTGGGCCGAGGTCGCACCACCATCACCACACTTGTTCAATTAGAACTACCAGTAACACGTTCAATGGACTAAAAAAACATCTATAACATCAAACTGGTCAAAACCATAATATTTAAATAAAAACTAGACTGCTAAATTGCAGATTAAAATAATGATAATGTAATTTTTTTAAATACGTACGAAGCTATAACAGTACCTGAACTGGTACCTGGGTTGTGAACAAGTAGCGAGTATATATATAACAAGCATGAGACCAACACGGTGCATTAGTAGAGGAATAATGTGAGAAGTCAATATAAGCCTCTCTCACGTCCTAAATGCATCCAATTTACGTTCGAAATTCGCACGTTTCATAATAAATGACTATTAATTGACAACATTGACCTACCTAGTACCCGGCTTTGTAAAATTAAAATAATCCCAGCAGTCTAAATAATTAATTGTCATAAATATGGTTTGGTTCTAATACCAGTTTCCCGCTAATTGAATGGACTCGTAAGCTATAAGTAAGTATTAAATTTGATAAATTACATTAAATAAAATGAAACAGTTTTGATCTTTGTAAATCCGTCATAGCAAGTATATAAATTTAATCTCATTAACTAGCTATTTTAGATTTCTGATAAAAGCTCATAGATAAATTTTAAACAAAATGGGCGAGCTAATGTAGCAATTTAGGTAATCGAGTAGGTTAAGTTACAAGACACGAAATATTCCGATTAATAATAATATTATGATGTATCTAGTCAGTCAACCTTGGGAAGTGGCAATGAGTGAATTGTCGACGAGTATTTACCGTACCTAACGAATATAAGGTGGTAGATGAATTGGCAATACAAGGTGGTTGCGCTAGGTATCGCAGCCGACGGAGGGGCAGGCTGCGCAGGAGGGGGGGGGGGGGGAGGGGGCAGGGAGAGCGGCGGCTGCCAGACAGCGGGGCTCCGCATGGGAGGCTAACAGCAGCCTCTTGCATCGTACGCTACTCGACGTCGCCGCCGCGTCGCGCCGTCGCGACAGCTTCACGCGAAGGCTGCTCCACTTTGATTAAAATTGCATATTAAGCGACGTTTACACGAGACTTTAAGAGCTCAATATATTAGTCGCTAGTCGAAATATTATTCATAACACAACGAATTAAATGATACTTGTAATTAGGTAAAACGACGTCGTACTAAACATTTATGTAAAGACGGCAATTACTCGTAGCGACAAAGCAAACAATAGATATAATATGTATACCATTTATATTTCAATAAGTAAACGACTCTACAAATCCTACTTAAACTGTTAAATATTGATCGAAGTCTATGTCGACATAAGATAAGCCAATTAAATTTAAAAATAACTTTTAATATTTGAGGTAAAAAGTATGAGAACAAAACAATAATTTCGACGGTATAGGTTCGTCCAAAGCACTTATAAAATTCTTGTCAGCTGGTCCATATCAAATATGAATATCAGAAACAGACTATTTATAAACTATTATTTATTTTATTGAATAAATCTTGTAAACGCTATTATTATTTAATTATTAGTTTAATAAAAGACAGATACAACATTCGAGTTTTACCGTGCATCAGTGCCGTCAAGGGAAATTTTACGGCATCACATCAAGGTTTATCTCTCAAGTGAGAAAGTTTAAAGCATGTATGTAACTACGGTAAAACGTACAGAGACAAGAGATATAGTAATACTAAAGGTAATCTTACATAAATTTCATCTCACTTAAATTTCATCAGTCAAAAAGAATCTATTTATTAATTACACCCATTCCGAGTCCGTCCGGCCGTTATATACAACAGATTTGTTTATTTTCTTAAATTAATGATATTATTGCAGATATTTGTTATCAAACATTTGAAATCACCTAACTTTCACCCTTCAAGTTATACTGTAAAGCGATTTCCTCCTGTACATTTCTTATATCTCCAGTTCTAATTAAGGTACGCGGTTCGTTTTGGTCTAAGAACACTCGCTAGACCGAGCTCTTTCATTTCAGCTTTTGCCTACTTCAATTGGTTCATTTGGAGGGAAACTCAGTGTGAACATTCAATTCAAACAACAAAACAGCCCGGATTCTCTACGTTTTTATTAAAAAGGTCGATTAATCTAATTGCGTTCAAAGCTGCACCAGTTAAGTAATACATATATGTCCGAACGCATTCCAAAAGGTAGGTACCCATCAAATGATATCAAACCTGCCTACTTAAACATACTATTTCCATATGAAGGTATGTGAAGAATGATAGGAATGTAATATCTATTGAATGAGAGAGCAATTAATAATCAACATTCGAAAGCGTAAAAGATTACCCGAGAGCCGACGAATTCCTTCGTAGCGCGCATTCGGTTGCGGTATTCATCAATAGCAGGACATTAACCAACTTCACTGCGGGACAGATGAGAAGCATCAATAATGTACAACCACCGCATTCAAATCAGTAACTGTAAAAAGGCATCATTAAAATGACTAATCAAACGATCGACGCTTAAAAATCTAGTAAATGTTAATTATAAGTCGGAATTTATTGAAATTATTCGAAATAAAATTAACTCTTGTTGTGATATTTACTAAAAGAGAGGTTTTGGTTGTTTGTGGAGAAATGGAAGGCTCCCATGGACCGGTTGAGGTAAGTGGTCCATCAACCTCGGCGGATCGCGTTCGAAGCCGATCGCTCAGCTCGTCGCTGCCGCTGCTGCTCATCGACGCACATCATACATCTTTAGTAATGATAAAACACTATTATAAAAGCTTTGTTAAGAAATCATTTATTACATAAATGTAACAAAAATTCACCTTGTAGTAGCAGGTCTGTTGTTGGTAATATACCTGTTGGCAGAAAGTGCTACCTCTCAATGTTCTTTAGTAGAAAAGATTCGGTTCATCTTATATTTTATAAGTAATAAAGAACAATTTTCTATAAAGGCAGAAAGGAAAATATAAAGGATTAATGTCAAGGCTCCGCCGAAACTTTTTCCAAACATTTCATAACCAGTGAAGTTCCCACGGCTGTCTAAAATCTGTTTATCCTGATGTTACTAAAACCAACCAACCAACCTATTCGCAGAATTACGTGATGACACCAATTAACAGTGCGTCTCTAATACATTCATGATAAACTATACTGGCACACAGGAAATGACAACCTTCACCTACTTGGCTTTCTATCGTGTCTATGTTTCAGCTTTTCACGTAGATACTACTTGGATGCACATGAAATCCGAACAACAGGAATCAAGCACGGCTATAAATCATCATCACACCGTCCTCTACTAAATAGATCAGAATAATTGCTTGCACTTTATTTTTAAATGGGGCGCTGGCCTTCGTCGCCTCATTCTTAATAAATTTTGAATGGATCTACTTTCTACGAAGTTCAAGTCGATTTCAAATCACAAGTCATGGTATATTTGCTACGGGACAAGATAGACGCAAACTTTCTATAAAGCTCTGCGTAACCGCATTGAAATCAATTACATTGCTATTTGTTTTACCAGCAGATTACCGTATACATAGACTTTTGATAAATATCATTGTTCGAATATATTCACTACAAGGCCTTGCCTGTTAGTTATGTGTCGTCGAAGACAAATGTATCAACTTGTAAGTTACTTATTTTCCGAAAAGCAATGAACAACGTCTGAAGTTTCATTCTTGATATGTGTGAATCCATGTTTCAATCTGAGGTGACGTATCTTTTTATAAGCTGTGGAACGTTAAACATTACTTTTTTATAGATTTGCGTTGAACCCTGCTGAATATAAGCACGCAAGTTTTTGGTGGTTTTGACAAAAATGTAGTCCTAAGTGTATCTAATTAAAAATTAAACTAGAGTTCAGTTAAGTTCTCTAGTGTCTTGTAGCGACGCATGTAAAAATCATTTTTGAATGCAGAAAGAAAGAAATAAATTATGATTAATTATGGTACTAGAGATGAAACGGATAGAAAAGTTTCAAATTAATATAAGCCGAGCGAACAGCAAAATTAAATTTATCTGCATTAAGAGGAAATAAACGGTTTCGGTTGTGGCGAAATACATACATTCAAGTCTCTCACCTCGTCACTACTTTTTAACCCCTGACGCAAAAAGAGGGGTGTTATCAGTTTGACGTGTCTGTGTATCTGTGTGTCTGTCTGTGGCATCGTAACTCCCAATCGAATAGACCCATTTAACTGCGCTTTTTTTTTGTTAGAAAGGTGACTTGATCGAGTGTTCTTAGATATGATTCAAGAAAATCTGTTCAGCCGTTCGAAGATCATCAGCTCTTTTCTAATCGTTGAAGGGATTTTCGAGTGTTTTAAATTTATGATTATTGGCCCGTGTTAAAGGTTAACTGCTACTGTTACTATGGTATACGGCTACCTATTTGGCTTAAAGGTTCGCTTCATCTCTTCGTTTCATCTCTTTTTACGCATATCGAATTCATTATCGTTCTGATGAGGTTGCATATCCCGCGAATAAGGTGGTCGTGGTTTCTTAAATACCAAGACTATATCCTAGAGGTTGTCGTGGCTGTTCCGACATGGGGCTCATCCAGGGTCGGTTAACCCAACAACAACCAATCCATAAGCAAAACCATGTGGATTCTGAAGTATATGAAGTATATCCCTATAGTTTTACCAGCAATTATTGTATCAAACATATGGACATTTTCCATAAAATGTTTCACAATTTAAAAAAAACCTACTAACTGCATTCACAATTTAAAAATAAAGTAAATAACTAAATAATAATTAAAAATATAATAAATACTGAGTGCGTGTGATGATGGACTTTACATTCTAATAGGTATTAATTCATGAAAGTAAATTTCAACAAGACAGGGCAGCCGATTACGTTTCAAATTAAAAGACTGAAAAAATTTTGGACATCGATGTCTAATGATAGAGAGCCCTCAGTAGCAGGAGGCATTACTGACTTGGAATGGAATGTGAATGGAAACGCAATTCAATATCACTGTAAGTTACAAGATTTCACCACAAATATGACAATATTTTTTGATGTTTATATCGATTTTTGTATTATGCTTTTATGGATATCGCAATTTATAAGTTAACAGAGATAATAATTAATAAATTAATGAAAACAGCAAGGGAAACACGTACTTTCCCAAACAACAGAAAAAGTGTGTAGTGGAAAAAGTACTTCCATAAAACCCTATATTGTTTTCCTCGACTAAGCTGAATGGTTTCAAACCAGCCGTTCGAAGTTCGAGCTCTAGCGACTACGCTACCGGCGCATTTGTCTTTCTCTCCCCGTTTCTTTCTTCTAAAGATGTTAAAGAAAAAGGTCTTCAAGAGTCTGAAGGGTCTGACAAACAACGTAAGGGTTTTTTCTAAATAATAAAGGTTAAATTCTGGTTTCAACGTTTGAAGTACGAAACCCTATTAATAGCTATGGAGTATGGACACAGTCTATCTTCCCCATGAACTAAACGGTTTGTACGAGAGTAAGAGTACATTAATACTTTATATATTATAATGTGTATGTATATATGCATGTATTTATCTTTTTATGTATGTATGTAGGTATCTTTGTGTGTATATGTGTATATATTCCCATAATTTACTCCTCATTTCTTTTTTTTTGGTATTTATTTTTCTTTCATTTGTTCTAAAGTTTATGATATAAATTTAGTGCACCTAACCTACTTCACCGATTTCTGCACCACCCCAGGGTAGACTGGTAGAGAATGCCTATGGCATTACGTCCGCCGTTGTACATTTTTGTCCATAAAGTTTTAATAAATAAATAAATAAAAAATAAATGATTCAGTTCTTATTTGTTTCACATAGTAAAATGAACTGTAACTATATCGCTTCTTTTTTTTCCTGATCACTATATTATTATACATCGCATGCTTTTAATTTTAACTCTTCAATGTACTGGAAAGAACGGTTACGTGAACGCATTCCTTCGATGTTCATTTAGCAGGTTCCCGTCCGTACGTTATAATTGGTATGCAGTGGAATAGTAAGTTGGTAAAACTAACCCTTTGGTGAAGTGCATCGAGATCGGCGTTGGCGCCGCACACGTCACGCGACAGCATTCCTTGGTGCGGGCGCCTTCATTCATGTCGTGCGGCTAGGGCTGTCAGATTCTTAACTTAAATCCCGGGATTCTAACTTGAGTTTGGCTTTCTCTTTGTATGGATGTTGTTTAGTAACATAAATGGAGAAAGAAATTCTTAGTAGTCTTCTTACTATGACCTAGTAGGTACTACAGCCTAATATCATGGGACATATACACCCAGCCACCCCTAAGACACTACACGACCGAACTTATAAATAAGAATAAATAAAGCAAAATAGATACATATGTTTAGGTTCTTTAATTTATGATGTTAAAGTACCTTGACAATTTTTAAGATTTGGAGAAATCAATTTAGTTTTCTGGTAAAGAGAACCAATCATCAAATAAGTGGTTATGAAATTAAACGTTATATTACTATAGAATGTTGTGGTCGGCGGAACTGCAAACCCTAGGCATGAGCGAGAGATCGCTACAAGACCTTTGTTTGGATGGAACGAGAAAGGCGACTGTGTGCCATTACCTAGTATGGGAACGCAATTCGTAGACGCACGCGCACGCATTTGAAGCCGGACTTGTTTCGTTTCATCTCGCACCCCTTCCCTAGCGTATTAGTGTCCCTGTCGCTCACTAGGAGAATTTCCTTTCGGCCAGTGTATCTAGCGATCTGTCTGTTTGCATACTAGCGGTGTGATTTGATCGATCGCCGGTTTCCTGTGAGAAAGACAAGTTGTTTTACAAGTCAGGTGGCGCGGTGCGTTACCGTTAAATCTTTGTGTGTGTCCGGACCGCACGCACTGCACCTAATTTAAAAGGATTTGTTCAGTACGTTTTATATGTACTAACCTTTCGTACAAAAACAGTAGAAGGCAACGAAATAAAGATTTTATTTTGCCGCTTGTTCCTATGAACATCGTACATAGGAACATCGTAAAACTATTAATATTATACAGACAACACAGGATATTTCCGCGTACTAACCGTTGCTAATCTTGAACAGAAATGCAAATTCCATATTGTAACTAAAATGTTAGCATATTTTTACTTATGTTTCAATATTCTATCACTCCATCAAAATATACCCTAACAAACCGTACCTAACATAAAAATAAGAAATAATTGAATTTTGTGACGGCATATCTGTGTCTTTATCTAGCCTTTTCTATCACTTACCCTTGTAGTGTTACACAATCTACGGACGACATTCGATCATATCTAGGTTTATTTATGATACTTGGAAATTCGAATAAAAAATAAGTGCATCGTATAGATAAAAACAATTCTAAGAAAAGACAGATAGGACTCCAATATCGACAAATCCTTGTAGTCGTACTTGTACGGTATGATACGAGCATTCAATCAAGCCTGTCAAAATGAATGGTTACTTAAAATTAATATATGATGGAAATTTTTAACACCACCTCGTATATAGAAACATGAAACGATCCACGAGCAATACAAGAATAGCGTATTGTCGCCACGATACAGTTACGCTTAGTCACATCCGCCTATAAACATAGGTACACAATACAATAGCGAGAACTCTAAAAATAGGAACCAAAAGAACAATGAGACTTTCTTCTAAGAACTCGTTTCATTTTGCACCACTTATTTTTATACTTTTTTTTATAATAAATAATTAACAATATAGGTAAAATAATAAAGTAATAGAATCGGTAAGCATTACTTATTAACCAGCATTATGCAAAATCATACCTAACTGCTTCTAAAAAGTAGATAAGTCTGCAGGTATGCTAGTTGGTGGGTATAGTAGTAAAGCTACAAATTTTCTACCTTTGCACCAATTCACGCGTGGTGGTAAAACTTCGACCATGGTTTATTTCATTAGCCAATATTACTTGACCTGCCATTGTATAGACTTACTTAACATGACAGGTCAACGTATATACTGGACGCGTGTAATTTCATTAAACCGTTTTCACGTAATTTTTAAAGTTGTAAGACATATTGTTTAACATTTTTAGCTTTATACACTTCTTCTATATATAATCAAATAGTCCAAAATTCACGTTAGGTACTACTTTTCTTAAATTAATAATTTTCTTAAAAAGGGGTACAAATAATTCTCTTCACGTATTAATATAATGATTTAGAATTTTAAATTACCTACCTAATGCGGGTGGTTGGTAAAAGAGTTCATTTGGAATAATTAACTGAAATTACAATTCGATATTAAGTATAGTCGAAATTCAAATTCATGTAACCTATATAGTAGTACATAGTAATAAGCTACTCACCTTTTCCGATATTTGCAAGATAGAGAAAGTTAACATGACATCTTGAATTAGGTACGCGAATTTACTCTATGATCAGTCAGTCGAATTGGGTTTTTTTTTCTAATCGTTTTTTTTTTATATAGCGCTGTGATTTTTAGTACCGATAGTTCAGCATTCCAATAAAATTAGTTACACTACGTAGGTTCTAGACACATCTGTTACACCGTTTATGTTCTGAATCGAGGCGTCAGGAAATGCCATCGCAAAAGTGAAACATGACGATGTCGTAGAACATCTTAACTAATATGAATAATGTTAATGAAGCACAACTACTAAAAAATATATTCTTGCGCCTATTTTTATAAACAGTATAACTGCATAAAAGACTAATATGGTTCTAGTTATTAGGCTATCTTTTACAGGTTGCCCTGACTCGTTCAATTGAAACTTCAAAGCGACCTAGACACTTAAAAAAGCAACTCGTCGAGAAATACATATTACAGTATGGTTTTCCCTTCGCAAATAATTACTTTAAGGAATGTAATCCCTGTAACATTTACATTACTTTGGTAGACACAATAAAGCGGTCATTCCGACATTTATCAAGATGCAAAAAATAGAAATGACCAATATAAAATCAATGATGCGAACACACATAAATTGAAGGCTTTTACAACCAGGTACATGGGTAATTTAGCGATCATCCATGAAAATAGCCGTCACAGATTGAACCGTGTTACATACCGATCAAACTGCCCGTTAATTGCACTTCCAACTATGCGATGGGCAGTTTATTTTATATCACCACCTGGATTCTTGCCAAAAATGTCACAATAAGGAGAAAAATGTAAACAGCCGCATTCTAATTCAAAAATAAGGTCGTCTCGTCTCCCTGTCCCTGAACGAAATGAGGATGTCTCGCCAAAACAAAACTCGTGTTACCTACGAGTGCAGGGATTATTTCTGTGCAGACTAATTTATAAATACTTTAATGCTCACAGACGACAAGACTAATGCCACACAATTTATTGAGACTAGTGCATGCCGCGACACTATACTCACTTATTTATTAAAAGCTTTCTTCGGGACTTCCAAAATGTAGTGACGCAAATATCGCGTCGCAGACTCAGACGGTATAATATTAAAGGACGTTCTTACGAATTGGATGATGATTTCACCAAAAACTATGTTCGTACTGATTATAAAACTACATTTAGTGCGTGGAATACGGTACAGATACTACCCCAAACAGCTGCACTTTTAAAGGTCACAGGTCCTATGGCCAGGTGTATACGGCCAAAAAACCGGCGACCTAGGTTCAGCGTGTGAAAAATATTTGAGAAACATACCTATCACTTCAAAGCCTAGGTCGCGCTTTTTTTAAAGCTGCAGGCTGCCTTACATGCTCAGCCTAACAGTCAAGGGGGTGGTTCGATACAGTGATCGGGTGCTTCTTTTAAGGTACTGTATATTTGACGTTTATTAAAGCGTATCAGATAATTATCTTTTATAATAAGCATATGCCTCGTATATCATGTCACTTGCCACTTTCAATGCTATTGCGGCACCCATGGGATTGGATAATTTTTTTTAAAAGAATCATTATAATCTTTTCAGAATACATAGGGATATGAAGAATGTTACGTTGTTTTTAGAATGTTTGGATATTATTTCATTAAATATCTATACTTGAAATTCATTTATTTCTTTCTCTGTAATTAGCTACCTTTTTTTATAGTATAGGGGGCAAACGAGCAGATGGGTCACCTGATGGTAAATGACTACCGCCGCCCATGGGCACCTGCAACTCAAGAGTCACAAGTGCATATAATTATGTATTTCCACGGGAATTAACGCGATCACGTGATCGCGTTAATTCCTGTGGAAATACATAATTATATCATGGAACGCGAAAGTTTAAAAGTTAGTATAGTCACAAGTGCGTCGCCGCCCTTTAATGTGGGAATAGGGCAAGGGTAGAAGACGGGCGAGGGGGGAAGGGTTAGGGCCTCCGGTAACCTTACTCACTCGGCGAAAAGCAATGCAAGTAATCCTTCACTGCCGGTTTTCTGTGAGGCCGTGGTATCAATCCGGTTGATATTCGGTTAATACTGCAATACTTTGTAAATACGTCGCCTTCATAAGGTCCTTAACACTAGGGGGTCTTATTTCTCTAAAACGGTTTTGCAGTCGCATATTTAAAGACCGGAAGACTTCGTAAGTCTTACATGAGAAAGTCGACAATCAGCTTTTTAACGTTAAAGGCTTAACTTGCCTTTAACATTAATAAGTAAAATATTCGAACCACTCGTATATTTGCAGTTATCGAGAAACTGGTACAATTCTCGGACCTTACATTGTAATCATTCATGCTACAGCCCTTTGTCGAATCACATCACCTATGCAAATGAATATGATGTCATGACTGAGCAATATGCATAGGTATTTGACAAGTTAGTATACATATTATGTAGGTGAGTACCTACAAACGAAGGCGCCATTGCGGATTTCCTTCGGCGGTGCAGCATTCCTAGCGAGTCTCCTCGATTAGTCAGCGTTCGCGTTTTACCGATAATCGTGCGAAGGTAATCGTTCGCATGTTGAACAGGTGAATTATGAATGGGACACGTCATTACGCCCACGTGCTTATTCGTGGGTACCGTGAGTCCAACCGCACTACCGATGCCTACACTAAACACAATGAGGGAATCTCTTAAAAAATATTGTGACCTAACAATGATGAATAATTTGTGGTTTAATTTTTCGTAAGCACAGTTATAAAAGATCTGATCCTGAGAATATATTTTTTTATTTCTGAATTCTGACAACACAAGAATAAGAGTGTGAATAAGAGGAAATAATTTTATATATGCGTAAAATTTACTTATCGTGAACTTTGACAGTAACTTAGTCTATACTAATAATATTAAGTGGAAAAAAAAGTTTGTTTGTAGTCGAGTAACTCTGAAACTTCTCAACCGATTTTAATAATTCTTTCAACATAAGAAAGCTACTTTATAAAAAGTAGCATGGGCTATATTTTATATCAGTATTAGATATAAAGGTAAACGCGGGCGAGCCCTCAAACACAACTAGAAGGTAATACATAGCTGGGGTTTGTTTTTTTAATTTTGCGTATTTAATGGTTAAAAAATAAACGTCTTCTTTACGAGAAGCCCATTAATAACGTTTATTAACACTCTATGACAATCACTTCAAATTATAAAACAAAGTCCCCCGCCGCGTCTGTCTGTCTGTCCCTGATAAACTGAAAAACTACTGAACGGATTTTCATGCGTTTTTTTACTAATAGACAGAGTGATTCATGAGGAAGGTTTAGGTGTATAATTTGTACCCGTGCGAAGCCGGGGCGGATTACTAGTGTATCATAATTGTGAAACTGAGTCATCCATTGATATACCCAAACATGGCCGACGTGACATTATTTCGGTATCTATAGAAGGATTTTCTCACAAATAAGTCGCACAACTTATTCATGCCATACTTGGAAAAGTTGTGTATATGCAATGAACCGGTCCCAGTTGGTAAACAATCATGACTCACGGATAACCTATCTGCAGTAAATAATTACTTATTCATGTTATAAAAATAGTTACGGATTTTCCTGTTTACCATTGCAACCGACCTATTTCATTGTTTCGGTTTCGAAGTAGAGTACACATAAAAGTAAGTGGTGCAATTGAATAACATCACTTGCATCATTTACATCAAATCTATATACTATTTGTTGTAAAGCGAAGTTTGTAAATTCAACGTGCATGAGCACGTTACAACTCATAGGATGCCGTAGGTACTATATAGGATACGAATGTGGTAAACAGCCAGCCAGTTGAATGTATAACAATAAGAGAATTATTCGCTAACGTCATCCTTGAATTGCAACAGTACAAATTGTTTGTTATTGGCGTGTTTAATAGGCAATTAGATTGGCGTGTGACGCGGGTGCGAGCTATATGTACGCATGCACATGCGTGCGTGACGTATCCGGCGCCCGCGCAGCATCCACTAACTAATTGACGCATTTAACCAATACCATATGAGAAACTGCAGTACGTTTATGATTATTTTACGCATATTTTCGTTCATAAAACATAATATATATATAACAAAATATATACAAGTAGTAATAAGTTGAAAGTGAAAGATTCCTGGTGCATTCATTCATAAATCTTTAAGTAACAGAAACGGTTTAATTGATGTCACTAATCAATATAAGATCTTTCCAGTAATACATATCTACATCAGAATAGTAGCTACATGGCGAATGAAAACAAAAACAATAGTAGACAGTGATGAAAGAATAAGCGGTTTTAGATTAGGGACCGAGTGTCCGGCGGCGGGCGCACAGGAAATCGTAAAAGCTCATCATTGGTGGGAGCGCATCTTCCGGCTAAGCGCTTTCCGACATCTTGCACGCACGCTTCCGCCTCATATCGTACACTTCAATATTGAGGGCACCGTTTACTCAACTCTTCTATTTTAGTCAAATAACTATCTTACAAGAGTAATTTAGCGAGGAAAACGCCAAGAGTTGTTATTTGTATACAAAAGGTTTTATAATTACTTATGTATTTATACGGGAATTAACGCGATCACGAAAAGGTATTACATACCTCTGAATTGCCTGAAGTTTCGACCAGGTTGCACTGGCTGTGGTCATAGCAAAAATAGGTTTTGCATATTTTACTTTAATTTATGGGAAATTTTTAACTAATTTTAATTTAACTAATTTTCAATCCACGCCGAAGTCATCCGACACCATTCTCTGACGAGAAACCCTAAGCTTAAAGGTAAATCAAGGCAAATTACAGAAAATCAACTTTCATTACATTTTACGAGGATTGTAGATTTTACATTATTTTTTATTAACATTTTAAACGCGACTTGTATGAACTTGTAATAGGCCCTAGGGATATAGCTATATATATATATATATATATAGTAATATTAGAAAGCGGTTTACAACTATCTTAGGAATAATGTACCTATATTGTAATGTAAAATTCATGTATGTCAGAGCATCAATTGCGAACGGCTGGACCGATTTGGCTAATTTTTTATTGTGTTCTTAATTTCCAAAACAAGGTTTGTATCATAGAAAGTTTTCAACGGCAATAGTCGACAATTTTGATGGTATTTTTGCAAGGAAAAAGTGTTAATGTCAACTTTTGATGTTTTGATCAATTACATTTTATTTTGAAACTTAATGTCATTATGTGCAATGAGGCACAGCTGGAGAGTTTCCATTACAAAAAAAAAACTGGACAAGTGCGAGTCTGACTCGCGCAACGTGGGTTCCGTAAGCAAACAAACTTGTAGATAGTACGTCCATCTCGGGAATCGATTCTCAAACATTTTTGCCCGTAGTTTTCGAAAAACAAACTTAACTTTGCAGTTCTGAAAATACTCTCACATACATCGATTTAGACAACAAAGTGATAGGATCACTTTGTTGTCTAAATAAGGGTTCCTTTTGAGGAACGGAACCCTAAAAGGTAGAAGGAACGTTTTGCGAATTGTGTTATCGGTGCTGTATTAAAAACATTATTTAAATCGTCTATGTACCACCTACTTAAGTACACAAATAAAATCGCACGCCGAAATGGCTAGACCTATTTTAATAAAAAATGTTGATGATTTTTTATGCATCAGCATTGTTGCCCTTTGAATAAAGGTTATAATTTTTTTCAGGTTTATTACCATCGAAGTTCTGATGATGAAATCAATGAGCATTGTGCTCTTTATGTACATAATTCTTCTGTGTTTGTGACTAAACTTCTCCTAAATGACTGGACCGGTTTTGATGTTTTTTTAGGATGTTTGAGTGGGTGAGTGTCCTTGAACGGTTTAGATTTGCGATTGGACCCGGTAGGTGGCGCTGCAACCGGGTTCTAGATTTTTATTTCTAATTATTTAATACTTTTTGTTTTAGAGTGGGTCCAGAGATGGTTTAGATACACAATTGGAGCCAGTAGTTGGCGCTGCAAACGCCTTACAAGTTTTTTCAGCAAAGTATTGCTGCTACTCTTTCATTAATTTCGTGCTTCCATTTCAGTGTATTTGTTTTATTGTCGAAACAATTATGACACCAAAAAGAAAATCCGTACTTGATTAATTTATAATTACATTCTGGCAACGTCAAGTTATAGATTGAAAAAGCAGGTTCGCGAAATGTTAAAATCTTAAACTTTTAGATTCCGCGACCCGATTTGAATGGAAGTATTCATATTTATTTTATTGAAACTAAAACCACTCGATCACCACAAACTCATTTAAAATAAAACAAAAAATGTCACTAAGTACAGGCGAACAGTGTTTTAGAAAGTAGGTATCGCGTTAGTAAAGAATTCGTATTGAAATAGTATGAAAAGGTATTGTTTGTGACGGCAAAGAAAAAATGTAAAAGCAAACAGTTGCGCATTCCATTGGCTAGTGCACGTGGTACATTCCAATGGGGTCATGCACCACACAGTGCGCGCGTGCGTAAAACAAGTGCAACGTTCTCAACCATTCCGGCCCTGCTGCCTTCGCACATTTCACCGAAACGGACGCACGCCCTACACGACGACCTGTCATTATCAGTAGTGATCACGATCACAGCATATTAATGTATAAAATTATTTTACGTAATATGCAACGAATGTGTGCAGGAACAAGTTTTCGTTCAGTTTTGTATATGAACTCCCACACGTGCATGTCGAAGTTATTGTGAGTAGTTAAAACGGTAATGACTAATGACAAGTAATGCTAACAATATGACTGTAGCCGGTACCTAAATATCCTTTTCGTTCATATACATGTGCATGTCTAGTCTACACTAGTCAAATTTCGTTGCTATTTTAATCGCTCACTATTAGGTACCTATATGAAATTAATTAACTTCCACTGAACTTTTTTTCACCTAACATTTATCTCACTTTTAATTTAAATATCAACATGGGGTGGTCGCTATTATATTTGCCTGCTATCATGGTAATTTAACATGGTTGGCATAGTTTTAAATTATTAACTTGTATGTAAAATATTGCACAACTTGCTATATGACTTAAAACAGCACAACAATATGGATGAAAGTCACAGAAATAGCAACAAATGTAAACTAAATATATAGTTTGCGATTGTTCCGTGAGCTAGAAGTACGCAGTGTGCAAGAATTTAGATATAAAGCGGCAGAAGCTGTGACGGGGCAGTGTAGCGGTGGGTCGGAGGCTTCGCAGGAATGCGGCCGGGCGCACGCCCCCGCCCCACCACGCAGCACCCTCGCGTGCCCGGCCGCCACCGCGACTAACATTATTTATGGACTTCGTAAACTTTCATCACAACTTTCAAAATATTTTCATACTTATTGAAAAGTATAGTTTACGTTACGTTATTTATTTCATTTAAATGTGCTCAATTAATTTTAAATATGAAAAAATAGCAACGGTCAAGTAAACTTTTACGTACGTAGCCGGTAATTTTCTAAAAACTTAATTTTCATTTACTGTATGAGCGTATGGTGCAATACTCTTTTAGATATTTTTTTCAATGTTTAGGTAATAGACTGATATGGAATTGAATAAAAAATAAAATTACTTTGATGTTCCAGGTAATTGGCGGTACCTTCGGCTTAGCAACTTGTCTTAATTAGTAATAAAAACATGTAATTCTTGATTATAACTAGGGTATAAAAGTTGTCAGTATAAGTCTTTTAGCAGAGACCTACATTCAGCCGTGGACGTCCTGTGACAAGATGATGATTATGAAGAGAGAAACAATTTTATAATTTATTGTATTTTAATGTTTTAATCCTACTAATATTATAAACGTGAAAGTTTGTGACGATGTATGGATGTGTGGATGTTAGTTACTCTTTCACGCAAAAACTACAAACCCAATTGCGATGAAACTTGGTATGTAGATAGTTGGAGACCTGGATTAACACATAGGCTACTTTTTATCACAAGATTCCCACGGCACTGGGATTTACGCGGGTGAACAAGCGGGGCGCAGCTAGTCAAGAATATAGGCATTATTATTCTAAAATACAATAAGAGAGATTTCGAGATTATCCTTTGTCTGTTGAATACTGATAGTGTAACTTGGCAATAACTTATTAAAATGTAATAGGCAACTACTTAAAATAATCTTAAATAAATATAATACAGATTTAAGAATTTTCCGACAAGAAGGTTATATAAAATGGACAGAATACGTGTGCGTCCGTGGAAGGAGCCAACGCCGACACATTCCCGAGGCTCGAATCGTAAATTACAGCAGCTCGAGCGGCGCCGGCGCCGGGAGGAGCGCTTGTTACGATATTTGAACAAATTCCCGGCGGTGTTAATCTGCATAATAACAGCGGCGGGTACAAAGCCGTTGCCGACTCCCATTATGCGAGGGCGCCACCCGCCCCCGCGCGCTCGCCCGCGTCTTCGTCCGCTCCTCCGGGCAGACGCACCACGCCCGAATACCTATACGTGTCTACCCGCACCCAACACCGACTACGGTGTTAAATCGACCGCCTTATCGCTTTCCATCGTAATGAACGACCGTACCAGAGCTTCAACTGATATTTATGAAAAATTTTAACTGATGGATAACGTTTAATTTTTAATAAAACTGGTCAAGTACGAGTTGTTTTCATAAGGAAAAATGTACGAAGATAGCACATGAGGAATAGAAATTAACATTACTAGTTATATTTCATCGTATTAATAAGAACGTATTTCAAAAATAACAAGATATATGAAGTCATACACAATTAATTATTATTATTAGAAATATGTATGTGGGTATATCTATATGTATACTGGGTTTTTTGCAGCCGTATTCACATATTTTTAAAATTTAGGACAAATTCTTAAAAATAATAGCTTTCTTTACTTCTACTACTTATAAACTCTCAGTATTTCAAATTTTACATTCCTCCGTGCGTGAAACTGAAAAATTGATGATTACCCTTTATCATTTTTAGTAGTATTATCTCCGAGAAAAATAAGAACTTTACAAACCTCAGTCGTCCTATGTGGAGATGGAACGCGCTACATTCGGCGAGAGCGCAATTTTTCTATTGCTTAGTTGGCAAAAAAGCACACGGGGTATGTAATAGCTAATTTCTCTTTTATTTTTAATTACAAAGATTAAAATATGTATACCTACTTAAGAGTGCAGTGTCATAAAATTACGTTCTCACGATTTCACATGAGGATTCTTCGGAAAAAGTCTTATTGTTCGATTAATAGTTATTATGGATATTATATAGATGATTTTCTTCTTTCTCTTTTTGTAATCTTAACTATTTCATTAATAAAGCCGTTTTTCAATCGAGGAAATAAAATAATCCCTGGGGACCTAGTCAAAAGACACTGTACAAACATATGGGCACAACGAACTGTGGAAACTCAGAATTCTAAACAAAATTTTATGTATAAAGTTAGGCACCGCCGTTGCCATATAAAGAGGCTGATTCCAATAACAGCGGCTACAGTCCACTAAAACTAATAAACTAAACAAGAAATAGAAATTATATTTTGACAACAATCGGCAAATATAATAATAACAACAATATACACTGCTGACTGCATTTCGAATGCGTGGTGTTCCATGTATGTATTCCGTGTATCCATGTTCATCGGTAATGAGGTTGTAAATCTCGCGAAAGTTTGGGGGTCGTGAGCTCTTAAATATTAAGACTAGACAATCATGAGATATACAACCTTAGAGAATATTTTCTTCACACTGATGTGGGAGTGCATTGTAATGTGGTCGCAGTGGGCAACGGACTCACTCCGCTCGCTCTACTTGAAAAGAACTGGCGCAAGCCTGTAATACTTAGTACTAATGATCGCAGGGATGTATGGAAGGGCAAATAACTCCATGGTCGTTTTTATCGGGCCCTAAATGGGCCTGATATATACTTTAAAGCATCTACATCTTGGCTATGATTTGGTGATCTTTTCGGAGAAACCGAAAGTTTTGTCTTTGCAATTATGGACGAAGTTGTTATGACGGTGGACGTCTGTCGGGCATGCCACCATCCCGGTGAATCCATCAGGCATATTATATCTGGTTGTTCTCGTCTTGCCGACGGTGAATATTTGCACATACACAATCAAGTGGCCAGGATTGTACATCAACAACTTGCCCTAAAATACAATCTTGTGCAGTCAAAGGTGCCATATTACAGGTATGTGCCCGATGCAGTTCTCAAAAATGGTCGTGCCACATTGTCTTGGGATCGATCTATCATCACTGACAGAACTATTGTTGCCAATAAACCTGATATAGTGCTGATAGACCGATTAGAGCGCCGCGCAATGATTATCGATATCGCTGTTCCTCATGACGAGAACCTCGTGAAAGTTGAAAAAGAAAAACAAATAAAATATTTGGATTTGTCTCACGAGATTGTCGATATGTGGAATGTCGATTCGGCGATCTTTGTATCGATTGTCATATCTGCTCATGGATTAATAGCCAAGAGCCTCGATCAACACCTTAAGAGGCTCGCGTTAGACGGCTGGATCAAGGGACTGATGCAGAAGGCACAGTACAGTAGCAAAAACACTATTAGTAAACGTAATAATACTATAATAGTGTACTATCACATTTAAAGGAAATAGAGCAGTATCGCTCCCTTTACTTTTAAACTGCAGTTAAACAGCACTTACATGGCGAGGATCAAAATTTGGTAACAAATTATACTTTTAGGGTTGCGGGTACGTTAGAGCATTGGTAGGAGCCTAGTGCCGTAGGTATTAAAAAGAAATTAAAAAAGAATCCACAGAGAGGAATCCTACATAGATAGAGGAACCATCTTCGTTGTGCCTCTAACGATAACAATACCAAAGGTTTGAAATGCATTGCTTCTTACAACATAACACAACATTCAAAATACAAAATAAAAGTGGCATGTACAATTAACATGGTCTTTTGTAACTAACATTTTTCATTATTCTGATTATACATTTCAGCTGTTAGGTTGTGTATGCCTTTACCATCTGATCCTACAACGAAAATAATTAAGCAAAAGTTGGGATCGTTAAAAAAGGTGCAATTATTAGTGTAATAAGCGGGAGGGTGATCTGCATAACAAGCGGGAACAAAGGAATCAGTGAGTGGTATCTCGGCAGTCTCGTTACCTGCCATTACCCGTAGCGGTCGGCGGTCGGCGTTTCAAACTACCCACAGAATGCCGAACCTACCTACTCTCGCACGAGTAGGATCACAATATCAAAATCATTTCCGGGATAGTAATTTTAAAACAGTTAGTGGGTTTAGTAGATAATTAAGTAATTAAATAAGAGCTCGTAGAAGAGCGACCGAGAGAATAGCGAGGTATTGTGACTTGATTAGGAATGGGAACGGAACTTAATTGTGATTGGGCTTGATTAAGAACTCAACCGTTCTGTCGACAACGTATTTATAAACGAAGTAGCCTATTCCGTCACCTGCTTCCACACCTGTAATCCTGTATCTTCTTTAAGCCGACATTCACGAAAAGAAACCACAATAATTGTCAGCGCAAGCGGGAAGTAAACTGTTTTAAAAGCCTAACAAATTGAATCTGAAATAAATTATTTTTCATCAAATAATAAATATATTATTTGATTAATATATTGTTAAAAAAGTTTTATAAAAAGTTTATTCACAATTAGGACTGTCATCACTTAAATTACCGACACCGGACAAAAACTTCAAAAAACCCCGGATACTTTGTGTGAAATAGCAATTTTTTCCCGGACCCCTAAAAACATTTGACTGGCCTGTTGGTCTAGTGGTTTGTGACCCTGACTGCTGCCATAGGTCGTGGGTTCGATTCCCACCCGAGTCTGGGTGTTCTTTGTGTCCGTTGTTTGTATGTTTGTAAAGTCCCCCGCGACACAGGAGTAATTCCTAATGCGGGAGTTGTCTTTTTAAGAAAAGAATTTATAAAAACGTAGTTTCCATTTACATTTTTATTAATTTAAACAGTTTGTTAACGATTCATATAACTATTATAATTTTCTCCTGACACACAGCGAAACCCGGACACCTTTTGAAAACCCCGTCCGGATGCTCTCCGGACGACCTATAAACTAGGACAAATCCGGGAAAACCCGGACAGATGGCAGCCCTATTCACAATGAATCGCTTCACGGGAGAATAGATTTTTAACGAGCGACGATTTTTACATGGTTTTTGTGTTGCCTTTCACAGTTAGTAATATTCAGTTCCCAAGTGTTAAACAAGAGCAGAAAACAAACAAGTGAACAGGAGTGAAAAGTAATATGTCGCGATTAGGGCTCTTTTTACTAATCCCGGGATTTCGGTTTTTTTCGATAATCCCGGGATTATAAATGGGTAATGAATAGTCAGAGTTCTTCAAGGCGTTACATAAAGGTGTGCTCACATATTAGGAACGTTATGTAGAGCCGAAAAATTGTTTAAAAAATAGAAATTGAAAAAATTTTTTTTTTATAAAAACAATCAATTTTGATGTAAATTTTTTTTCCGTATTTTTTTATTTTCTGATAAATCCGGACCTTCCTTCAACATTCTCTATATTAAATAAATACCTATAGTTTTATTTATGTCAATCCTTCCGGATCCGGATGTCAATCCGGATATTACCAATTTAATATTAGCTTTATTGGTCCATTTGTCAGTTTCAAAATAGAATCTCTGTATTATATTATTAAAAACGACTGTTCTTACAAATGTTAGCACTTTTCATCAGTCACAGGGTCTTCTCATGGACCCTATAACATAACCACACCTATTTCTAACACCTAACACCGACGAGGGAGTCAGCTGACGCCGGACACCGACACGAAAGGTCGCATTATCCCTTGATAAAGGGCCTCCATCGGGTCCGAAACTAGTCGTGCATCCCCGAAATACACATGTGAGTAAAAACTCATTTTGGCCAAAATGGTTTATACGCCAATTGAACCCAAAGGTATGGAACCTTAAAATTAACACGTTACATAAAAAGCAACTTGAACTAAAGTAACTTCCCATAACCAGTACCTATACAAGTTTCTAAAGTTATCAATGTTTACCTTATGAAAATGTTAGTCTTAGCTGCACTGCGAAAGCGCGTCTTGCTTGATCGAAGTTGAAGGAATTGTCATTAAACATGTAGATGTATGTTCCAAATTATGACTACGAATGAGATTTGCCTCAAATAAGTTCCATATAACAAGTTTTAAAATGTTTGCTATTCTCGTAAATCCCGGGATTGGTCAATTTTTATCCCGGAATTTTCGGGGCTGGAATACAATAGAGATCGAATCCTTTAGTCGCGGTATGGTAGATGCCTACTGAAATTGAACTCAACGCATTTATATGAGTTATAATTTGAAATCAAAATGATCTGATACTATGAATAAATTAATAAGCTCTTACTATATCAGCACTTGTTGCCGTCAGTGAATGATTTCCTCGTAGGGTAAGAAAGGCTCAGCAATGCTTTAGTTACCCTCAAGTGGACCGTGTGCTTGTTTGCAATTTTGGTAGTATAACCGGTATTAGGCAGGTAGTGCGTGTTATGGAATATTCAAAAATGCTGAATGGTGACCCTACCCCCACTTAGCGCCGTCTGGGAATCAACACTTTTGTTTCTTTTCATATAAATTTACAAAGTTGCATTATTTATACGTATTAAGGGAGGTATACATTCTGAGTCTTGATTTTGTAGACAATAGCAAAAAATGCGCAGTGTTTATTAATTAAAGTCCAATTCCTAAAATACAACTAAACATATAGGTAGTTATTTCAACGCATATAAGAATAATAATAAATTAATTTATTTTTAAAGTGCACAAAAAATTATATTTGATGCCTCTTACGAACTGATTACTTTAAATACATAACTTTAATAGAATATGATAATAGTCTGCATATTTTTATGACTAGCTGAGATAGCAACAGTCATCGCAATAAAAACAATGTTTTTCGAAATCATTCGACGAGACTGTAACAAATGGGAATAGTTGAAATTATTCGAAAAATCGGCAACTTGTCGACGTACATTAGTGAGAGCTGCCAATATTGAACAGTTATGAATACGGTTGAGAGGCACCCACGCGTCAGTATAGACGACGCGACAAATCGCCAAGGTTGACTTCAATGATACGGCGCGCGCCGGATTTTTCAGTGAAATAGTTTCATCGGGCGGTTTTGGCGGCGGCGGTGACGGCAACGTCTGCGCCGCCGCCGGTCGATGCCCCCGCGACCACGCGATTTGGCTCAACTCGACGTAACTACAAATGAAACGTCGTTACCAATACGGTCGCTTTGCGATTCTTTTCCTCGCTCCAAACCACCCATACTGATTATCCGTAGTCGTAATATCGACTTGTCTTGTCGTAATCTATGATCGTGATGCCGAGTCCTGGTTTCGTAAAACAGTCCTTCATAAAAATGTAACTAGTCTAGTAAATATCTTTCTAAATATATCACAGTAATTTATAAAAAAACGATTTTCGGCGATAACAGTAACAAAGCCTATGGCCTCATAATGAATTAGCAAAACGAACTCTAATCTGTACCGCGATGCCAAAAGGCAAGTAGGCGTATGACGGCTCATGCCAAACATTCGATGAGACGAAACGAGACAATTCTCGACTGTGTTAATCTTTAAAGAAACTACGAGTATATTTATAGTTCTAGAAAACTAAAAACGGATCGGTGACAAGCATGACTAATGTAAGCACCCGTCTGCATACTGAATGTTTAATATCGATATAAATTAGAGTCAAGTTAACGCTCGCACTATTGTTAACCACGGCTAGCGGGTCCGATGCACAAGCCATAGTGCAGCCTTTGACGGCTAGCTGCATCCCACTCGCGCCCGCAAGTTATCAATGAAATGCCTGCGCAGTCGTCGAAGCAACGGTGCCTCGCGTTTCTTCTTCTGACGTAACAAAATGGCGGATATCATATTTACGTAGGTACTTAAACTATTTTAGAAATTATTGTCAATTTGCTACTAGAGTTAACAATGCTTACAAAATACGTCATTAAATAAACATAATTCCTCAGAAAGACCGAAACTTGAACTGTCATGACTACGAAATTACGTTTTAAACAACAGTTACAAAACAATAGATTTTTAAGAATTGATCGTGTAGATACCTACGCACCTAATAACAAAGCTCATATTGACATTCAATACATGGAATACTAAAGTTTTTAGTTACGCTCGAATCCATAAATTAGAAATGTCTAACAATATAAACTGTAAAATTCGGCAAAATAACGTGAATTTGGAACATTATGAAATAAAATAAAAATAAAATATTTTAGTTTTTGGCACCTAGTAGTGCCATCTATGTGCAGTCATCTAAAAGTTTTTTAATTTGTTTATGAGCGTCATTTACTTAACGACGAATGCTATACTAGTAAACATAGATCCCGCTAGATGGCATATGATTCTCATTTTTTTGTAACATCGCAAACTAATACATGTGCTATTACACAAGATGGTTTCTAGATGGCGCTGAATAAGGTTTTTTGTAAACCTCCACTTGAATATTACGCTTTATATTTAGTTCTAAATTGAAATCAATAAATATATCTATAGACTTAAAAACGAAATCATAACAGACTTACCTGGCCGTGTGGAAGGATGAATGTTCTGATGAACCAGCGGCGCCAAATGACACGCCGACAGCGAGACCTTCCGGTATATTGTGTACAGTGATCGCTACCACAAGAAGCATTATTCGCTTCCATTGCGATTGCCGCGCTTCCAATTGTTTTATAATGCCATCACGGCGATCACCCTCACCGTTCTCACCGGCTTTCTAAAATCAAAAACATAACTCATTAGTCACATACGGATAAGGAACGGTAATATATTTCTTAATTTATTTTACCTTTAAGACTAACTTTTTTTTTCATTTATTTAATCTTGTTCTATCAGTGCAGTGGTATAATGGGTTGCGTTTTGAGGAATTGTTAGAGATGATGTCTATGGCTACTTTCTACCTTTGCATTATTCGCTACTAGGGTTTAGGTCCCGGGACGTCTCGTGTCTCGAAGTTCTATTATGGGAGCGAAACCGCAGGCGAAAGCTTAAAGTTCAGTGAGTGTAGATGTGGTATTTTTTTTCTTGTCACACGAAAACTTTATGAAAAATGAGTTTATTTTTGGCTACAAAAAATGTAATTATATTCTGCGAAGTCTCGAAGTCCAGGTTGTCCCGGGAATTTGATCGTGGATGTCTCGCATCCCGGGACCCTGAAATTGTCGAGATTCCCCAAATCCTATCCGCTACCATTCTATAAAACAGAAATGTACTACGCGATTTAGAAGCAATCCCACGGAAGACTTTGATCTTGCAGATTGACCTACCTGATATGTTTTCCTTAGAGACTTTAGTAATGGGTTTCGTCAAAAAAGGCATAAAAAGATTTTTACAAGGTCCGTAAACTTTAAATAAGTATACATTTAATTCATATTATGACCAAATAAATAGGTTAAGGGTGACTGTTGTTGAGATTACACAAGAAATACGATATAATGTAATGGATATAAAATAAGTATAAATAAATATTTTTATTGTAGTAATGCTAACTGGGTGTAAAAATCCAGTTACACTATTAGGAATTACTGCGAAAAGAATGTCCTTAACATATGCACTTAAAAAAAATATTGCCTGAAAAAATTTTTACCTATACGAAATGAATATGAAGTCGTGAACCTAAATATACCTGTTTTCATCAATTCATAAACGTTTTAACAATACTAATAATGTATTAGAGGTGGTACATGGTATTTCAGCTTTAGGTACCTTTATATTGACATTATATTGAATTTATAAAATATTCTAATAGAAATAGATGAAAACTAGCGGACCCGACAGACTTTATCCTGCCGGAACGTAAAAAATATAAAAAAAATCATTAAAATCGGTGCAGCCGTTTAGGAGTTCAGTGACATACACACGCACAGAAGAAATATATATGTATATGAAGATAGCGGACCCGACAGACGTTGTTCTACCGTAACGTAAAAAATATTATTCCTGGAACTCTATCATACCATGAGTCCATGACTTTGTTATTGACATTTGCAATATCATTATGAACCTTCAACACACGAATATAATTTTATGTCTACTCACCTATAAATTTAATGGACATAGTTTTATGTACAATTCTAGAATAGAAACTGTTAGTAATTTATTGTATCATGACATTTATATTTACAATTATGCAATGTTATTTGATTCTAATCTAAAACTCACATATGATGATAAAATGTTTATGAAGCGCCACGGAATCACTATCACTACATATTATAAAACAAAGTCATCCGCCGCGGCTGTCTGTCTATTCGCGATGAACTCAAAAACTACTGAACGGATGTTTATGAGGTTTTCAGCAATAGATAGAGCGATTAATGAGGAAGGTTTAGGTATATCATTTGTTAAGGTTTTGTGTAAATTTGTTGAAATATGATGATGATTGTTGACGATGTCTCCGCTACCCGTGCGAAGCTGGGGCGGGTTGCTAGTTCTCAATAATCATGGCTTAAAGGTTATATTTGACAATTTGAAATATTACATCTGCACACCTATTCAGACCACCACCACCACTACTACCACCTACGTAAACCCTCAAAATTTAAAACCCCATAAAGGCACTACACCTTATTATTTTCCACTAGTTGGCAGACACGGACAATGATTTGCTTTTTCTTAAGTAATAATAATAACCCTAACCATATAAGTAACACCTAAACTTTGCTGGGGCTTTGTCTAAGTTGCAGGAGTTAGACATTGTTTTAAATGAATTATGCGAATCAAATAAGAATGTCATTGCTCTGAGTTTAAGTGAGCATTTTATGATAACGGATAAAAAGCAATTCTTAACGTACATAATATGCATATAACCTCTATCTATTGTCGACCAACGTGAAGGTGGAACATGTATTATGTTAAAGAATTGACTTTTCAGGGTACAGAATTACAAAAAATAAACGAGTTGCGTATTGAAAAACACATTGAAATCTGTTGCGTGGAAATCAATCAGTTGAATTTTATTATCTTGTGTCTTTACAGAACTCCGGACTCAGATGTTGAAATCTTTTTTGAAATATTGAATAATACCTTAAATAAGCTTGCCTTCAAAACCCGTGAAATCGTTATTGATGAGGATTTCAACCGGAAAACCAAGTAATGAAAATAAGATTAAATATAAAAAGTGTTCAAAAGTTTTCAAGAAATGTGTTAATAATGTTCAATCGTTTTGTAATTTAAAGCACATCAGTAATTCTAATAATAAAGGTAAAGCGACCCAGGACGTTTTTAGGCGCTATGTGGGTACCGACAAAGAAAGAAAGCACGTTGATAGCATTATTGACAATGGCTGCACATTTACATGTGGATCCGACATAGCTGATTAATTCAATAATTTCTTTATAAATAGTGTACAAAATCATTGCCTTGACAGTAGATCGGGTCGAGACGACTATCGTCTTAATAGCATTATTTCTAGTATTTTCTTAGAACCAGTGACTCCAAATGAAATCTTTAATATTATTTTGTCCTTAAAAAATTCCAAGTCTGCAGGGTATGACAACCTTAATACAAACCTGTTGAAAAATATTGCACAGTACATAGCAAAGCTTTTAGCATATTTCGTTAATTTATCTTTTGAACAAGATTGTTTCCCCGAACAATTAAAATTATCTATAATTAAGCCCTTACATAAAAAAGGGCCTAAATTTCAATTGAATAATTATCGACCTATTGCTCTGACTCCCGTACTGTAGAAAATCTTTGAAAGGGCTAAGTATATAATATAGTGCTGAGGTTTTTGGATAAATATGATATTTTGGCACCTGGACAATATGGATTTCGGAAATGTAAATCGACGCAGTTGGCAACTTTCACTTCAGTAAAATCGATCCTTAATAATATCAACTCTAAAATTCCAACATCAGCTTTACTATTGGATCTCAGCAAATCATTTGATTTCGTTAACCATTCAGTGCCTATTGCTAAATTAGACAACTATGGTATTAGAGGTCCAGCCTTGTTGTGGTTCCAATCATACCTAAAGAAAAAAAGGCAGCTTACTAGAGTCACTAAATATTATGATGAGACTAACAACATTGATAACTTCGACTCGGAGCTTAGAATTAATTATCTTGGCGTCCCTCAGGGAAGCATTTTAGGGTCTTCATTATTTTTAATATATGTCAATGACCTTCCACGCGCGCTTTCTCACAGTTGATATTGTTTGCGGACGACACAACAATTATTCTAGACTGTAAATACGTATGGGTTCGAAATAAATAATACGTTACAGGATGTTATCAAGTGGCTTGATGCTAACAAGTTAAGGATAAATGTAGAGAAAACGAAACTCATACAATTTAAAACATATAAGAGTAAACGTATAAACTTGAATATCAGCTACAAAAATACATTAGTCCAGCAAGTAATGAGTGCAAAATTTTTAGGATTAACATTAGACGCACATTTTACGTGGAAGGAACATATTGACAATATATGCATATGAAACTGAACAGATTTTTTTTTGCCCTCCGAAAAGTAAAAGACGTGACATGTAGGCAAACCGCCCTAATGGTCTATCATTCATACATCGGTTCTACTTCGGTATAGTTATCTGAGGGAACTCATCTGAACTCTCGAGTTTCTATAGTGCAGAAAAAATTCATTCGCGCTTTATTCGGTGTGAATTGGTCAGAGTCTTGTATTCACATTGAATAATCTCTTGACTGTCCCCTGTATCTACATTTATGAAGTTGGTAAATTCGTTAAATTTCACAATCAACTCTTTGATAATAATATTAACATAGGTAAGCGAAAAGTCACACAACTTCCGTTAAGAATGCCAATGCCTAAGTTGGAGCTATTTAGAAGAAGTTGTTGACGGGTCAATGCCTGTCGGGGGTTACGGAAGAATGCAACTGCGATTCTCGCTCCCCTGATCATAGGCAAGTAGTAAGTTAAGTTTTTAGTCGGTAAGGGTCCGACAAACCCCTTCGCCTCCCCAAAGCGGAGGAGATCCATGTAGGATCTTCCACCTCGTCAATAAAAAAGAAAAAGAAAGTTGTATTTACATGGAGCCACTCATTTTTAACTCCTACTCAATCAATAGTGGAATTACCAAACAAAAAAAATTGTGGTGTATTGCGGTTAATACAGGAGAGCTTTTATTCTATTGAAGATTTAAAAAAAGCGCTCTTGTCGTTTCTGTGCTTTTTGAGACATGTGAGTAATTGCATGGTTTATATAATTAATGTTAAGCCCATCTAATTATTCAATTGTAGTTTTATTATAAATCAATTGTATTAATGTTATCTCAACATCAATTCTATTATTGTAATTTTTTTTTTTTTTATCACTAATAATTAATATTTATTAAAAATAATTACATAAATTAATAAAATAAATAACATACATAATAATATAAATAATAATAAATGTCCAAATTACAATAAACTTATCTATCTATTTAAACTAATCAAAAAACCCGCCCCTGACCGTTCCCAGCACAAAAGTACCCATCACACTCACCACGTTTCCACGCTGGATTGCGATGGCCAGCCTCTGCACCAGGAACGATCCGGATCGAGAGTCACCTTGTTACATTGTTAAATTAATTATATTATTAATGTTAATTTAATTATATTATTAATGTTAATTTAATTGTATTATTATTGTTAATTTAATTTAATTGACATATTTTCTTAATTTAATTAATAATCTCATCTAATCAGATCTCAAATTCAATGCAATTTTTGAAACCAAATTGAACGTTATTGTGTTGTGTAATTGCTGCCTCTAGTTTAATTGTTGCTTAATGTTTAATTAATTGTAATATTTTTTTGACTTGTTTTCTTTGGTTCAATTGGTGATGATCATATTTATTGTAATTTAATTTTAAATGTTGCATACCTGTGTTACTGGCGAAATATGTTTTGAACAAATTATATTGTATTCATCTTTTACATGGTCAAATAATTTGATTGCAATATGGTATGGAGCTAGGTAGTTTACATATTAATAAATACCAATTTAAGTCGTCGGTCGACGAGCGCTCTTTTAATCGCTGAGACAAAACTTGACTTGAAACCTGATTTTTACTGCTTTAGTGCGTAAAGGAGTTGCACATCCCTAATAATAACAGAATAATAGATGTTGCCAATTCCCTTAAAACTGCGTAAAATTTTTTGGGAAAGGTGCTCAAGTTGCTTCAACGTAAAATAATCGTTACGATGGAGCAACGTGAGCCTTAGATTAAATGAGGAACATCCCCTAAATTAAGTATCTATAATAATCCGTGAGCCCCATTCTGCAGTTAACAGTAATAAAATATTTAGAAAGATTACAAGCTGAATAAGTTAATCGCATCATGGAAGAGAGAAAGTATTCTCTTACAAAATAAAAAGATAAAAAACTGTGTATTGATAATATGTATTGTGAAAAAAACTAGTTATTTTTGGAGTTTACTCCTTAAGAATCGATTTTCATATAAGGCGCCCGGTATGAAAAAAAATATGAAGAGTAAAATTTAGTGATCGAATGACAGCGTTAGGTTTTTTGTGCGCAACCTATCGTGCCCTTTCACTTTTTAGTAATGTGTGTGTACACTTGTGAGCAGCCGACGTACACAGGATATGCTGCGAGGCAGCTAACGCATATAAGTATATACGTGTATATATATACCTTTATGTTATATATATACATATATACTGTACAGCGTCTACAAATGACGTACATAGTATATAGTTTTACTGTAGTGATACGGATAGTGAGCATCATTTTTTTTATTTTAAAGTTTTGTTTTATTATTGATATCCATAATTAATATTGTGGATTATTTATATTGATAATTATATTCACATAAAGTGAAGTGAAAATTATAATCATAATATTATAATATATGGAAGAAACTGGTTTAGATAATAGTGCTGAACATCCGATAAACACGTGGGTGCTAGGTAGGTTATAATTCATACATTAATATGATATATTTGTACATATGAACATATGCGCTTTCTATTTATTAGATGTATGTATAATGTTTATATGTATACACTGTACCTATAGCGTCTAAATAATTATGTTATAATGTCACCGTAAGATTGTTAACTCCAGTCGTGCGTGGGATCGGAGCTGACACACACACTTTTTTAATTATATACCTACATGTATAATTCTCATATACTTCACTACAATAATTATACCTACATATACCTATGGGTGAAGATAGGAATTATAATTTGAAGGTAAGAAAAACATTTAATGGTTAGTTTGTACGTTTGCCAAATCTCAGCAAGCGTCCACAAGTAAAGTGGACAAGCATGTGAACGGGAGTGTTTGGCTTGGCTTGCATGTGCTTGAAGAAGCTTATGACCGATGGAGTCGGGTGTAGGATTTTGAGTACAGATCAAAGTGAGGGTGTTTGCGACAAGACTAACGCCTGTGCAAGTTTAGTATCGCTCGAATTCGCTTGTGATCTCGCGTTGGAGGGACGCGGACGGATGGTTTGCTCTGTAAATTCTCTGTAATTTCTGGTCTAACGAAATGATACCCTTTCTGAAATATTACCAGAATGAAATTTTTGCATCTGTAATACAAAATAAGAGAACTAGGTATACAAGCATAAATTTATAATACCCCGACTCGAATGCAAAACAACTGAACAGATTTTCATTAATTATAGCTAAGTGTTCTTAGCTATAATTAATGAAAATCTGTTCAGTTGTTGTCTTTATTAAAAAACAGAATCAAAAAAACTTGACCGAGACAACAGTCTCGGTCAAGTTTTTGTTCTGTTTTGTTCTGTTTTTTAATAAAGACAACTCCCGCATTAGGAATATTCCTGTGACGCGGGTGACTTCACAAACATTTAAGCAACGGACACAAAGAACACCCAAACTCGGGAGAACTATTTGTGGATCACACAAATTTTTGTCCCGTGTGGGAATTTGAACCAACGCCATCCGTGCAGTCAAGTACACTTTCAAACAAAAACTCAAAATCGGTTCATCCGTTTAGGAGCTATGTTGCCACAGACATATACACACACCAAACTTATAACACCCCTCTTTTTTGCGTCGGGGGTTAAAAAATAATGGTGTTATTCCATTTTTTTTATTAGGGTATAAAAATCAAAACTAATATTTATCAGGTACTTTACAAGTTACTGCTAAAAACAGGTATGTTTTACACAAACAACAGCTTATAAGTAATTCTCAATGGAATTGATACAAAAATACCCTTTTTACTTCTCCTACTAGGTAGTTGAAGAAGTAAAAAGGGTATTTTAAGTAAAAAGGAAAATTCACGGCAGTAGTATATACCTATATACTACTGCCGTGATTATGTGTAGGGAAGGTAACGACCCTAAAATTTTCTATTTGATTTTATTTTACCACTTTGTCAAAATACGAATGGCGAAACTATAGGGGTTCCATGTTGAATAAGGAATCCTTAAAAAGGTCATCATCTGCCGCGCCTTTTCCCAACAAGTTGGGTTCGGCTTTCTGTCTAACCACGATACGGCCGAACTTCAATATTTTACGTGAAGCGACTGCCATGAGACCTCCACAACCTAAGTACTAGGCGATATTCGAAGTTCTGTAGTTAGACCAGGTTTTCGGACTTTTTAGGGCTCCAACTACCCCTAACGAATGCCACAGATGTTCGTATGGCATCCGTAACCGACGGCTCATAAAAGTATGATAAACCAAATGCAATATTCAAAACAAGTTCAGTGTCCTCCATGCTTGCCTGTTCGGAGGACACTGACGCCTTCATAAGCATGTAGGTAAACAAATTCCCAATGCGAGCCTAATATTGTATAGCCTTGACGTTTGTGGACGCTAGCTAAGACTTGTCAAGCGTGTAAACTTAGCATAACTCTGTTCTGCGTATTATCGTAAAAATATTGCGAAATATTTACATATATTAACATTTATCATTTTGTGATCAATCAGTTAAACGTAGGTAGATGTTATTGTTGATAGAGCAATATTTTTTTCGATACAGCTAACCAACCGATATGAATTTACAAGCTCGTATTACATTGAAAGCAATTACCTACAATGTTTTTTTTAGTGAAATCAGCAATTTAATGAGAATTAACGCAAAAAAAAGAGAACTTGGTTTTGCTAATCTACAATGTAAGTAGGTATGTCAAATGGAATGAATTCGATAGATAATTTAAACACTCGTTTCATTTATCCTTTTTGATTTAAGATCTTGTCCTGTTTTCTGTTTTTTATTTATACAATGAGATTTTACCATACGTACAGTATACGTTTACGCCCGTTTATTTTTACCTATATTTTTTTCATAACAATCTTCGGTTATCTATTCATAGACAATACACACGGTGTCGGCGACATCCGACGTTTTGACGGGAGCGGCGAGAAGCACATTAACTAGCGAATTATACTGCCAACATTGTTTTATTTCTGCATGACAGTCTATTGTACTAAGGTATACAATACTTATACGGTATAATGGTAATGGGTAATGATGAGTTAAATACACCCGGCAATAGGTCTAATGCCGGAATTGCTCACGTGACGCCGCTATTAAGCCACTCATCCACCACAGGTAATATCCGCCGTTTATGGTGCACTATAGTGCCACGGATGAGAGTAAAGTTCATTTAACGAAACAATCCCAGCTATTGTCAAATATGACATTTTATTATTAGTAGTGTATTGTGATTTGAGGTTATCGTCAATACATAATTTTATAGATATGCCGTCATTGCTACAGAAATACCTTCCCCACTTTAAGTTTTTTCATCATATCATACACCTACATATAAACATTATACACGACTACACACACACATATACATTGATTAATCTAAAAAAGATAAATAAGAATATTTGATGCAGGCTACAGTCGACCTTTAAACTGGTAGTGCATTCGAAAACAAGGGCATTTGAATTCAACATTTGCGATAAAATATGATACAGATGTAAAACACATATTAACCAGAGAGTGGTGTGAATGGCCCCTACGTCGCTGTGCAGTGTGCTGGTTATTAATGCAGTCGGCGAAATCAGCCGGTTGCTGTGGATCCATCGTCACGATGCTTGTTTGGTTCGACGGCCGCCTATTTAATGCAGTCATCATCTCCAGGTCTTCTAACTTCTCCTTTGAATCTTTATTTTTTGTCATTGCTGTAATTCATCAAAACGCAAGTCGTTAGTATATTGAAATAGGAGAAGAAATTTATCATTTGTAAAATATGTAGGGACGTTATATTTCGTTTGTGTGATTAAGATTATGACTATAATATAATATATATGTACATAATTTAATATTGTTATATATCTGTGTGTTCAAAGCATTTGTATATGTACATACAAGTAATCATGTATATTTATCGCAATGTAGTTACAACTTCAACTTATCTTATAATACAATAAAATGACTAAACCTATTTGAGACAATAACAGCTGCCTCTGTGTCGAGAGATCATATATAAATTAAGTAGCTAAGACTTTGAGATAAGACAAAACCATTAAAATAAAGTTGCTGAGGGTTTAAATTTAAAAGGCATAACTCTAGTCAAGCAGATATCGAATTTACAATACGAAGTCATTTCCTTATTCACAAAAATTGAGGAAAAATAGTATATGTAGAATGTTTTTAAAATTTTGCATAAAATATGAGTAACATAATACTTGTTAAACCTGTTGGGATTTTATATGAAAGGTCCCACATCATCTGTCTAGTTGTTTTGTTCTCGTTTTTTTTAATTTACAGTATAATATGAATATTATAAAATTGACTTGTTTAAACATGTCAACATCATGCCCACTACAATTTTGACTTATTACTTTAGTTACATATAGTTTGATTTTTTTGTGGAGTATATAGAGAGTTGGAGTTTAATCAAGTTGCAATAACAATCACTACATATTATATGATACATATTATAAAACAAAGTCCCTCGCCGCGTCAGTCTATCTGTCTGTGCGCGATAAACTTAAATACTACTGAACGGATTTTCATGCGGTTTTCACCAATAGATAGAGCGATTCATGAGGAAGGTTTAGGTATGTAATTTGTTAAGGTTTTGTGTAAATTGGTTGAAATATGATGATGATTGTTGAAGATGTCTCTGCTACCCGTTCGAAGCCGGGGCGGGTTGCTAGTGTTACTATATAGTAGCTGAAGCTACATTGAAACGAAAAATTTTACTTTTGGACTGTATACTGTGTATGACTACTCCTCTTTGTAACATCGCATCGGTACCACAATTAATTCACTGTATGGATTGATTAGGTGAAATCGGATAATCTATGTTCAGGCGCAAGTCATCATGGCATCAGCAGGTACAACATCCACAGAAATGCTAGGGTCAATGTTTGAAGGGGTACACGGTCCAAAGGCAAGCCATGGTTGAGTATTAAAAAAACTTGATCAAAGTTTATTGTGCTCGTTAGTGAATGACTGACATGACATGTATTAGATTAGTCAAGTGTTGATAAATTTATAAAATAATTTGGAATTTCAAAATAGTTGTTAGTACGTAAAGGTTAAAACCGAGCAGTTTTGGCTTATTTTATTTTACTATGCAATACCAACGTCCTTACAGATGCAGATTGTATAAACTGTACATCATAAATCAATATAATAATAAAATTTTAAAATGCTGTTGTATAAATGTTTGTATTTTAATATGCAAAACGTTCATTTCAGACCACTAAATCTTTAGCAATATTTATTTCTTAATAAAAGATAACAATTACAATTTTAATTTGCTTATTAAACTTCTGTCTGCCCCATGGCTGAATTCTGTCAGTCTATTTTCACTTCACTTGTTCAAATACACACATCAAAAAAGTCTAAGCAACATGTACGGTTTTGAACTTTTGAACGATTTTTACTATTGTAATATATTTATATTTCTTTTATAAATAATAACTAAGCATTCTTTGATGCATTAGTGACTAAAGCAAAAAATTCTTCATCCCATTGTTTATTTAATCACAATAATTAACAATATGTGTACCGTAACATACGTAGTATAAAATAAAGTTTAAAACGAAATTAAACTTTTCATGTTTTACAAAATTAAATAACGAAGTTTTTTTTATTATTTGGTAATTCAACACAAAGTGTGACCAATGTGTGTGTTGTTTAATACTGACAAGTATTAAACAACAGAGGCGACAGTCAACGATTTTTCATTGAATTTACAAGATTGTTTATCTGACCCTGCGGCAATCGCTCCCAATGGAATTTTAACAAGTCTTTCAGTTGTTGGATAGTCGATACTCCGTGCAGGTTCTTTAGAACACGTCTCTGAAGCATGTCCCATGCGTGCTCGATGGGATTGAGGTCTGGCGATTGTGCAGGCCACGGTAATACCCGGATGCTTTCCATTGCCAAGTTCTCTCTGGTCCTCCGAGCGCATTGTCATTCATCAGCGTGAAACCTGAGCCAAGACTTTGTGCTAATGGGTGAACCTAAGACCCGAAGACATTTTCAAAGTAAGTTTCAGCGTTCATATTGCCATCTACAAAAACGAGCTCAGTTCGTCTTTCTTCATAATACCCGCCCTAATCCATCCGCTAATCCATCACTGTGAAGCCACTATAAGGATGCACTTCTTGGACGCATCTCAGCCGTTCAACATTTCCAGGACGACGATACACTTCACCCTTCTCGTATCAGGCCTAAATCCAAACCAGGACTTATCGCAAAATAAAATTTTATCCCATTGCTCCTGGGTCCATGTCAAGTGTTCCCTACACAATTCGTTTCGACGGGCGCTATTCGCATGGCGTATAGGTGGGCACCTAATTGGGTGTCGTGCTCGTAGGCCGTATTCATGCAGCCTATTTCTTACGGTTTGGTGGCTAACAACAATACCGCTTGAGAATTGTAGCTTTAAACCTATCTCCCGGGCCGTTAACATCGGCTGACGTCTTGCAGTCAGTTGTATGTATCGGTCCTATCGAGTAGTTGTACTCCTTCCACGTCCTGGGTGCTGCTCATCCTGCCGAAGACGACAAATCACGCTCCTATTGACACCAAAATGCCGAAATACCTGGGACTGATTTCTAGCATTCCTACAGCTCTCTGTATTTCATCAGCAGTCAAATGGCGTCGCTCCATAACATAAAAAATGACTTACGACTAAATTTTTTTCAATAACTGTATACTTATCTTAAAATGATAAAAGTGAGATAAATACCAAAATTATCAAGCAACGAAAACACATGAAAGCGGGAATAATTATTTTTAATATTAATGAAAATAAAACACAATCGAAAAGTTTCTACTTGTAAAATCAGCCAGTATATGTTTCCGAGAACAAAAAAGATTGCATACCAATCTACTTTGCTAAGAAAAAAAAATAAAATAACATGCAATTTCGATAAATGATGCGTTGCTTAGACTTTTTTGATGTGTGTATATAGTTAATAACTTCATTATGATAAAATATGTTTTTTGTTATTGACTTCTATCATGGACTCTTTGGTAACACACAGAGCTAATTTGGTATTAAAGATATACCAAATAAAAAAAAGTAAAAACATATTAAAAACATTCTAGTTTTTTATTATCCAATAGATTTTTGAATTTTGTGATCAGGATGTTTCAAGGTAAGTCAGTGAATAATTAAATCTGTGCATGCTCACCTAATAGAAAACAAAAATGTCATTTTACACAGTATGCTATAACTACACAATGAAAACCATTCAATTTCTGTAAGTTGTTTCTTAAGTAGTAGGTATTTTATGCATAATTTGTATTTCATAATCAAACTGAATGTTTACAAAAACCTGGTAAGATATTTTATTTTTATCTAAAACTAGTATCCATGTAAAACAGCGACTTGAGTTTAAAGACCGCTTGGATCCATATACAGACAGAGAGACATTGTATTTTAAATGTAAATATTTGCAGAAACTAAGTTCAAAGGGTAATAAATAATCTAAACTACAGTCTGCACATGTGCACATACATTTCTCTTCATGTTAACAGTAATTTCATTATTCTACTTGAATATTAATTGAGTTGATAAATCAAAAAGCCAATATCTTGTTGATGAAATACTATTTTATGATATATGTTATATATGATCATGATATACTAGTTGTTGGTAAGCCAAAGGTAGCCTATTTGCTGCAGACTATATATGATATATCTATCTCTGGGCTAAAGTTTATCCAGATCCGTTCAGATTTAGCATGATTGAGTAAAGAACATCCATCCATCCAAACTTTACTTTACTTCATTTATAATAGCAGTAAAATTTTGTCATTACTATGTTCATGTTAAAATAAGAAATTTAACATTTGTGTGTTAAAGTGAAAGATGTTCATTATTTATTTCACGTACCGTATAAATTTAGAAAAACCATAAAAAAATTCTTGGAGATTCTTTATGTAACCAATACATTCAAATAAACAAGATAGTGTAGAAACTAACCATAGCTGGAATGTTTAATTATACTTATAATTGATTTCTTATCAATATGTAGTTTCTTATTGTAGTTTTTATTTCAGCATAACCTGATAAGGAGACTTTCTAACTTTTAAACCATATTTTAAACTTTGTTTATTTTTTTTTTACATTCTTATGTTCTAAGGAGATTTTTCATCACTTATTGTTTATCATTGCAGTCTGCATTGATTATCTACAATACCATTTTCTTTGCATTTGATGAATGAGACAAAGATGGATTTTCACATACTAAAGCTGTTTCAATATTTACTTTATTTTTGAAATAATATCAACATAAAATATTGTCTGAAACTTACTCATCATCATGTTTGTGGAGTTGAGTCCCAAATAGTCCAAAAACTTGTCAGTACCATAAACAAACACTGCACCAAATAAGAATCCAAATGCAACTGGTATGAAAGCAAATTGTCCCTCTGCTCCATAAGTTGTAGATGCTTTACACATATTTATAGCGGGTTCCAAAAGAGACCAGTATGAGGCCGCCGTCATCACTCCCGCGGCAAAGCCTAATGACACGTCAAGAACTTTTCTCTATAACAGAAAAACAACATATATTTAATATAATATCACTTTAAAAATCACTTAAAACATTACCGACATACGATAATAAACTACTATATTATACCCCATTATAACTTACGTGTTTTCCTCTAATAAAAAATACGCAAGCGGCTCCAGCAGCAGTTAACCCCCACGTCAAAAGGGTCCCTAAAAGGGCTTGAGTTACAGCACCGTATCCCTCAATCATTTTTATTAAATTATTTTTTTCTAAGTCAACAACACCAACGTAAGTACTTTTTATCACATACACATTTTATGTGCGCAAAGTTCTCTGAACCTGCTCAAACTAAACCATCATATTATGGGCGAGAGTCACGACTTATTCTTTTTATACATTCCACATGTTTTTATCGTAGTTGTGACCTTGTGTTTTGTCATCTGTCAGATGTTGCACAGATATAAAATTATGTCAAAAGGAAATACTTTTGTATTGCCATCTAAATTATATAATTGCCAGTGCAAATAGTAAAAAGAAATGTGCTTATTATTGTTTAATCAATGCCGGATTTACTAGTAGGCTGAGTAGGCTGGAGCCTCGGGCGGCAGATTTTAGGGGCGGCAATTTTGGGGCCAACTTTTTTTTTCTTATATTAATATGTTAATGTTAATAAGTCCATGTAACAAAAAAAATTCAATATGTAATATGTTTCACCACCTACATATTTTTTTCTACAATTTGCGTATTCGCGTTTGATTGCGGCACGGGAATGAGTGACATGGCGGTTCGCTAGTGTGTCTGGTCAAGACGGTTCGGGTGACAGAAGATTTTCTAACTTATATATAATATATATATAATCTAAGTTCATAATTTAATTAATTGAATTTCATCGTCGTAATCAGGCGGATTGTTACTAGATATTTTTTTTTTTTAAACGCAAAAAAATATTTATTTATGTTTAAATTTCGAAAGTTGTTTCCCGGGAAAGGCAAACAGCAAGGGTCCAAACTTTCTCCCGAGACTCGAACTTATGAGTAAAATGCGTAAGCTGTCAACCACTCAGCCGTCTTCGTCAGATAGGATAGATAATCCAAATAATCATAAATTAAAAATTTAAAATACCCCCTTACTCAAAAATCCCTGCAATGATTAGAAAGGCATCAAACGGCTGAACAGATTTTCTTGAATTATATCTAAGGACACTCTCGATCAAGTCACCTTTCAAAAAAAAAAGAAAAAGAATTTTTATTCATTTATTTAAACCGTCTCGCGAGATTACTCAACGTATTCCAGCCACCGGAACAAGTTGTGTTTCGAAAAGGTTACGGTACGTGGACCGTATCCACACTGGTCAGCAGATTTTGCAAATGACTGAGAAGTATTTTCAGCCGCTGTGTATGGCTTTTTGGACTACGAGAAAGCCTTCGACTCAATCGAGACTGGGGCAGTTCTTTGTGCTCTGCAACAATGTCGTGTCGACTGGCGATAAATCAAGGTGCTGAAAAGCTTATATGACAAAGCCACGATTCCAAATCAGATAAACTTGCAGCGTGGAGTTAGACAAGGGAATGTTATCTTCATACTATTTACCGTCGAGAACGTCTCTAAGACCCTAGGTTTGATGAGGAATAGATATAAATGGCGAGTACATGTCACACCTTCGATTTGCCGATGACACCGTCCGACGGTCTTGGTATAAACTTAAACAAAACAAAGGTTATGTTCATGAACAAGTCGGACCCAGACCGACTAATGTTCGAAGTTATTCAGAAATATGTGGACCTTATTGGGCAGGTTATCCAGTTCGGTGGAAACAACTTCAGGAAGAAATCACCAGAAGGATCCTTTTAGGACGGGCAGCAATTGCCGCAATGCCTCAAAACGAAGAACTTCGACCAGAGCGTCCTACCTGTCATGACATACGGAGCTGAGACGCTGACACTAGCGGTGAGTCCGTCAATGAATTTCCGTCCGTCCGGTCCGTTATGAAGCGTCGGTAGCGTAATGGCTAAGGCGTTGGACTTGCGATCAAGTGGTTGCGGGTTCGAACCCCACCCAGTGCACTACCGTCGTGAACCCACTCCTAACACAAGCGTTAAGCTTAGCTGGAGGGGTTAACGAGATAACTAGTAATGTGTGACCCACGATATTAGTAATCTTCTAAAAAAAAAAAAATTATCACAACTCGGTACCGTATGTCATTCGGTCCAGCCCACAAGCATAAAGTCACGCATCGGACTATGGTGCGAGCTATGCTTGGAGTTTCTTTGAAGGATAAAAGATAGATCAAGATTTTTCTGCCTTTGTAACAACTACTTATTTAGAACAAAAATTAGCACTGACAGACGGCATTCGAGTGACTTCAAACTACCTTAGCAAAGAACACTTGAAACTAAGATACAAAAGTTAAGATTTGAACACATACACGTACATAAACGGGAATAGAACTACAAAAATCATAGCAATCGTAGAATCAATAAAGAATAGTTTACAAAATCATGCGCATTATGAAAATGTAAACACCGAATTAGAACTTTTCTTAGACACTAAATCAGAAACTGAATGCAGCAGCTAGTAAATTAAAACGATGTCTTACATGGACATCCCCCCATTTTGCATTCTGAAAAGTGTTTTTACAGAGACCTTTTTTTTATTAATCAACGTACAAGTATTAGACAGCTACAATACTACCACCTGCAACACTACGCGAATTTTGGGCTAACGTGTGGGAGAGCCCAGTCCAGCACAACGCCAATGCTGCTGCTGGCAATTCATACAAAATCAACCCAATCCTTATAAATTTTCTAGAAACATCCATGCAACATTGGCAAACGTCAGAAAATTCAAACAAAACTCCAACACACTCACTACTGAACCGGTTCACATTCAATGAGGTATATTCCAAGGAGATATCCGCAGCCCACTCTGGTTTTGTTTAAACCTCAACCCACTGTCCTGTCTTTTAAAAATAGTAACGCTGTATACAACTTAGTAAACACTACTAGCTAATTTTCCCTCTCACATATCTTATAAAACTTTTTGCTTGTACCAAGGATTGGATTGTACAAGGATTTCCCTAAAGATATCTGTATGAACTTTGGGGTAGATAAAAGTAAAAATTTGTCAGTACCTAAGTAAAATTCTAAGACAATAGATATATTTTAGAATCTGGTGAAAATATGGATAATTACAGTACTTACGTACAAATATTTAATAAATTCAAGTACCATATAAATTTCAATTTAAAAACACACTTAAACTCTAAAAACATAATAAAAGTTATTAACGTTTTTGCCGTTCCTATACTGACTTATTCATTTGGCATCATAAACTGGACACAGATAGATGTTAAGATCATGCAACGAACTATCCACACACAGATGACTAAACACCATCCAAAATCATCCATAGAAGGACCTACACTACCGGGCATAGAAGGAGGAAGGGGCTTGATAGATATACAAAACTTACAGAATAAACAGATATCAACTCTTAGACACTACTTACTTCCAAACTAAATCAAACGAATCACCTCTTCATAAACATATTACAAACTTGGATGTGAAACTTTGACCTCTTAACTTGCATATGTATAAGGTGTATAACGAAACTCTAACTACTGTAGACGATTTAAATTACAAGATAGACAGGTAGGTAAATCTCTACATGGAAGACATCGTACCGGCCTGAGCCAAAATTACGTCAATAAGGAAAAGTCGAATCAGTGGGTTTTGAAAGGGGAACTGTTCCCCGAAACTGAAGGTTTTATGCTTGCAACACAAGACCAGGTTATAAACACACGAAATTACAAGAAATTCATTATTAAAGAACCAAACCAAACCTCCGATGTAAATATGTAGTCATTGCAATTCCGCTGACGAAACTATACAATTAATAATAAAAATTAAATATACAAGCCTTCAAATCTCTTGTACAAAGACCGAACTATCACAATAGATAAGACAGTACATCACAATGGACCAGACATAACTCTTCACAAACACGGTATATATAATTGACATAGCTATCCCAAATAGTCACAACCATCAATCGTGTATTTCCGAAAAGCTTTCCAAATATCAAAACCTTGCAATAGAACTGAAAACCCAATTGAAAGCAACTGTAGGCGACATTGTACCAATTGTATTATCTTCAACCGGCTTTTTACTTAAAACACTCACTCAAACTCTTAATTTATTGAAAAGTACATTCACTCACCTCACTCACCTCATCCTCACTCACTACATTTATTACAAAAAGCCACTATATTGAACATTTGTCGTATCATCCACAAATTTCTGACATCATTTTCCGTTTATCCACATACTTTATATTACAACATGCCATGCTTGGCTGAGGCTGAGGCCCGCATGACATGCAATCTACCCCTCCAAAACTGGGAGAATAAAAAATAACAACAAAAGTATGCACTGTAACTACTGTGGCGGAACTATCTAAACTTATGTTATAAATGCAAAAGTAACTGTCTGATTGCTGATTTTCAATCCTAAATCGCTGAACCCATTTTGATTTGTTCAGCCATTAAAAATTGGAGTCCATATGCTACTTTACCCGCAAAAATAAAAAAATGAAATGAGTGAAATAGGCAGAGGACTCATTTCTGAATTTTATGGCTTTAAAACTCATCATATCTATATTTTTAGCAAGAAATAGAGATTTTTTCTGCGTAGATTGATAAAAGTACCTATGGAAAAAAATATGCTACTCAACATATTTATTTTACGTAGGCGAATCATCGGCACTAATTAAGAATAAATTAAAATATAAAAATATTGTAAAATACGATATCATTAAATGAAACAAACCGCTGACTACGTTAAAAATATTAAATAATAAACATATAAGGTATATTTATAATAATCATCTTTCAAAATACACAATGTTTAGAGGATAAACAATTCAAACCTCACAATATGGTGCCGAAAATTTGCATTTTTTAAATTGAATGTATCCAGTGACACTTGCGCTAAAAAGATGAATCTAACGACGTATAATTTACTCAGTCGCTTCATTCCTTTAGTTACAAGGAAAAAAGCAATCGACATAGGTACTACTTTACAGGTCAACACATAACCCTCCTTGATAAAAATAATGTATGATGTTAACTGTAAGTATCAGAAAAAATACCATACGTACTTACTATTGTATCTAAAAAATGTTTATGAGGTCAGTAAAAGTTTAGTTTAAAAGAATCTGTCACCCATCGCTACCACCTCTGCATAAACCTGAGGGTTCTCTGGCCCACAGCGCTAAGGAGAAAGTAGATTTCTTAGTTAATCTCTTCGCAGAATATTCTCGTCTAGATAGCAAAAGTAAATGCCCACCGCACCACCTCAGTTACCTCCGTTCGGTCCCAAAATGAGAGCCGTTCAAATCCGCCTAAAAGACCAGTGGATCGGATGGCCTTCCCGCAGTGGTTCTGCAGCGCTGCGCAGCCAAGTTGTCTCTTGTTCTGATACGCCTCTGTCGACTTTCATTAGAAACTGGCAAGGTCCTAAAATCCTGGAAGCTTGTTAACGTTCTAACTGTACACAAAAGGGAAGCCTTGTAGACGCAGTTAATAATCGACTCATTGCAATCACTTTCTAAGTATGCAAGAATGCAAGATTATGGAGCGTGTATTGAAAAACCGTCTCCTCTCATACCTTGAAATCAACTAGCTACTCAGTGACAGCCAATATGGTTTTCGCCGAGGACGGTCGACAGGGGACCTCTTGATATAATATGCCACCCACCTATGAAGCGAGGCCTTGGAATGTCACGGTGAGGCAATAATAGCCTTATCCTAAGATATCTCTAAGGCTTTTGACCGGGTCAGGCACGAGGTTCTTTTAAGTAAGCTTCCAGTGTATGGCATACCAGTTGAACTCTGCGACTGGATATCTGATTTCCTGATTGAACGGTTGTTTCGAGTCGTCCTAGATGATTGCTCTTCAGACCGAAAGGCTGTTAATTGTAAATGTTTTGGCGTCTATTGCTCTTATAAAAGGCCCCTCTTATTATTTTTTTCTTAATTATCTCTCTGCAAACATCGACCGTTTACAATTTTATTATCGGGGTTCTCTGATTAGGAAGGTCGGTATTTTTTTAATTTCTGTTTGTTAGCTTTACGCAAAAACATTAGAAATTATTGAAACTATTGCAATTTTAAAAGTTCATTATCATATTCACATTTAATTCCAGCCGAAAGTTTCGAATCGAATCGTTCGAATTTAAATCGGGTAAACATAACTATTAGATACAACATGGATACAACCCTATCTCCGCCTTAGGCACCGTCCATGCCAAAGTGGCAAACAAAGCTAATACCGAAGTAAGAGATATTTTTTTTTACCACTTGAAATGAGCCGAATAAAAAGATATCCTCTCCATGTCCTGATGAGAACTAAATTAATGACATCATTAAACTTATCAGTAATTAAATCAAAAGCTCTGGGACAAAAATAACAAAGGCCTATCTGGGAGTCCCCAGATTCAGGAAGTAGTTAGCTGTTTTGTTGCAGCCAGCGGGTTCTCGGCGAAGGTTACGGAACGGTGAAGGTTTTATTTATGTATATTTATTTATATGATCATTGTAAACATTTAAATTGTCTGAAGCAAAAAAAAAAAAATTGCAACTCGAGATGCGACCAGATGCCACTCATGCTAAGACAGAACAGTTATTGTCAAGCGGGTATCAAGGTACAGTCACTATAATAAACAAAGTCGGGAAGTATAGGTACTGCAGGTATCAATTTTTTTTATTTGTCTAGCGTTTCCAAAAACCATTGCATTTAGTCCATCATCAGGTTTTCTTTGGTGTATCAACAATGTTCAATGATATTTTGTAATTAAATAAATCTCTGTTGAGTAAAGAGTGCTACTTTATTCAACAGAGATTTATTTAACTACAAAATAACAACTCATCTACATATAAGGAAACAGGAAAAAAATATAATTAACGAAATTTTGAAAGATGTCGTTAGATATTCAAGATAGTTAAAAATACCTGTTGGTTGTCAATCTACAACATTAGGTGTTCATAATTTATAGTTTACTTTATTAAGTAGGTATGGTATTTTTGCCTGACAATTCCTTACAGCTAAAATCATCTCAAAAAATACAGCCAGGGGCGTAGCTACGGCCGTATCAGCCGTATCAATGATACGGGGCCCCCGGGGTACAGAGGCCCCTAACGTATGTAAGCAAAAATTAGTAAAATGTTATCCACAATGTCACTTAATCCCTCTACTCCAGTCTCGTGCTTTCCGGAAAAAAAACGTATAAAAAAACTGTCATACGTGCCTATAGAGTTTTCACTTCAGAAATGACAAAAGTCAAAAAAAGCAATCACTTTTATTCCCGGGTTAAGTGTGCGCCCAAAAGTTGGCAACATCCTACATCGGTTATTGCGGGATTCCCCCGTTTAAAACATTTTTGCTTCTTTAGTGAGAAATCTTTACTCACAATCTATCTTTACAACTAATTTTGATACAGGGCCCCTCCAAGGCACGCTATGCCACTGAATATAGTAATAATATGGCCGGCCTAAAACATAACTTAGGAATATAACCTGGCGATAGCAATAAAGATGGATCGTAAATCCATACCTCATTAAATCGGAGAAACGAGTATTTTTATTTTTCTCTACTTGCTTTTCATAACCATAAACTATCTATTTTAATGATCCGGTCAATGGGTACGATAGACTCGATTAAAACCTTACCTGAATAATAAGACATGAAACATAATAATTTGGAGTCGACAACATATATCCGCAAAATTCGGATTGTCGAGTATTTTGTTAAATTCTAATGGTGCAAATGGCAGTCGCCATATTGGCCACTCTGATGCCATCTAAGATGCCATCTTGAGTTCGACTTTGACGTAAATCGCGCATGTACCGTCAATCCTCCAATGGTTGGCGATAATTAACGAAAAATATTGTATACTAGCAGCGCCCCGCGGTTTCACGTAAGTCCCGATCCCGTGGGAATATCGGGATAAAAAGTAGCCTATGCGTTAATCCAGGTCTCCAGCTATCTACATACCAAGTTTCGTCGCAATCGGTTCAGTGGTTTTTGCGTGAAACAGTAACAAACATCCATCTATCCATCCATCCATCCAAACTTTCACATTTATAATATTAGTGGAATAGAAAATTTTGTTTTTCAAACTAATATGTAAAATAGAGAACAAAAATATCTACCTACATTTTGTAAATAATTGTGTATTATGAGTCACATTTCACCTGAGCGAAGCCGAGTTTTCATCTAGTGTTTTATAAATCCAGCGGTCAAACAAGAACACAGTTTGTCTAGTTATTTGATTGATAAAAATATTATTTTCATCGATTTATTATTGTTGTTTTTAATTGATTGGTTCTTTATTTACTGCTTTTACCGGACGCATGAACCTAAGAGTAAATCTAATACCAATTCAATGCTGATGATTTATTTTAGATTTGTTCAATTTCATTGTACCTTGAATGCAATTGATTTGTTATGAATGCAGTTGATAAGAAACTAAAACAATGGGAGTAATTAGTACATTATGAAGATAACGCTATCGGCATCTAAGCAGGTTACCTCATTATGCTGAGGAATATGTTAAAATAAACAACCTTTTAGGATCCTGCGTTGTTGTTTTTAAATACTTTTTCTAAAAGTACTTTTAAGTGATAAATATTTTCGGTTCGATTTCCTTGTAGGATAAAATTGTTCGTATGATCCACAGATCGCGTGTGTACTTTTTGTCATTAGATTTCAAGTTTGTTCAACTTTTCAACGTTTGAATTTTGATAAGCTGCACAAGACATTTTGTTTAGAATTTGAAACCCAATGGTGAAATCTAGATTGCCTTACAATTATAAGGTAACACTAATTCAAGTAGAAAATTACATTTCCTATATATATATATATACATTTACTACCTGACCCGCGCAATTTCAAATTCTTTATTTGCCATAAATAGGGTTAGTACATATAGAGGTGTTAGGTTTACAATGTTTACAGCCTATTTAGCCGTCAGGACAGCATGCGAAAGTGCCTTAAAACTATGGGGGACAAATATGGAATACTACTTAGTTAACAACTTTATATCAATATTTTTAATATTTGTTATGATAATTTAAGAATTCATTGACAGAGTAGAACGTGTTTTGTAGTAACCAAGCCAACTTCGTAAGCGTTTGTAAATTTTCCCCATTTTTGCAACATTTTTCATTGATGCTCCCCTCCTACTGGTTGTAGCGTGATATTATATAGCCTATAGCCTTCCTCGATAAATGAGCTAACCAATACTAAAAGAATTAAGCGGCGGTAGCATAATGGCTAAGGCGTCGGACTTGCGATCAAGTGGTTGCGGGTTCGAACCCCACCCAGTGCACTACCGACGTGAACCCACTCCTAACACAAGTGTTAAGCTTAGCTGGAGGGGTTAACAAGAATACTCGTAATGTGTGACCCACGATACTAGTATTCTTTCTCAAAAAAAAAAACAACCCCTGCGATTAGCGCGTTCAAGAACACAAGCAAACAAACAAACTCTTCAGCTTTATAATATTAGTATAGACACTACCTACTTACGTTGTTTTGCACATGCACCGATTTCATGAAGGTTGTTGAGTTAACCGCTATGAGGACCGTAACCTTGAGTACTTAGGTATGACCTTATGTTTGATGCAGGTACAGGTAGGTATGTTAATAAGATTCTACACCGTAATTAAGTTATTTAAAGCTGGCCAAACCTTACGTCTGGCAGTGTCTTTTTCCTTATTGATATGTGTATTTGCTCAAATTTATAACAAAATTAAGATTCTTATTTCATCTTAGAGATTGTAGAATAGCATAGTTGCAACTCACTACAAACATTTGCTTTTTTTGTATGTTCTTCACCAAAATAAGTAAAGTATGTTAAATATCATAATATCTCAAAATGAAATTACGCACGTATACAGATAAAACCAACTAGCCATGTTAATGTGTATTTACAAAGTTAAATTTGCGACAATTTCTTTCATATCTGTTAACCGACTTAGGAGTTAAGTTAAATGACTCACACTCGCAATAAACGCCGTTATAATGAGATAATATTCGTTTCAAAAACACGTTGTACCTACTTATCATTTGCGTCAGCCTTTATATTTTATATCTATTTGTTCTATCGTATGAGGTATCAGTCACGTCGTCCACATCGCACCGAACTACTGGCTAAAACTTGGTTTACTTAGTAAACCGCTTTTATTGCTTTATGGTGTGATTAAATATTCTACAAGGAACGTTACTACTGCTCTTTAGTATAATATGTGCTAAGTAAATATATTTTATTTCAAGAAGTCTATTGTCAAGAAATTAGTGATATAGCTATCAGTGGCATAACAATAGGGTGGCAGAGCGCGCACAATGCCACGGGCCCATGGCCCTTGGTGGCCCCCGGCCTTGACCCCAAGGCCCTAAGCAAACGAGGCAGCAAGAGTGAACTTGTGCCCGATCCGGTGAATCAGCCACACTCCTCAGATGGTATAGTTACGCCACTGATGGCTATCTACCTCCGTATGGCGTTAGAACTGTACTGTTTTCTATTCTATTCATATTTTGAGCCGATATTTTAATACAACGGACCTACAAAAATACAAGTAGTGATGAGTGTTTCGATTTAATTATTACCTGCTGCCGTCTAAGTGGGAATTAAATGCAGTTTATCGGCACATTTCTATCAGTCGTCCAGCTAAGAGAAGAGAAAGACACTATTCAGCGTCTAGGTAACTATATAATTATTTTTACCGATATTGTAATTACAGTCTAATTTTACACGTTTATTGGCGTATAATTGCGACCTCGCCTCCTTACCACATTCTATAGATCACGGTCAGCCTGTTTTTGCACTGTTAGGTTTGTTAAAGTAGACACATTTTTAATGAAAGTATAATTAGAAATTTATTGTATCTATGACCTAGATATGTATATTATCATATGTCACCAAGCATTATCCACTTGAATTATTATAACATACTAGCAGCGCCCCGCAGTTTCACTCGCGTAAGTCCCGAACCCGTGGGAATATCGGGATAAAAATCAGCCTATATGTTAATCCAGGTCTTCAGCTATCTATATACCAAGTTTCATCGCAATAGGTTCAGTAGTTTTGGCGTGAAGGACAACAAACATCCATCCATCCATCCATCCTAACTTTGACATTTCTGTACCTTAGAGGTATACAATATTAAATCCATTTTTTTTTCAAATCTGGTTTTTTACACCAATCAAATCGTTAAAGCGAGCTCTATCTTATGGTATAAAGCATTAAGTCACACGATGACAACGAAAAGAAATATCGAATGATATATGATATTAAATTCACAAAATCAAATGTGGTATAGGATCTTAAAAGATCATAAGTTTGCTTTTTATCCTTGTTGTTCCTTGTTGAAAGTCTTTGTATAGAATATGATTTTTAAACATTAACTACAAATTTCATTGAAAGGTATAAAGTAGTATGTTATCATAATGCTTATATTACAAAGTTATGATTAACTTTCATTCGCAGCTTTCATTCGCAGTATACAACCTCAAGTGCATAAAATCATGATTGCAAAAGTTTTACAAAAAAATCATTTTAATTCCCGTAAATAGCTGTAAAAATAATAAATTACACAGTTTATATCATGTCAATACCTTTAACACTTCCTGAGCAATGTTGCATTAAAGTTTTACGCTGCGTATTTTTGTATCTACTACACTGAAAATTTCGGGAATCAAAGAAGTGACACAACAGTACTATTTAAAAATGTATTTATTCTTTTTCGAAGTATTCTCCGCGAAATTTGACACATTTTCCATACGATGGAACCAATCATTGAAGCAACCATTCCATTCGGAAGTTGGGGTCTCCAAAGTGGCCGTTTTGTAGGCGTCCACAGCTTCTTCAGGTGATAAAAATCTCTGACCACGTAATTTATTCTTTATTTTAGGGAAAGTATAGAAATCATTAGGGCTTAGGTCGGGACTGTACGGCGGATGGTCTAATAATTCTATGTTTTCTTGCTCTAAAAACTCTTTTGTTCTGTGCGCGGTGTGAGAACTCGCATTGTCGTGATGGAGGATGATGCGGCGGAGTTCGGAAACGACCTGTGGCAAACAAATGCTAGCATACCATTCTGCATTAACCGTTCTTTGTCCCTCAAGAGGAATAGTCGCAACATGGCCGGTTTTGAAGACAAACGTGGCCACCATTTTTTTTGCAACACTCCGTGAACGAACAATTTTAGTTGGCTTTAACTCATTTTCGAACACCCAAACTCGTGACTGGTTTTTTGTTTCGGGTTCGTACGCGTATATCCAGGATTCGTCACCTGATACAATGTTGTATACAGCACTTGAGGATCCTGTGTGAAATCTTTCGATAGTTCTGACGCACCAAGTAACGCGAGCCGCTTTTTGCTCTTCACAGAGCAAATGCGGTATCCATCGGGAAAACAACTATTTTACACCTAATTGTTCATGCAAGATTATTTGTATTTGACTCATGCCAGTGTCTAAATTTGCCTGAATTTCGCGGTATGTCACATGTCGATCTTCCTCAATCAGCTTACGCACAGCATCAACGTTTTCTTGGGTGACTACAGTTTCGGACGACCTTGACGGGGATCATCACTGAGCTTGACACGTCCACGTTGAAATTCAGCAAACCAGCGATAAATTGTGGTTTTGGATGGGTCTTCATCACCAAATGCAGAAAGCATCCGGTCAACACACTGATTTTGTGTTAAACCGCTTCGAAAGTCATAATAAATCATCGCCCTTGAATTTTCTCGAGTCAATTCCATTTTCTCAACGACTAAACAAGTTTGAGAAGACCTTGTGAGAAGACCGAGAATCTTTTTTTAAAATAAATAAATGGTATTCGATTTTTAAAACCAAGGAGTTTTCAATAAAAAAGATTTTAATATGATAGGAATAGTGGAAATATTCCATTCCCGATACTTTTAGTGCAGCCTATGTACTGCAATATTTACGTTTGGACACTTAATGTTATGTACCTCTGAGGTACAGATTTATAATATTAGTGGGATATTTGCGGGAACGGGAATTCAGACATTCAAGAGCAAAATGCTCTTGAATATCTGAATTTTAAAACCTACCTATTTAAACATTGTAAGAGACTTTTTCATATGCGTATTTTTACTTTTAGCAAAGCGGTCTAAGAAAGAAAAGATTTCCTTACATGTTAGGAACTCTTCAAATTTATTTATTTCAGAGAGGTATAATGTAAAAAAGAAATGACATCTAGGTACATCAAGTATTGGATATTTAATTTCTTTTTGTTTTGTAGGATGTTTTTTTTTTTAAATTAAATTTTAGAATGGACTTAAATACGAGTTTTATTTTAGTATTTGAATAAAGTAATGAACTTCTGGTTCGGTTACTATGTATGTTATTGATTCAGAAGACACTTAGACCACCTAGCTATACCTACAACATTTTTATGTGACTGTTTAATGTTAAAAAAGAATGTTATAATTATGTTTAACTATTTTTTTTTAATAAGAATACTAAGAGTACTATGTTCTAGAATCCATAATTTAAGCTATCCTTAGTGAAGATCTACATATCGGATCGGGTGGTGCAATAGTTTAAATGGTCGCCTCGCCACTATCTCGTGCCGAGTGTTATGCATGGGTTCAATTCCCACAAACAGTTGTGTGGGTGTTCTTTGTGCCCTTTGCTTGAATTTTTGTCAAGTCCCAGCAATACAGGAATCATTCCTCATTCCTAGTGCGGGAGTAGTTTATGTAGAAACACTTCATTAAATGTCATAAAATGGCACCAAATATCAGTATACTGACTAAATTACTTAACATACTGATACAAAAACTAAAAATAAACCAAAAAAAGAGTGGCTCACTACCGGTTTTACAAACACACACAAAAGAAAATTAAGGGTCATCCTAAATTAAACAGATAATCACATTATACGTAAATTTTATAAAAAATATAACCAAACTCTAAAACATTGTGCAAAAATATCAAAAGAGCTTGAATTTAGTAAACAAATGGAAAACTCCGATAATAAAATAAAAAAATGTGGAATATCATAAACAGAAAAACAGGTAAACCAAAAAAAAATAGGCAGTCATGCCGACAGAAATGAAAACTTAAACGAAACGACGAACTTAAAACGTCACATTAACAGGTTGGTGACATTAATTAATAAAGAGCTGACAGAACTCAATGTTTAGATTAGCGCCCTCTAGTGGATGTATATTTGTATTACTGCATACTGCAAAAGAAATGTATCTGAATTATCGGTCAAATTGGAAATCGTGACAGTTACTACCATCATTATACACATTTGCATATTTGTATCCAAGAACATTAACCAATTCACAAAAGTAAAAGGTAATCACAATTTAAACACACGCCACAGAGACATACTATACCTACCACCATCAATAATTAAAATGCTAAATCAGAGTCCTCACTACATGGATGTAAAAATATACAACAAATTACCTATTCACATCCGCACACTAAACAACTAAAAGCATTCTTAACTGAAAAATGTTTCAATTCAATCAAAGAATACATTGAAGGAAAAAATATATAACAAATTAAATATCTTTTACACAAATAACAGAATTAATATACCTAAACATTAAACTAACAAAAAAACATAAAAAGGAAAAAACGGTTTTGTGTCGATGTAAAATGTCATAAATGCCTTTGTATTTGCATAAACTTGGTACGCTGGTATACTAAGTTAATGGTATTTTGCATGATTTAATATTGTTCCATTATCATACTATATTATTAATTCATTTATGTAATTTTTCTATAATGCTTGTATTTAATAATCTTTATTATACATTTTCTCCATAAACTTGCAATGCCTGTAAAAGGCTGAGTAGCTTGAGACAAGTTGTTATAATAAGACCATTTATGTACACTTGGTTGGGAAATAAAGATTGATTTGATTTGATTAGATAGCGCTGTGTATATGAATCTGCGCCCCACAATATTATTACATATTTTCTTTACTTAGTCTTTATAAATTGTATTGTGTCAATGTTGTCGCGTTCGTTGTAGCGTCTAGTTGACCAATGCTTGCGACATACCCGAGAACCCCGAGTTCATATAGGTTTTGAATTTTATTAAATTCATTACAGGAATACTTATGAAGTCAATCTTACACAAAGAGACAGAGAGGACTCTGTTGCTCGCATGATGGGCCGCGCCCCAACAAAGTAATCGGCGTGACGAAACGAAGACGAAACATTTATTTTGTTGTTATGTTTTATGGACATAAATTGAGATAGCTCCTACATAACCTATGTAATGAGAAGATGACAAGCTCGTACCTCCAAGATAGGCACTTTTTTGCGGTGGTCAATGGTTATGAGTCCAGATTACAGCAAGTGGAATTAGCGTAATGGGTAAGGCGTCGGACTTGTGATCAAGTGGTTGCGTGTTCGAACCCCACCCAGTGCACTACCTACTACCGGTCTGAATTCACCGGGCCAGGCCTGGAGAGTCTGATACATTCACTACGACGCAATGACCAGTGGTTATCATGTTTTCAAAACATCTATTTTTCCTGAGTCGCACAAAAAGCTTAAACAAAAGACTAAAGGAAAAACATTACATTGTGGTTCGTTCACATGAGAAATATTCTTTAGCCTAGTGGTAGCATTACCTCAGTTTGACGGGCCTGACTGCTGAGCCAGAGGTCGTGGGTTCGATTTCAACCCAGGACAAACAATTTTATGATGAGCACGATCATTTGTGTTGTATCTGGGTGTTTGTAATTTATCTATAATATGTATGTATTTAGTAATATATAAGTATGTTTATCAGCAGTCTCGTTACCATAGTACAGGCTCTGCCTAGTTTGGGATCAGACGGCTGTATGAGAGGTGTGTCAAGTTATTATTATTCTCTTATTTTCTTTATCTTTTAGCTCCAAAATTCTTTGGTGGATAGGTGGTTAGAGCACTTACTGATATTGTAAGCGTTTATGGGTCGTAGTAGTAGCTATGGCACGCAGGTCCGCCAGCGCAGAAGTCATTTCCTGTATGAAGTCTATCTGCATCCCAAATCTAATCTAAATCCAGTCGGGTTTCTTCCCCATCTTACTTACCTCGAACTAAACTTTATTGGCAAGACATCCTTCAGACCCTGAATACATAAAAAAACTGTCCGTCGTAGGACTGCACGTCAGAAGTGAAAACATAACTTATATATATATATATATATATATATATACTAGTTACCCGGCCACGCGTTGCCGTTGCTAAGTAATTTGCAATTAAAAAATATTGTGACTATAAATAGAGATAAAAACTATCCTCTTTCAAGTTGGACCAAACTGCACACAGTGTGCAAATTTAATTAAAATCGATTCATTTCATTCATTATTCATTTAGGAGTTCATTGCGAACAAACAACGTGAGCCGAAATTTATATATATATGTAGATGTATACACATACACACACACAAATCTGTATATATATTATATATCTGAGCGTGACGGTCACCCGTGTTCAGTGCTTTTCCCCCATACCAAAAGGGCCCAACGTGCCTAGAGTTTTAACTTCAAAATTAATTGACTAAATCGGTCTTACCCTCCTAATTCTTAATTTATGTGCTAACCAACGAATACATTTAATTTTTTATTTATATAGAGTTTATATACTTACACATACTAGATAGATAGTACTGTTTTAAGAGGAAATAAATAAAAGTTAAAATACCTAAATTATATTTTGTACATACTTGTTTATGTAAATGGCTTGCAATTTCTTCGTCGACTAGTTTTATATGTCACCGAGAACGATGAACTTAATGAGACCATACAGTGCATGTCAGCCACTTAAAGGCTTGAATAGCGAAATGTGCATGCAAAGCCGTCGGCCACAGGCATTAGATTAACCACCACGCGCCGGAGCAGAAATCGTTGGGCGGCGCTGTCGCGGTGTAGCATTATGTCCCGCATGCTCTACATTCGCCACAATTAGCGGGGAGGTGCCTCCATTCCTCATACAACCTACAAACTATATTACTGCTTACCTTCAAACGGCTCCGGTAAACAGTAGGTACTGAAATAGTTTTGTACAATTGGTTTTGTCTTGGGTTTAATACCAGTCTTGCTTAGAAAGAGAAATTTACGAATTCAAGTATTCTTGACGTAAGCAACACAGAACACCCCGACCTTAATCAAAATCATTAATTGTACAAAAAAAGGCATAATCTCGAGTTTAGGTTATTACAATGATAACCAACTAGGGCCGCGTTCCTATAATCAAGAAACGATTCGTTTTGCTTACGGACGGTAAAATTTCGTTGAATCTTCAACGAAAATTTTACTGTCCGTAAGCAAAACGATTCGTTTCTTGATTATAGGAACGCGGCGTAGGACGCTATTTAGTAAGACCGGACCTACTGTATAAGAATTATATGATTAAAAAACAAATACTATACTCAGTGCATATCTTCTTGTTAGTTATGATATTTCAAATTTCTTGTGTTTTACTAACAAGTTACACCAAATTTGATTGGTACTCAAAACTACGCAACTGTTTCAAATTCTCATAATGAGTGACGTGGTCTGCGTAGACGCAGTCACCGTAGCGTTAAACGAACAAAACATTCCGCTAGATCGTCATTATTCAAATTTTCGCTGTACTAGTTGCCCGCTTGTTCCGGCCTCTGCTTTTTTGGCCTATTTCGTACTACTCTGAAATTACGATTAGTCCGGTCAAAATGAGATGCGGTCATCCGTGATAGATGGCCGTGTGAACGGTCCGTTATCCAAATAGCTTAAGCGGTCTCAAGAGAGATTCACAGTATTTCGAAGGTTTAAGCGAGCCGGAAGTGAACAGTTTCAAATAATGTTGCTCTAAGCAAGTTAACAACTTGAAAGCAGAAAACAATTTATTTGACAATCGCTGTAAGCTTCAAACATTATAGGTTATTAGTAATAGGTAATAGTATATTTATAACCATAAAATATATTGTAACCGACGAACTAGGTTTTTACATTTTGATATTCTTTTAATACAAAAGTACCTATGGATTTTTTAAACTTATTCCCTTAGAAGGAGATATTTTAAAATTTATAAAATTGCCAACTAACATTTGATATTTATATCTCAATTCAATAGACACATATTTAAACATTTTTAAAATTTCAACTCCAAACACAAAAACGTGTGACAGAATTTAAACAGGGACCCAAGTCTTCAAGATAAACAAAGAAAGAATAGAATATGGAAAGTTAGCAGTAGGTATATAGTTTTTGGCTTCTAGCTGAAGCCACTTGGTTGTCAATATGTAAACTTACAAAATCGGAAATAAAAAAAACAATTATGAGGTATACAGAGCTTACATAGGCGCATGTACAATACATGTTTCAATTTTTTTATATCACTTAGTAATATAAAAGGACACTAGAATCCTGGAATGTGCCATAAATCGAGGTCTCACAACACAAGGAAAAGAAAATCCTAAAAACCGTTAATTCACACCTGGTCAAAACGTCAGGCAATTCAGAGGAATGTAACACCTATTTCGTGATCACGGTAATTCTCGTGTAAATACATAATTATACAAATTTATATTTTGCGGTTAGAAAGTTGACTTTGTCGTACATCGGTGTATAGGAGAGGTTTTTTTAGGACCGCAAAGTTAAGTTTGTCTTTCGGAAAAACGGGCAAAAATCTTCAAGAATCAATACCCGAGATGTACGTACTATCTACATTCAAGTTTGTTTGCTTACGGAACCCTCGGTGCACGAGTCAGACTCTCACTTATCCCTATCCGGCTTTTATTTCTCATTACAAGCGTAGGTAAGTACATTTGCAGTAGGAGGAAGATAGGTCTTATTTACGTAAGCTCTAAGTCACAGCAAAACAATCATTAATTGAACAAAAACATATGAATAATTAAAGTGCGTTACACCATTAGATGTGGTTAAAAATAAAAAAATGTTTAAATAACAATAGGAAAAAACAAGTCATGTTACAATTTAATAGCTAATACATATTTATTACGTACAATTTAATATTTTTATCGGAATTCATTTTTAATATTATTTCTTCTAATGGTAATTGTTTTTAAGGTTGTAATTATTAACTGTTTTTGCACATATTTGTGTGCGAGTGATTACCATATTAGTTAAAGATATAGGGGACCGGGGATGCCCGACGGAGGACCTTTATAGACCCTACTATAAAGGTCCTCCGTTGGGCATCCCCGGATATCACCAAAATACACATGTGAGTAAAACGATATTTCTTTATTAACTTAAATTGTTTATCGAGGACGATACTTATGTAAATGTCAATTGTAAAAACTCATAGGGATACTGATGAAATATTAACTTTTTAAATTCTGTAACTTGCACCATATATGTACATAATATGTAATATTCATAGACTTCGTAATATAAAACTATTTTATACTAGCCGCGCTCCGCGGTTTCACCCACGTAAGTCCATACCATGGGAATATCAAGATAAAAAATATGTGTTAATCCAGGTGTCCGGCTGTCTACATACCAAATTTCATCGCAATTGGTTCAGTAGTTTTTACGTGAAAGAGCAACAAACATCCATACATTTTCACAAACTTTCACGTTTATAATACTAGCAGCGCCCCGCGGTTTCACCCACGTAAGTCCCGATCCCGTGGGAATATCGGGATAAAAAGTCCATCTGTATGTCCAGTACCTCCAGCTATCTACATACCAAGTTTCATCGCAATCGGTTCAATGGTTTTTGCGTGAAAGAGTAACAAACATCCATCCATCCATCCATCCATCCAAACTTTCACATTTATAATATTAGTGGGATTAGTAGGATAAATACTGAAGTAAAGAAGTGCGTTAATAGTTTTACCTACTTAGGAACAGAAATTTTAATTTTAATTGGGGAGTCCGTTGCTGTAGAGTAAGCCGGTCTTGACAGTGGGCCGGTCTAATTCACTGTCAACTACGATTAATGAGATCAGGAAAAAGTCATATTAGTGTGAACTAAGACTTACAACAGAACAGATTTTAAGCATATAATTTCATTTTTTAATTTATCGCCGCAGGAACTATAATAAAAATGGAGAGAATCCAAGACATTAATTACTCACTTAAATTGTACTATGTGTGTACTAGGTGTACAGTAAGTTGAAGCTTATAGCAGATGGTGTACATGTAATAGAAGGTAGTTCCTTCAAAGTGTGCGGTTTTAGTGATTTCCATAAACAATACCGCGCAACGTTATATAACGGCGCACATACTGGTGAGATCAATTTCGTCGACGTTCGGAGATGATGTTGACAATGATATGTGTCACAACACTATGCGGAAGATGGCCGACCATTAATCATAAAATTGGATTCGCAGCGCACTGTCGACTCTGCAGGTAATGGTGGCAAAAACATTGGTGGTGTTGTTCGCGCGTGCCAACCATTTCCCGCCTCTGATCTGTTATATTGTCAAGTATTCCAACAATTTACTGTTTCTATATATTTTATAGTCATGTATGTTCCGTATAGGTACTAATATTTTCTTTGAACCCTTTTTTGCTCTATTGTTTTACAAAATTTTAGTATAAGTAGGTATACCAAACTCAGGCTTGCCCGAGCACTTTTTGTCGCTTCATTACGTTATTCACAAGTATAAACAAAAAAAATTAAACCGGGATGTACCGTATTTAAATTTTTTTAGAGTTTTGAAAAGAGCTGATGATTTTCGAACGGCTGAACAGATTTTCTTAAATTATAGTTAGGAACATACCCTTTCGATCAAAGTCAATCATTTTAATCAAGTGATCAAGTCACCTTTCGAAAAAAACAATTTAAAATCAAAATCGGTTTAACCGTTTAGGAGCTATAATGCCACAGACAGACACACAGATACACACAAACTAAACTTATAACACCGGTTTTGCGTCTGAGGTTAAAAATTATATTTTGAATTGGCTTCTAGTAACGGCTTGTTTATTTACTTAATAATAGATACGTATTAGTAAAAGAAATATCGGTGAGCGTCTATATTTCTTTATAAATCACTCAACGTATTCAAATGCAGTTTTTTGCATCTTAATATCTGCATAAGTTCAATATAAAGCCATCGGTCTAAATATCGCAAACTTCCTTTTCAAAGAATCAAAGGAATTAACTTTTAATAAAAGAACAAAACACTGTTAAAGTCAATGGCTGGAGAAGTTCAAATTATTTTCTACTGGGCATTCTTGATAATTGAACAGCGGGTAATTATGTAGTTTCGAGTACATGCACATCAATTATATGTAATAACTATTTGTAAACTACTCATGTTAAGTACGAATATCTTTTATATATTTTATGACTCGGCTGATATGCTACTGACTGATATTATACAGATAGGATTCTAAGATTATAAAATATAGGTAAAGTACAGTTCTTAAAATAGTAATAATTATTTATTTAAACAAAAAGAAAAAACAACTCAAATTACACGAAGTGATTCTTTAGGTGGGTAGACTGGTAAATAATTGCACAACTAATTGAAACCGCTTCCAACCTAGCTAAAATCTAAATAAGACACAAGATCCAATAACTTTTAAGAAATGTGGTTTTCCTTGTTTTAATAAATACTTATTATTAAAATAGCAAAGTAGTAGGTAGTTCGAGTACGCGCATGCGCCTCCGAGGTTTGTAGTTGCACGCAGCTATGCCTACCGCACAACTTGCGGGCTGAATGTTATGTAAATACAATCAGAATAGGTTGACGGACGTCACACCATATGCACACTGGCTGACGGCAAAATGACCTTCTGTCACGACGTCACAATGTATGCTTAACGTTTCCTTGACAGCCACATAAGGATGCGGTCGTACTTCAATTATTCACTGACAACTTGTATTGCGAATTGCTATAGAAAGCCTTTCAGTAGTCCTCTTCCTTATTCCATTGTCGCCAGGCTTTCATTAAGGAAGATAAAAGCTTACCAATCCATATTACGGAAAGTGACTTACATATTTCAATATTATTTTTAAGATTGCGCATACATCTTGCAAACAAATATGCGATAAAAATAGTGCTCTAGTAAAATAATAATAAGTAATAATTATGTATGAATGAAATTTCCAAACTAAGAATACTTTTAGGTACGTCTTCACCAGATATACCTATTTATAATTTTTTATAATTAAGTATAAAAACTTCTACGTAATAAACATTGCGGCTTACTAGGGTACTAGCAAAGACATCAAAATTAAATATGAACGGGAAACATTATTACAGAAAGAGTGATCAAAGTAAAAAGGTATATGGCTTATGGCAACTCTGAGCGAGCCCCAAAGAGTATACAAACCATAACCTTAGTAAAAGTTTATAAATATTTATGATACCAAGCCCCTCGTTTAATTCGTTTGATGACATCGATACAGATAGCTACAAACTATGGAATATGTAAGCATCAAGACTGCATCTAGACTACTAACCTAGACTAGACATTTTATCAAAAACATTTAGCATACTTAATGAAAAAAGTACTGTTGTTTTATGGTTAATTTATACTTCGAAGAGCCACCGTTCAGATTATAGTTAAGGTTTATCCTGGCTAGGGCTGCCATTAGTCCGGGTTTCCCCGGTTTTGTCCTAGTTTAGAGGGCGTCCGGGGAGCGCCCGGACGGGGTTTTCAAAAGGTGTCGGTCAGTGTCACGGGAACATTATAATTGTTCGTTAACAAGCTGTTTTAATTATTAAAAAATGTAAATGGAAAAGGCGTTATATAAAAAAAAAATGTGGTATAGGTGGTAAACGAGCAGACGGGTCACCTGGTGGTAAATGACTACCAAACAAAAACGTACTTTTGTAGCACAGGATTAAGTAGTACATCTTTATAGCGACAGAACTCAGAATTTAATCGCACTCGCCCACATAAAGTGCAGCGTGGCGGGCAAGATTCCTTGCTAATTGATTTATGTTAGGCAGGGAGTCCTTTACAAGTAGGAGTGAAACTAATTTATTACTTTAAATGCAATCCTAATACGAAGAGGTTGTGAAGTATAGTCATATAATATCGTGAAACGACGACGGAAGAAATGCATAGGTGGGAAGTTATCGGCATTTTGCCGAAAATAAAACGGAACTTGTTAAATGTTGCTCACCAGAAAGTTAGGGTAGCATTTAGGCCATAAAAAGAAAACACCAATTTGACCGCAAGACATCCTAAAAGTGAGGTTTGAACTGAAGATTCTGTGTCGGCACCCCGCGAGGTCGGTGTCGATCAGTCGCCGGTTCGCTTCCATGACACAAAAAAGTACACGACCTGCCCTGATGGTTAACGGTTATAGGTAAATACCTATAACGGGTTTAGGAGATATCACTCACAACATGGTAGACCAAAATGAGTTACTGCAACTAAAAAAATTTTTTTTTATTTTTTTTGCTTGTAGAGTTAAATTAGCACGAGTTGTAAGGAAGAAGGTACTTAACAAAGGATTGGATTTTTATTACGTTTATATTTTTTTTTTTTTTTCAAATATCGTATATATCTCATATCAGGGAAAAACTAATAACCACATTTAATATATATAAAAATATAAACAGATATATCAAATTCGTTATCTATCAAGGCAAATGCAATTTACAAGTTAGGCGTAGATTCATCTTGGAGAATGAAAAAGGAGGTAAGTATTTTACCGGATACATCGCAGGTATACGTTAACGTTACGTTCCTAAAACAAACCCTTCATCTTTTCATGATAAATAGTTACGAACACTATAAATTATTACTAGAAGTAGGTATCAATTGGTAGGAGCTTACATCAAGTAGCTACACAAATAATTCACGGGATTTGGTGTGTAATTTTTTAAATAAAATTCCACTTGATACTGTAAACCTTACCAGTATCAGGCTATTATAAGGGGCTATGATACTTAATCATTATCTCAATATTTACGTTCAATCACTTGTTAAGGGAGTAGGTACTTCATGATCATCGGTAGTATGATGAAGAAATGGTGATATAACTTTTTGACTTTTGTATGTGTGTTGTTTTATGAAGTCCACAAATTGATTACTATTATTAATGCATTGCATTCTATTTAAAGCTTCATGTATCGTTTCAAGTGCCACTTCATGACCCGTATTATTAAACGTTTTCACTTTATTTCATAAGGTAATTTTAATAATAGCTTACGTATTTTGCACAATACTGATAGCAGAAGACATACATATTCCAGAAATCAAATTAACGGTTGATTCAACTTTCTATAGGGGCTTTTATCATTTGATTTTCCGCAACACATTTGCAGCAACAAGTGTGGAATGAAGAATAAAAAGAGACTATATTCATATTCATTATAGGTACGGTCTTACTATAGTAAGACATTGTTTTTATTTCTAATTGTAAGCTGTAAGCACGGACCACGGCTAATGCACTTCTTTTAGATCAGCAATACACCACCGCGGTAAGAAGGGAATTGCCCTATTAAGTAAACTATCTGTCGATCGCAAGCCGCTGTTGTAGGTTAATGTACGATGGTAATGTCAGAAAAACAGTAATCACGTGAAAAGGGTATTAATGTTGCTGTATTAGAACGTTATAGAAATTTATTTTGTAATAGAAAGTAGAAATTTATTCATTGAATCCCATTTTTTATCCGAGTCTAGAATTAATTGAACGTGTGTTATGTCATTGAACAAATAACTAGGTATCTTTATTTCGTATTCTAATTAATTATAATTTTTCATAAAATAGGAGTTTTAAACTTTGATGTACTAACTATGATATAATTATGTATACGAAATAGGTAGGTAGGCCTGGTCACAGGCTGATTGGCCAGTGCAACCTGGTCGAAACGTCGGGCAATTCAGAGGTATGTAATACCTATTTCGTGATGGCATTAATTCTCGTATATATACATAATTATATAATGGAACGCAAAAGTTTAAAAAAAAGTAAAGTTTGGAATGTACCCAAACAAAAAAATCGTACCCTTTTTTCAAAAAAAAGTTTTCATCCAAAGATTCTTTTCTTCCTGACATTTTTAATATTTGTGTTCAATGACAATAACAAAATGTGATCCAACAGTAAATAGTACGAGTAAAGCGGAATTCAAAGATTCAATTCAATGGCAAAGAAACAAAATTGTACGTAGCGGATCAGTACTTGTTAAATTGAAAAGTTAATTTACAAAAGACGTTAGAATAAATAAATTATGTTTATTTACCGTATTTTTTAAATCCTGAGAGAACTAGATTATGTGCTGTACATAATTTAAGTATTTTTTAATGTAAGGTTTAGTGGCAAAGTTTTGACGGACTTTCGCTGCTGATTGTATCAATCAGCCATTAGAGTTTAAGAGGGATTCAGGAGTATCTTATTAAATCTTAAATCTCACAAACTACATCTTAAAACCAACTACAATATAGAACTAACTTGTTTGCATTATAGTATACTATTTATTATACTTTTTAAATTATATTTTAGTTTGTACAAGTACCAGACATTTCTTTTCTCTTTACTGTTATCAAATTTATCTATACCTGTTAAGTTGCAGTATAATACACAAGCACCTACGAGTTTTCATACTGTGACACGGCTACCGAAAAATGATGAGCCAACCACTCATATATGAAATCATTTTCACATGATAACAACGCGTGTACACGAAACACAACAATCCAATTCAAACATGAAATATAACTATAACAATATATGGAACAAGATTTTTTTCATGGTAATCCAGAACATCACACACACACACACACACACACACACACACACACACACACACACGTATATCTTTGTAAACCCTGCTTCCGGGTATGTTTTGTTGTGTTAAAATACTTATAAGATTATGTCGGCTTTTACGGTTTGTAATTATGTTCAGATCAACAAACAATCTGATTACAAATATCGTTCTTAATTCGTATTTATTTAAAGGCGCCATTGTTTTTAATTCATACTACTCATGTAACAAATGAATTCTTCATCTTTTAATTATATGTGACTTGATTGACATACCTACCTTTTATAGGAATGCCTATTTGGTAGTAGGTATGTGAATTAAAACCATCTGTGTGCATCTGCGACATTGATTGGCTTTCTATAGCGGTTCCATTTATAATCGTTTATCGATAGCCCCAATGGTCTCTGACAGAAATAAAGCTATTTTGAGAACTTATCTACTGATCATCTTCAGGTACCAGAGATTACGGCGCAAACATAACATTGATGACCCGATATCGGCCGCAACATCGAAATGCCACTCAATCGCTACGCTGGTAAGCTCGGCGAAATTTCACTACGCAAATGACACGGTAATGAACGGGTCGATAGAGCCCAATTCTCCCAATAATCCGATGCCAATCAACTATATAGATCACGAGATTATTCGTGGCGGTTCGGTGATCGTGTCGTGAGAACGATAAGATACAAGCGAGCAGGTGGTACCCTCCCCAACGATGGTTAACTGTTCCACCATCGTCAACCAAGCGAGCGGAGCGCGCCACCGCGCAGTCCCGACTCGAGAACCGCCAAAGCACGCGGGCCGCACTCCGTAACGACAACTCCTACCGCACTGTTTGTAACTTACGCGGGAAAGCTCTCCGCTCAGTCTAATGTTGCGCTTTGGAAAAATCGCAGTGGCATTGAAGATCTTTGACCGACAATCGTTGCAGTGATCGTTTTCTGACATTTTTGTTCAAATCGTAGTTTTTTTATATCGCAGTAGTAAGGTAATCGGGGCAGATAGCATTAACGGTTGGCTCCGCGCTCGAGTGTGGCAGACCGCAAGCATGACGAGCGCTGGCGATTGCGTTCTCGTGTTCCTCATACTGGTATGTTACAAACGCTTATCTCACTTACATATGTACATTATTATCTAGTTCTAACTGATGGTTAACGTGTACTATTAATAAATAAATATTTCAATAAGCATTTACACCTTTTATCTAAGATAACCACAATTCCCGTTAAAAAAAAGCAACCGACTTCACTTCTTCTAAGTAATGCCACTCAAATAACAATTGAAAAAAAAGTGCAAGTTTGGCCCCACAGTTGGGGCTGGAGGTTTAAAAAAAAATCGATATGCCACTGACATTAATAAAACCTATCCATTAAAAAAAATTATTAATCTGTGTTCATAAATAGAATAACGATATCGCGTAACAAAACAAAACGTATTAAAATCAGTAAAACGCATAAGGAAAAATTTCGGACGGTAGGTAACAATTTGAATCTTATATTAAAAGGCCAATAAATGTGCAGCGTTATAAATCGTAAACGCTTCGTTCCCATTCTGGAGTAGGTATTCAAGTTTATATTCGAATCCGGTTTGCTAGAACAGAGCATAATCATAAATAGTGTTTGTAATAAGCTCTAAGTTCTGTATAGTAACAGCCTTTCTAACCCACTTTATTGTTTACTATGTCGCGTAAACATTATGATTAAAGTGTTAGGTATACGCTAATAACTTTTTAATAATACGTGTATAAGTTGTATGTGGGTAAACAAAGTTACCTACACGCTTGTTTTATAAGTCACCAGTCCAAGCCGGTAGTGTTAATATTGCAAGAAACTGAATTAGCTGAATAAATCAAAATCAAAATTATTTATTTCAAGGAAAACAATTGTAGTATTTTTGAATTGTCAAGAGTAGAAGTCAGTCAGTATAAGTCGGTTGTGAAGCTAGTTGCCTGTTCCGATACGTAGATCAATACCAGTATGATTAAGTTATCATGAAAGACGCTTCCATCGCCTGCTCGATATCGTATGGCGATACAAAGTATCAGAAACTTTATATACTTACATATTATGTTCAACTTACTCATGTAACTTCCATCCTCATGAATTGAACGTATAACACTCGAGGCAGTTGGCAGTTGACACGAGCTGAACATGAACACTTTAACTACTTGACCAACCACGCTTTTTTAAAGGTGACATCTTGATCAGGTTACCGTGTCGTCTATAGACATATTTGAAGATGTGACTGATAGAAAGATATTAATTAAATTTAGTAATATAATTAAACTTAATTAATAAAATTTCCCAACTAATTTCTATTAAATGTGTAAATCAGTACTTAATCGCGATAACAATTACAACGCACAACACCTTATTTGGTAACCCGACGGAGGCGACGTTCAATTTACACACCTTATATTGCATACCTAGTCGAGAAAGGTTAAAAACAATAATTTCTATTTAATCAATATCATTCAAAATATTTAAATGTATTCGATTAATATTAAACGTCCCACTTCGCCTACTTTTCGGTAGATTTAACAATAAAGTTTTTGTCTATTCTATTGTATTCGATGTGCGAACCCGCTAGTGAATTTCAAGAATTTTTTGGTGTAGAATAAAAATCGAATCTTATTACTAGAAAGGTAAATTACAGTTGCCATTTATAGCAAGATATATAAAGTGTATTGCAACGTTACCGATAAATGAACGTACATTTATTTTAGGAATGTAATATGAAGTATACTTAAGTATCGTAAATCGTAATGCTCATATCGCACACCATTTGTCACCACACAATTTTTGAGTTATGCACACCTTCGAATTTCTTATCTTAATACCTACCAACCAAAAAAACAGATTTAAAAATATCACCACTACTCAACGCTAGACGCTAAATCATCAACACTGGCTCAACTCAAAATAATAAATAAAGATAAAATAAATACATACATTGTTAAGCATTATGGAAATAACTACAAAAGCCAATTTTCAGCCTCAAAACATGATTAAGACGCAAGATTCCTACAGTATCTTTCTTCTAGCTGCATATAAAACTTCAGACTCCTGCAGTGCAGAGGGACACAGTATTTAGATTTTCGCCTTTTCTGAAAAAAAGTCTTTTTTTCAGTTAGCTCCCTTTCGATCGAGGTGTGCGATATAATACTTTCCGCACTTTTTCTGTGTGTAACTACATATTATAAGCATTTCGTCAATATTTTATTATGTTATAAACCTTTTAGCGAAATAACTAGCTTTGTTACTTTTATACACATAACAATTGTCTGTACGAAATCGAATTCATTAAAGATTACAAGACAACTTAATTTTCTCAATAGGAACATGTAGGTTCAGAAGTCTGCTGTATTCTCTCTCAATTTATAAAAACCCATATTTTGATGAAGTCAGTCGTCTTATAAAATTACAAAAAACATACTTAGTTTTCTTATTGCTTGTAGAGATGATGTAAAATTATTACAATATTTACAATTAGGCTTATAAGGCTTCTGGTTGACAAAATTTAAGACGTAAAAGCCATAAGGATTACGCATTTCAGTGTTAAAGGCTTTATTCTTACTTTATGAGCATAACTACACGAAGTAAAAATACTAAACAAATAACTTATTAACAACATGATTTATATCTTATTCAAATAAAAGAAGAAAATAACCTTATTCATCGTAGGCATGGAGGAATAACTCCTTCATGGACATCACATTAACAAGATAATTAATATACAAAGACTATTATGAACAGAAAAGAATCCAATTTAGAGTTTCGGGTTGACTTTTAAAAGCAACTGCACTGCCCCACTGCTCAACTACACGAACGTGCAACTGCTTGACAGAGAGGTGCCATTTATTTTTATTTATTTGATATTTTTTTAATATCTAGTAAAAGTATTGAATCAGAATAATCATCGATAAGACAAAGTAACAACAGAAATAGCTAGCAGCTGCACTCCGAATCGTAATGAATATGTAAATTGAATATTATGGCATACACATACATACATAAACTCACGCTTTTTTCTCTTCGGGTAGACAGAGACAACAGCTTGCCACTTGCTTCCATCCTTACCTCACGAGCTTCCTTTACTGTCATTAAACCCTTTATACTAGCCCGCCAGTTTTGGGTAGTTCTACCCTGCCTTGTCTTCGGAACATCAGCAATTTGGTCATGGTATGTTCTGAGTAGTCGACCAACGACCGGCCATCTCACTAACATTCCCCTTATATACTTCCTTGTTTTTTATTCGTTCCACTTATTCTTTCCACCTGCAGAAATTACCTCAGTATACTTCTTACGTCCGCTTTCAAACCACACTGCTCCCCAATATCTACATTCCTCTTCATGTAAACCAATTTTACTCTGCACATATTTCGCAGTGATCTCATCTCAACAGCATTTATATATTCTACTTGGACAACTTTTCTGCTGAGGTGGGTTTCATCAGCACGCCTTCCTTTGCACCGATTGACCGCTCATAAAGGCTGTCTTTGATAAATTCCAAAGCAAGAATTTCACGTCTTTTGATTTCTTTCTTTGATGATAAATGACTACCGCCGCCCATGGGCACAAGTGCGTTGCCGGCCTTTATGGTACGAGTAGGGGAAGGATTAGGGCCTCCGGTAACTTCACTCACTCGGCGAAAAGCAATGCATCAGGCCGTGATATCACTCCGATCGAGCCGGCCCATACGTGCCGAAGCATGGCTCTCCTACGATAGATATATATATATATATATATATATAATAATAGACAAATACACAGTCTCCCCGTGATCACGATAAATGCAAGATAGTAAATAAGTAAGCAAACCAAAGGGATTTACTGAAATGAACTAAGTATGTACTAAACGAGGTCAAGACCCGCATACCTACATATGTCACGAGATATATATCTGTATATACAGACCTACCTAATTGTAAAATGCATACAAATTGTGAAAGTTTATGAAAGTAGAAATAACACTTGCTCTCATACTTAGGCTTATCACGTAAAGTATTAATTTCTGGAATGATCCCCTAATTATTAATTTATTCTTCAGGTCGTGTCATCCCTACATTTGATTCCCACATTCTTTCTTTAATGAATTGTTAAGGTTTAAGGTTACATATAGCTTCATAAACTCATAAATTATTTACGATAACTAATTAAAGAAAAAGGGAAATTCGTATACATGAATGCATGGGTATACTTATATGTGATGGACCAAGTGATTGAGTGGTGTCTAGGCAGTTTGAAACATAGCCAATATGAGTGGGTAATATGACAAAAACGATGGAAATAAACAAATTGACCGGGCTTTATGACTAATGTCCCTAACCTGTTGGGCAGGCTAATCAAAATATGTGTTTTATTCCATTCTTTTTATAACAATATACCTTATTATTATCAAATCAATATGGCAGGTGAGTACCTACGAATACTATTTATAAAATACCTCTAAATTGCCTGACGTTTCGACCAGGTTGCACTAGCCGTGGTCACAGGCTGACTCTCAATTCAGAGGTACGTAGAAACGTCAGGCAATTCAGAGATATGAAATACCTTTTCGTGAGCGCGTTAATCCCGTAAATACATTATTATATAAACTTTATTCACTTTTAATTTTTAACTGAATAGAAAAGGTCTTCGCCCAGTAGCAGCCCGTGTTTGTAAATGATCATGGCCCGTTTAGGTATGTTCCTGGTCCCAGTACCCTGCCTAATGTACCTACCTTAATTATTACATCACCCAACAGTTATGTAGCAATATTCATAATGGCCAGACAACATGCTACATTATAATATTTATAGGTATTAATTACATAGCCCGATTTTACCTGTCGTTATTGATATTGCCCGGGCATTATAAATAGTGCAATGTTTAATCACTTGGCCCATAACATGTACTCTTATACTACTCTCATAATGTAAGTATACTTACATACTTTACAGTGTTTTAGTGGTCCATGATTACTGCAGAAAATGTACATGAGATTTGTACATCTAATTAACCTAAAATTAATGTAAAGTTCGCAAACTTTCACACGTTTACAATGTGTATTGCATTATGCATGACTCGCACACTTTGACCCTGATTAATGATACTTAGTGCTTCATCTCAATTAGCAAGTAAAAGTTTTACAGACAACCAGTACGAGTTGTGAGAAAGGGAATGCTATTTTTTCACTAAAAATAGCATCCTCATGAACATCCTAATAGAATACATTTATTCTGTTATTTAGTGTCTGTACTAACATGAGGAAAAAACTCATGTTTGACTTAAAAGGCTTAAAAACTAGGTAATATTCAGAGTTTAAATAATTCATTTTAAATCACTACATATTATAAAACAAAGTTCCTCGCCGCGTCTGTCTGTCTGTTCGCGATAAACTGAAAAACTACTGAACGGATGTTTATGCGGTTTTCACTAATAGACAGAGTGATTCATGAGGAAGGTTTATGTGTATAATTTGTTACGATTTTGTGTAAATTGATTGAAATATGTTGATGATTGTTGAAGATGTCTATGTCTATGCTACCCGTTCGAAGCCGGGGCGGGTTGCTAGTTTATTTATAAATAAGTATAGGTAAGAAATATTGTCCACCAGTCAACCATACTATGGTTGGCTAGAGCAAGTATTGGGCCGGTACCGCAAAGGTAATTAAGAAACTGTATTTAAATGACATTACAAAATACTCGCCATATTTTCATTACCAACAAAATTAATAGTACTTATACTGCACTAAAGGCAAATTATGGTATCACAATACCAATTTCTATTGAGTAATTACACTACGCAACAAATTAAATTCTTTTTATTTTCACCGGGTTTACAGTATGTAATTATTATTCTACACCTTAAAGCTAATTGAGATGTATAAATAAAATTGTTGCATCACGTGACATTTAGTAGTGAAAAGCACGTATTGATTTTTATATTTTTATTAAAATTTGTTCCGGTATTCGGTCCCAAGGTTGGCTGTATATCGGATGTCAGCTATCCGTTTCATCTCTACTTATTAAATGAGCATTCTTTATTTTAGATCCAATAGGTCTACAAAAAAGGACTATTGCACAAATCACAAATTAAAAAGTAAACTTTTATACCTACCCTGATTTCTATCGTGAAAAGGTAAAACACTGTATTATGAAAATGTTGGTTTTGAGAAAATAGACCTTATGAAGAGCAAAATTAACGTTATAAAGCCAAAACACTGTATTTTAGATTACAGTATTTTGCCTTGACACGACAGATTTACAGACACATTACCCACTGCTCAGTGACTAAACCCCGACCCAAGGCCCAGTTGTAGGGCTGGCAGAGGCTACCCACAAACACCCTACCGACCATATACACACCGTTCACATACACCAAGCATACTCTAAACACCACGCATCCACAATACATGCACTATTCATACACCACATATGTACTACCTATACACCACACTTACAAAACACACCTCAACTATAAATCTTAAATTATAGTAGTAGTAATTAAGTTTCGTAAACTTGTTTTTAGATTAACATATACTGTTTCTTTTGTTTTGTACTAGCAACCCACCCCGGCTTCGCACATGTATTAGAGACATCTTCAACAATCATCATCATATTTCTGCCGTGCTATTTCTACATAATATATTACCTATACCGATATTAGGTATTAAAACTTTTGAATAACATTACCACACTAAGTGTCTCCTTTTTCATATTCATGGTTAATTCCCACAGTCCTAAAACGATGTAATTTAAATGAACATTATGATTTCACTTCTGATTTTACAGTCAAACTCCTAAAAATTCATGAACTGAAAGAAATTATCATGTAATTATCATCTAATTAACCTTGTGTTTTCGTTTTTAAAATACCTCGAGCTCTGAAGGAAGTGATTTTTTTCTGTTTTTGTATTATTTGCACTAATTATTACATAACATTTGGAACCTGTAAGAAATTATAAATTATTATTACAAATATTTCCATAGTTTGCTTGTTTTTATGATTTCCGTAAGTAGGTAGGTACTTACTTTTTGACAAAAAAAAATTACTATAGCTATAGTTGCTAATCAATCATCAATCAACATTTTACAGATAACTGGGTACCGATCGTTTCATTCTATTAGCGCCACTACCTGTATGATGTCAACAAAATTGAAACTCTAAAATTGTATAGTTTAACAAAAACGCCGATAAAGTCACGTTTCTGAATTAAAAGGCTCCCTTTAATTTACAATTTTATTTTATTTTTATTATTTGTTGTTATAGTGGCAATAGAAAAACATTCTATGAAAATTTTATCCGTCCGTCGTCTACCAGTTACGGTTCATGAGATAGGTACAGCCCGACAGGACGGACAGCGAAGGCTTAGTGATAGAGTTCCGTTGGCACCCTTTGGGCACGGAACCCTAATAACATTATTTGGTGAGAAGATAAAACGTTATGTATTAAGTATAGAAAAATAAAAAAATATGTTCATAAAAACAATTGAGACTTTCAGTTTCATTGAAAACCAAACACCTTTTTCCATTGGCAAGTAAATTGTGTACCATCGACAAAAATAATCACTCAAATTTGTTTGTTAAATAACAAATTTGTTTTAACGTGGGAGAGCCATGCTTCGGCACGTATGGGCCGGCTCGACTCCGCTCGATACCACGGCCTCACAGAAAACCGACCGTGGAACAATGCTTGCATTGCTTTTCGCCGTGTGAGTGAGGTTACCGGAGGCCCTAGCCCGTCCCTCTCCCCTATTCCCGTCCTTCACCTCCCGCTGTTCTCCTACTTCCACCTTAAAGGGCGGCAACGCACTTGTGACTCTCAAGTTACATGGGCGGCGGTAGTCATTTACCATCAGGTGACCCGTCTGCTCGTTTGCCCCCTATACCATAAAAAAAAAACGAAAAAATATATCTAACACCAAAATGTTATTATCATCGTCTGATGTTTTCAAACGTTGACCTTTTAAGCACTAAATTAAAACCACTTAGAAAATTAAATTTCACGCGAATTAGATCTTTATAAATTACATAAAAACACGTTAAGAAACATTGATATCGATAACTGTTCTCGTGCTAAAAATTAACAACTTGTAAAAATCTTCGAGTTAGAAAGTTGATTCTAGTTCGGGGCACATTTGTAACGACTCTGGGTGTTGTGGAATCCGCTAATCTAATAGCACATATAACAATAAATACAAGATAATTATTAGTTCGAAACCATCCAAATAACCTAAAGGTCATGAGGAAAACACATCTGACCTTTAAGACCACAAATAATATCTCAAAAATTTAATAACTAAATTAACTCTGAACATTATAACTATAGAAAATGGGTTTTGAGTGGTATTTGTAACATCATCGGTGAAGAACCTCACGTTCTATCGTTGATGGTAGGTACCAGTTAAAGATCATGCATGAATATGCGTGCTTGACTTGAATTAACATCTTCGCGCACGCTTTCAATGTCTGCTCCACCCAGACGTAACTGCGTCGTACTTTATAGTGTTCTAACATTCGCATAAAAATGTATTAGAAATGATTTATGTTACAATAAACTGCTGAAGAACGTTAGATTTTATACATAGTTCTGGTACAGTTAAGTTTAAGTTGATTCGTTCGTAAAAGTATATGAATACAAACTACCAACTGTGAAAAGCTGTTATGGTCTAAAATCCGGCTGCAGAATTAGTACGCTCATCGAGTATTTGCTAAAAACCAAATTTTTACGCACATTTATGATTAGGAGAATATATATCTACCAGGCTGCCTATCACAATGTGGCCGCTAGTATTTTTAATTAAATTATTGTTAATTGATTTTTTGAAAAAATTCATTCACTTGTTTTTTAAATAAAATATCGTCCACCTCACGGCAATATATATAAAGACCCTGAAAAATCACAGTTGCCGTTGCGCACTTGGCCGCACCTCTTCGCAGCCAGGTGTAAACAGGTATGATTTTAACGCATTTATACGTTCATAACGAACATTTATTATTTATATATAAAATTAAAGCCATTTTTTCTGTTTATTATGATATACGGCTGCTTAATTAAATTTGGCCGCAAATAAGGGTTGCTGGCTATTAAAGATGGTAAATATTTAAGGTAGAATGAAAGAGAGTTAGCACGTAACATCACTAGTCAGACGAGGATAGCAATTGCTAGCTGTTCGACACTTTATAGCCATTGCGCATGCGTCAAATGCTAGTGTTCTCAACTGAACAGCTGCGACATTTCATTAAAATTTAGGTTGATTCATTAAAAACATATTATGTAGCTCTAAATAGATGCAATGAAATCATTAGAACTCATAAAATAGATAATAACACCTTTCTTCAGAGTGATTATCACATCTGAGCGGTTAAACACAGTAATTGTTGTTGCAATGATAACAAAGACCTGGGAACATGATAAGGTAGCGTGGGAATGGCACTGAAGCACGGGCAAACAGTTCAAATCTCTTAATTAAGGAAGTGTTAATTTGTACCTAGATACAGTGAGTGTTTTATTGAGCATAATATGAGAACAAGTTCTGCAGGTCATTATGGGCCTGCACTATCGCTAGCAATTACTATCATATAGAGTGATTTTAAATCAAATATATTTTTTCTTTACGGTGTACAGTAATTTAAAAATAATAAAATAATGTGTGGTTGCTGGATTTAATTGGTGTCTGTTACAAAAAGTGATATATCCAAGGCAACTAAAGAAAAACAAATTTTACGCTGGTAAACATACTAGGGTACATAATATGATGATACTAATAATTACTAAATAGAATAGAAAGAGAGATCAAAAGTTAATATTACATTTATTTTGAAAAAGATAAACAAAAACAAATGCCATACCTACTATCTCTGTTTGTCTCTCCCTTCAGGCTCAAAAGCGTACGGTATTCGCGCACGGCGCGCATCTTTTGTGAACTGAATTTCTGACGGTCTTTCGTCTTGTATGATGAACTTAGTGAAATAAACTATCAGAATCTATTTGTGGGTTTAATCGGATTAAACATAATGCGGTATTTTAAATGTAATGGAAGATAGAGGTATTTTTCACTTCGCGTACATATTCCCTTTTTTACAAAAGTAGATGCTTTTATTACGCCGTACAGCTCAACTGCGTAAAAAGCAAACTAAAAAGTTGGAAAGAAAATAACGAGGTAAATGAGAAAAAACATCTAATGAAATGTGATAAATGATTGCATTCGGACGCATCACTGCGTGTTTGTGTTGTATCTTGTTATTGATTTTTTTTTGTTATTTATCTTTCAGATTATATAACTTGCAGCTTATGGCTATTATAAGTTAGTGTTGGAAACATCAGGTGGATTTCAATAACCTTTTCAATAATACTATTGTTTTACCAATCACTCTTGCACTTCTGCTTTTGTGACTCGTGTGCAAAAGAATCAACAGCGGTGACCTAAGGTTACGCTGAGCATGCCATTCACAACACAACTCGTAGTATCCCCGAAAAAGTTAAACTTCCGATTACGAACGAATATCATCGAATCTGTTAGTCTAGACATTAAAATCGAATGTCGATCATTAACAGACTGGTGATTTAAATAGCTTAAACGAATGCCACCTTCTCCTAAAGATACTATCACCAGTGTAAGCTCTTAAACTTGAACGACGACAGTCAGTCACGTGGTGAATTGTTAAAGGTAGCGCGATTGTCTTCATAGCTTTTTTGTAGTTCATGCTTACAAATTAATTATGGTTTTGTAAAATATATTTATATCCTGACGGATAACCTAAGCTCCAAACCTATAACCATTAAATATATGCCACGGTTGTGATACTTTGAAGATAGAAAAAATACACGGTACCTATCCACCCAGAAACTCGTTAAAAACACAATTATTCTTTACATTCGTAAAAAAATTACAGTAAGGGTACAAATTCATTTAAGTGCTTGATTTCAGCAATTCTTTACGGGTGTTAACTATATTTTAGTTGTAGCAATTTACTTCCTGACAGAATCTAATTATTGACGACTGAAGCAGAATGGCTTTGAGTTTTCAGTATCATTATTATAAGAATTAAACCCTTAAACATCCCAATATACTTATTAATATAAATTTGTAGACAGAAGACCAGGGGATAGGGAGTGAGGGAGGGAGAGGGGGGAGGGAAGGATTAGGGCCTCCAGTAACCTCACTCACTCGGCGAAAAACAATACAATCATTGCTTCACTGCTGGTTTTCTGTGAGGCCGTAGTATCAAGTGAGGGAGGGAGAGGGGGAAGGGGGATGTGTTAAAGTAATTGGTTTTATACATGTTAGATGTGTGAATCGGGTCCATATTACAATGATCGGTGCAATTCGGCCGGAAAACCAAAAAAAACAAAGGTACATGTGCCTTGTAATAGCTGTACACGTTACACGTCTAATAGATTAAAGTAACTAATTATGTCAAAAAAAAACCGGACAAGTGTGAGTCTGACCGCACCGTGCACCGAGGGTTCCGTACAAACTTGTATTTAAATAGTTTGTCCACCTTTCTAAAAATACTCTCTCATACATCGATATCATATGCTATAGTCAGTTTTGAAAGTGCTAAATATATCTAAGTTTGTATTAGCAAAAAATCCCCCACGGCCCTTATACGATACCGATAGGTACATTAAGTACAAATATTAACACCTACAAATAAATTATGATGATGATTATAATTAAGTTGTGTTATCAATTATTTTCTACAAATGACAATCAAATAATTAGTAGGTACATTATTTACCTAATATTAGCGTTATTTAAAACCAAAAAGAATAAATTCCTGTAAAAAACTTCAGTCTAGGTTTATTGTTTAGTGTAGTTGCTAGACGTAGAGTAATGAAATGGATTTGTAAATACGTATACTTATTTACGTATGCAAATATAACGATGTAACTAAAACCGTTTGAACAGAAAACTGAGAAATCAATTCATTCCTCTGACCAACTCTTCACGCCCAATAATCAGAGTAAGACGATTTAAAGAACCGTTTAACAATACGAATAAAATTTACATACTTTTTGGTTCGGTTCTTTTGGTTTGGTTTGGTTCTTTGTTCTCTCTTGTGCCAACGATCACCCGATTGACCCACGTTCGCTACGTTGTTTGGTGTTTCGAAAACCATTTTTTTTTAAACCTGATGAGTAATATGTAATAATTTAGTAATTAAGAGCACGCCAGTCGATATTTTTCATATTAAATATACCTACAAACTGTGGACGTACGATGCCAATGAGTTAAGAAATAAACACTTATTAGTAACTAGTATATATAGTAGGACTAAGTGGTAACCGGGTAGGTTAGCACATTATAAAGTTAAGTAATACTAGCCAGATAATTCTAGGATGGGTGACTATTCCTAACACATTAAGACCCCTCCGTGCCACGGAGAGCGCGTTAAACCGTCGTCGGTCCCGGGTGCCATACAAACATCTGTGGCATTCGTTACGGGTAGTGGGAGCCTTAAAAAGTCCAACAACCTGGTCTAACTACAGAACCTCGATATCGCCTAGTACTTGTGTTGTAGAGGTCTGATGGCAGTCGCTTCACGTAAAATATCAATGTTCGTATCCTAGTTAGACTGAAAGCCGACCCCAACTTAGTTGGGAAAAGGCGCAGAGGATGATGACTAAATGATTAACCAATATACCTATATAGATGATTTTTTCAAAATAGAATTAGAATTATAATAAAGTGATGGGAAAGTTATATATAGTTATAAACCTTCTGAGATTATTTCAACATTTATTTATCACAACTCTAGCTGTAAACTAATAAAATCCTGTTATGGTAAATTTAATTAACCAACTCTAAATTCAGAGATTTTACTGCGGGACTTTCACTGGCGGATAGCTTTTATTTTGGAAAAAGAATTAGGGTTCCACGCAAAATATTAAATAATATAATTCGTGTGAACTTTCAACTCTTCTTACATATTATGATATCGTATTAAGATATTTTTAACCGACTAAAAAACGGAGGAGCTTCTCAAGTCGACCCGTACTGATATATTTTTTGTCAAATCAAAAGTAGTTGTTTAAAAATACCTAAGGTATTGTACATGACTGAAAAAAATAATTTTCAATAATTTCAATCAATCTTTTTTACTTCCTACAGTTATAGAAAATAATACTGTCAGCGACACTAAAAGTCAATGGCGACAGTCAGCGGTTTAACCGACATACTTAATAAACAGGCCATCTTTTGCGCATTCGCAAGACAAAGGCTTACAAAAGTGCATGTTGACTCAGCAATGTACTATGAGCGACGTGGAGTAGACGAAGCATAAACCGTGATAAATCAAATCGGCTTACTTTCAACGACACCGCATTACCGTGCTCACGTTCTCTCGAATCAAATGATGCGGTACAGTCATTTAATTTATAAAACCGCAATCACACTTATAATCCGTAGTAGTAAAGAGCAGTTGTATGTTAAAGCAGCAACAAATAAAATATTTTTTTTATGAGAGTAAAATGATCTTACTGACATCATAGATTTGTGTTTTCAAGTTGCAAAATGACAACGGATCGACGATAGTGTATCAGGGTACAAAAATCATACATCTTAAAGGTTCAAACTTATGACTGACCTACACAAAACATACTGCACACAATTTGTCTCGTTCTCAAATGGAATGCCAAGACGATAAAGAAAACCTAGAGATTTCTCTTTTTGAAAAGTCCTATATATTAATTACAGTACAGTAGAAGAACGTATCTATTGTACTTTAGATACTTACCTAATATAAAAGACGTAATAGGTGATGATGATGACTGGCTGCGCCTCGTGTTCGTGCTAAGGCGCAACCAGCCAACGTCACCGTGACTTAAACAACGCTTTGAGTGCAGCTTTTTTAATAACCATTTTCCACACTGTAAAACATACTTGAGAGCATTCATCATCACGTAGAAGATTAAAAATATAATAAGTACTGAAGCCGATATCCTATCAACTTTTCCGGAAGATAATAGCAAACGTTTTCTTTGTGGTCAGCTCTCATCGTAGCCGAGCTATCATTAAAATGATTTCTGAAATTATGTGCGCTTAAGACTAACCCCACTATCAATATAATACGGATTTCTTATGGGGCCTAAGCGCTAGTTAGTAAAAAAGTGTGGTCGACTTTAGTTTCTCATTGAAAATATAGATATTTTCTGCCTTTAAACATTATAACTTGTGTCAGAATTAGAATGAAATAGGTGTACATTTAAAAATCTAAATACTATCTAATTAAAAAGAAAATTATGAATATCCGTGATATCATATTCATTATTTTCTTTTTAATTAGAATGAAATAGGTGTACATTTAAAAATCTAAATACTAACTAAGATTATGAAAATTATGAATATCAATTTGACCATTGATATTCATAATTTTCATAATTCTCTGATTGTACTTTCTTTTCTGGTATGCTGTGATCTGTTTTAATCGACAAAACCTGAGATCTAATCCTGCTAGGGATTGAGACATGTTTTTCTTGTATATTAAATAAATATTTTTTATTACATTATTTTTTCAATACCACAAAATAATGCCCCAGAGGAGCGGAACTGCTTCCAATATTTAAAAAAATTGTATAGGTTTCTTGATGCCCCATTTCTACCAAAAAATAATTAAAATCGGACAGTCGTTTCAAGTTATCATCCCTTCAGAAACATAAATAAATAAATACACATTTACAATCAACTTTAGAACCTTTTTTAAAATCAATTAAACGTTACTTACAAGCTCATGAGCTTTTTCCATCCACTCTTAAGGTTTTTAAGTAGGGGTGCTTTCACATTAGCTACTTATTTGACTACACAAAAAAATAATGCTATTGTGCTCATTCTATATACTACAGTAACTTTTACAGTTTGATTTTTATTTATTAAATGTATCAGAGTTTGAGAAAGGTTTTAGTTTGAAACAATATGGAATAGCATAAAGCTTTTTACATAAAGTTCACTTGCAAATCCTTCATTAGAATAGTTATAATAAATATTAGAATATTATTTTCATAATCATAATAAAAATAGAGCTCCAAATTTTGTACGGACACGTCTAACGGATATTTGCCTACAATGAATTACGCACAATATTATTAAGCCTACTATTGGCCAATAGACACTTTTACATGGGGCTGTATAAGGATAATTAAAGGCACTTGTGAGAAATGAGACTTCTTAAAGTTTCGTTGAAAGCCATACAAAAATAAATTTCATGTGTTATCGTATAGCGTTTTGATCGTACACAGTACACCTACTCACTTTATGAATGAATTTGTGTTTGATAGGCTGTCGACGTATCACGTCACACAACTGTTCTACAAAAAAAAACAATAGGTGATTGATATCCAAAAATATGGTGCTATAAAAATTGCGGTGCTCTACTTTACAGTATCAATTGAAACCAAAAAAAATGGTTTACAGATTACAATCAGTGACGCTTTGTTGTCTCAGTAATGTAATGAGAATGGGAAACATACTTTCTTGGTGGTACAATGTAATTGAAGTCAATTTTGTTTATGTTCGGTTCTCGGCTTCGACAGAATTTGGTTTTCTGGGTTTTTCGACCAAGGAACTTATTAACAGTCTTGTAGATTTGAAAAGTTAGTTAGGGAAGGTTTAAATAATGGAAAGAGTTATGGAAATAAAATGCTACCAATGAATGTAATACGTAATAGGGGGACGGTAGTCATTTACCATCAGGTGACCCGTCTGCTCGCTTACCCCCTATACCATAAAAAAAGATAAACATCTAAACAAGTAAAAGCAAAGCATATTCAACTGTTAGTTCGTCAAAGATCTTATCCTGATTAACTTTAGAGCGTCTGTGAGCACAATGTGAAAGGAAACTTATACATGTAGGATATAACTATGTATGTCTAACAATACGTTCAATTAGCCTCCTAATTGTTAGATGGTGTGTTGTCTTCCTTCCTCCAATTTGAATGCTTATTGTTACAGATCCGGGCGGCGTTCTCACAAGACTACGATGGTACGTATACACCGTTACTCGGTCTCTTAATATTGGTTAAGTAATTATTTAATTAATTTAGATACATCTATGTCAAGGCTGCTGAAGGTAAGGAAATATATCAAAAATTTGATAACGAACTTCTCCAAGGTAATTATATTTCAATACAAATCTTTTAAGGTCCGTTTACACAATTTATGGGATTTCGGGGTGTGTGTGATTTCATAGGTATACTAAGTTGTCAAGGATACTGAATGCAGATATTCTTCTTACATATACATATATATCAAAACCGGGTTTGTGAGTGCATTAATGGTCATAATTCGAGAAACACCAATCCAGCCGATCTTTTTTAACCGACTTCAAAAAGGGGGGAGGTTCTATGTTCGGCTGTATTTTCTTTTTATGCATGTTCACCGATATTTCCGTCCTCTACGGACCGATTTTAAAAATATTTTTTTTTTGTTTGAAAGAGTATGCTCCCTAGATGATCCCATTCCCACCAAGTACGGGTCTCATGGTGGCATCTGAGGGAAAACGAGGGAAACCCTCAGAAATTAAGGACAGATGTAACGTTTTTGTTGAATTTTCATGACATTAAGCAACATTATGTATGTAGTTCTTACAATAAAGTTGAAATCGATTATTTTTCACTTTTCAGTGCCCTTTCTTAGTGCTTTTTTTAAAGTGTTTATTATAACTGTAACTGTTTAGATTATGAAAAGATAACTATTAGATTAGATAGGCAACATCGTGACTAAGTTTTAGGATCGTGGAACACTTTTTACGTAGAATTGTTTATGGGTTTACAATAAAAAGTAACAGAAGCGAACAATTTTACATATCACACCTATCACTAGTCCTTCGTTCATAAACTGAGAAAATGATGATTTACATAAATAATTAAAATTAAATATATCCAGTATTCACTCTGTGTGTAATCTTTATTCACTTCACTTATGTATACCAAGTGAATATTATCACTCGGTATACAGAGTTAACAACAAGTAAAGGTACACAAAACATAAAAATTATTGCATGCAAGCAAAAGCTAAGCCTAGTTTAAAGTATAGAAATCATCAAAACTCTTGCATGCAAGCAATCGTATCTAAAATCCGACTAGCGTTTGATGCTATCTACAATCAGTCACTGGCAGCCGGTGTCGTTCGGTCCACTGTGTTATGAGAACTTTAACTTCAACCTCGACACGCTCTTATGCAAATTATACGATTGATTACGAGGAGACTCAAAACTCTATAACGCTCGCGGTCCAATCATCTATTGATAACCTGGTGAATCGATAGAAAATGTCTTTACTTTCTACAATTTACAGTTATGTTTAAATGAATCCAGGTAAATTGCAACCATTAAATGCCTATTTCAGTCACGGACATTCAATGCACATTTGCGAGCGGTGGCACCGGTCTTCGAGATTCAGTGACCGCCTTACTGAGGAAGCCAGAGGGATTTCGCGGTGCACCTCTATTTGCAGACGACCGTGCAACTGACCCTGTCGCTGATCCTGTTTGCCAAATTAGACCTGAACCAGAAGATACTGCAGGATTACTGTACAGATTGCGAATCACGGACTTTACGAAATGCGGCGTGCTCAAACGAAATGTAAGTCATGGTTCAGTGAAAGTTCAATGTTAGTATGGTAATGTATCAAGAAGTGCCTGGCTATTATTAGACTATTTGCGAACCGAAATACACTTGAATATCTTTTCTGACTCCTGATAAAGTATAACTATAATGAGTATTATATAGTAGGTACATATTATTAAAATTCTTATCAAAAGTTTCACAAATGAATTTGGTATTTGTAATAAAATTTCAATTCCTCTGCTACTTTGCCGCGTTTGTAACGTCGCCAACAGTAATGGACAATAAATTTATAAAACAATATACATTTAACAGTAGGTAACTGTGATGTTTTGTGTAGAAATTTTATCATTTCTTAGTTTTCTTGTTAATTTCGATTGCGTGGAAATCCCTCACAGGGTTGTTTCATCGGGGGAAGTAATTTAGGAAAATTTTCAGTGTTAATAATCTCCACGTTATAAACATGATTTTGATGCTGTTTAGGCACATTTCAATGTGTCTTAATAACGTAAAAAAGCACATGCGTTAAGATCAGAACTAATCGGCGCTTATTAGCAACTCGAAAATCAGTGCAGACGGTCAATGTAGGTTATATGCAGACGCGTCGGTTTCAGTAAGCGCTGGTAATATATAAATTGCCTGCAGTCTTATTAATAATATTATTTCTAAATTCGAATGCTGGATTTGGGCACTCAGTCAAAATTTGCAACTTTTTAACAATTAACTATTCGATGTGAGAAAGACAGAAACGGGTCAATCGTGTGGTAGGGTTGCTTTTTTTGTATAAGAACACGATCTATGGAAACCGCATACTTAAACATAAAAGGCCGAATGCACCTTAGACGCGGATAATTCAATCAACTTTTTATTTTTATGCTCAATTGAAACACACCATAGACAACAAGTTAAATAAAAAGCGTCAACTCAACGTTGTATTATTCAGGGTGGCCGTTAACCACGCGTGTTGGAATTTTGTGAATTTTTTGTTTCTATATCTCAGAAGCAGTAAGTTTACGGTGAATGGTTAGACAGTAATAAGCGTACCGTTAAAATAAAAGAATGCTTGACACTATGTTTCTCAAAGCTACCTACGTAATTAAATAATAACTTTATACGGCGAATATATCGACTACCTACTTGCTAATGTGTACATGAGCGGAACTATCCTTATGTCGGAGTTGAATATACTAAAACCACATGGTGTATCCAGCCTTAGGTTGGCCTTACCTTCATGCTGTTAAGGGTCAACCAATTCAAATAGTAGATCTACGAATGCGCGACTAGTAGATATGGCTAGGATTGGACACCTTACGTTTATTGCCAAACTAGAAGAAATAGATAGATAGATGTACTCTTTATTGTGCACAAAACAATAGAATACAATATTTTACTCATATTTACAGGTAAATGTTATTTACAATTGGTGACCTTACCGCAGTTTGCGATCTCTTGCATTCAACTATTGGATGGATAGAGAAACATAAATGAAGAAGGGGCTGCAGTGCACAGTCGATTTTACACGAATAGGAAGCGCCCAGTTTTGACGGAAGACGCTTCAGCCACCGAGCGATAGATATCAGTTGCTAGTTGTTACGAGTAATCACTCGTTCAGTTTAGTTGTACCCATAATAATTATAGTTTAATAAAACTAAAACAACACACACAAGGTAAAAAAGAGTTCTACTATCCACTACCTGCATTCATCATCAGACCACATCGTTATCAATGGCAATCTGTTGGACTCGTCAAAACGAATCATATGAGCCGAAATCGAAAGATTTACTTACAGCTACTGAAGAGTTAAAACTTTCCACCTGGCCCCATAATCAGATCCGCTTTAAGATGCCAAATTATATTATTGTCATTCAAACAACATATGCATACAAAGTTTGATTGCAGTGCGGCAATTGGAAGTGGTTAAATTCAACTTCTTAGATTTGTTTTCATAATATGTATATAATGTAGTAAGTTACTCCTTTATCAGTCCTTATCCATTACCTAGTCTGAACTGACGCTTTCTACTCGAGCAATGAACCTTGTCACAAAAATGGGCTTTCATAAGAAGTTGTCATTATAGTCTTGGAAAGCTTTTCTCTAATTTTACTAAGACTTTAGTAGTTATAGAACTGTTTTACAATTTAGTCGAGAGTGGTGTTATACAATACTAGCCGTCCCCGCAGTTTCACCTGCATTTTTGGTCACTGCTCCCCTCCTATTGGTCGTAGTGTGATGTTTTATAGCGTTCCTCGATAAATGGGCTATCCAACACCAAAAGAATTTTTCAATTCGAACCAGTAGTTCCTGAGATTAGCGCGTTCAAACAAACAAACAAACACTTCAGCTTTATAATATTTTTATTTTTTATTTTAAGTTTATTAGGGGTATATGTAATAACTGATCCATAGAAAGCATCGTATTTTACCTGTCCCCATTTATTGCGATCGTTGACAATAGGTGACACAAGATCCATGCAAACGCGGAACTGTTTTCGTGTTTGCATGCGTACATTATCTATGAAATTAAAATTTAACAGTCATTAGTACGGGTGATTATCTAATATTTAATACAACTAAGATAGCAAATTAGTACATTGGCACTTTAGCAAATTAGTCACTTTATTGTAAGCGTTTACCGATGCTTATAATCATTCGCAACTTCAAAGGCGTAACGTAACTTCGTTGTATTTCGCCGAGTGAGTGAGGTTACCGGAGGCCCTAACCCTTCCCTCCCCCATCTGCCCCTACTCCCACCTTAAAGGCTGGCAACGCACTTATGACTCTTGAGTTGCAGGTGCCCATGGGCGGCGGTAGTCACTCACCATCAGGTGACCCGTCTGCTCGTTTACCCCCTAAAAAATAAAAAAAAATAAAAACACATATCTCCAGATGTAGGTTTCTGGTGATCCTAGTCATGAGTAAAAATACAAACAAATAGTTCAATTTGACCACAGTCTTTAGACATAGTTCTTCCACAGTCTGATGATGATAGCAAAAATCAATTTTTGTTTTAGTTTACTATTTTCGCGGAATTATTTTAATGTTATTTCTTAGATAGTAGCTGTAAATAAACTGTTTCCGCTTTATTCTGAGATCCCAGTTAAATAAACTACCATGACAGTTAACAAGTACACTTGTAGTCGTTTTGACATTATGTTTTTTGGAACACTTTAACGTCACGTCGTAAGAGGCGAAATGACCCTATTGTTTCTCAACTAGCGCTAAATTTTATGTAGCGAACGTTAATTTATATTTAAAAGATTGTAGGTATTGTGTCATCGGAAGATAACATATAACACATTCCGTTACTTACTAACCGTGAGTAAGAAGTATAGTGGCCTACACAACAAGCCCCAGCTGATATGTTATTAACCAGCAACCGCTTATACCGGTACACTATTGAGGTAAAGAGAAATCTCAAACACCTGTGTCAATACGGGAACGTTGCATCGGTTGAATACAATGCACTTCTGTAAACTAGTTCGTTTCTCTATAATTTTGCCAATAATCCGGGTTATTGGAGAATAGTATCTGCTTGCGACTACGTTCAATGACTAAAATGTAGACTTTATAGAATTTTCAACTACAGAAAGTCAGAAACTTAGTATAGTATCAAGGGTTTGGACAAAAACTTATTTATTTGTCCAAATACTTGATAGGTACTATACTAAATTTCTAGTTTTTTATTTTAAGAATGACGGCGTAAACTTTTTCAATTTTTTTTTTATGGTATTGGGGGCAAACGAGCAGACGGGTCACCTGATGGTTAGCGACTGCCGCTGCCCATGAGCACCTGCAACTCGAGAGTCACAAGTGCGTTGCCGGCCTGTAAGGTAAGGGAGGGAAGAGGGGAAGAGGGGGGAACAGGGAAGGGTTAGGGCCTCCGGTAACCTGACTCACTCGGCGAAAACCAACGGATCACTGCTTCACTGCCAGTTTTTTGTGAGGCCGTGGTATCACTCCAGTCGAGCGGGCCCTTACGTGCCGAAGCATGGCTCTCCCACTTGAAACATTATATTATTTTCTGCCTTTCCTATGTACAGGTGAACAGCAGAGCTAGGTTACTTTGTTAGGCCGCAACACACGTTGATTAGGCCGATAGGCGTGGGGAAGCCAGCTTTCCCCGGGATAGGGCTTGGAAAGGCGCGGCGTCGATCCGGGGGGGACCTGAAATAACATGGTCCGGGTTCTTCCCCGAGCCTGGGCGCCTGAGACCGGCTGTCGAGGTGGTTTTTAGTGGAAACACCACATACTCCTAGCTCCTGTGTCCCCGAGGAGCCGGAGATCCGAAGGGATTTTCCACCCCGTCAACAAAAAAAAAAAAGGTTACTTTGTGTAATATGTTTCACATTCTATTATTTTCGGCTTCTATTTATTGTAAAGTCATGATGTGTTCAAAACAAATTCTCAAGTTTAAATAAAGAAACAATCCGGAAATTCGTGACGTATTTAGTTGAAATTCAAAAACCAAATTTCTAGAGAATACCTCCGTTATGTTTAAATTCCGGTATGTGTAAAAATACATCCAACCAAGAAGTTCAAATAATATTGCGGTTTGTTTTATTAGTGAATAATAAAACCGTAGGTAATTTTATTGACGTTTGGATTTAAATCCAAACGTTATGTCATACTGCCAACTTTATATCAATATCATCCTACTAATATTATAAACGTGAAAGTTTGTGAGTATGAATGAATGGATGGATGTTTGTTACTCTTTCACGCAAAAACTACTGAACCATTGCGATGAAACTTGGTATGTAGATAGCTGGAGACCTGGATTAACATATAGGCTACTTTTTATCCCAATATTGTCACGGGATCGGTACTTACGCGGGTGAAACCGCGGGGCGCAGCTAGTATTATAATAAACTAGCTGTTGACCGCGACTTGTTCGCGTGGAAATTCAAATCTATCCCATCGGCACCGTACATTTTTTCGGGATAACAAGTAGCCTCTGTGCTATTCCAGACTATAATCTATCTCAGCGCCAAATTTCATCCCGATCCGTGCAGCCGTGATTAAGTAATGAACATCCATCCATCCAAACTATCGCATTTATAATAGTAATAGATGCTTATAATCTTCAGTAAATGCAGTCGAACAAAGTTTGTAGTTTACGAGTAATGGTAGTATTGCCGAAATTAAATATGTATATCTTTGTAGCTAACTTTCTCAGCTTGAGGGGCAATGGAAATGACGATACGTATATTATATAGATCTTGATATTTGTTGTAGAAATTATAATACTTTAATTGTGGGCAGCCCGTACAATGATTAAAGCGGTAAAAAAATTTAAAACTAGAAAAATCTAGGCAATGTCAGAAGGATGTTTAATAGAATTTAGGTATGTACGTTTTTAAGTAGGGATATTGAAATTAAATAATTAAGTAGGTAGTAACTTATGTACCGAACATTTTTAGTTATTAAATTGTTGATTAGCACAAAGCATTAAGTTATTACAGCCATGTAGTTACGCTTAAAATGTGTTTCTAATCGATCATAAGTTTGCGGTTCTCTCTACTTTATCTGTGACAACGATACGCGTAACATTACAAGCCATGGTAGGGTACTGTTATTACAAAAGTATGTCTAGCCTTAACGCCCACCATCTCAGATTTTATGTCTCGGAGTAAGTTGGCCATGGAAAGGACGCTATATCGTTTAAATTAAATCTCGTATATGTTAAATTAAATGTATTATTCATTTTTTTAAATAATCGTAAAATTATTCATATTCTCTTATTTTTAATCGGGGAAAAACCTTTACCACAAGTTACAGCAACAGTAAACCTGTAATCACCTCTTAAAAATTTGTAAACACATTTTTACTAATTCTTACGAAAATCTTACGCCGGTATTTAAATATGAGTCATGGTTACGGATAGGTATACGGATCCAAAGAAACCGGTCATGTATTTTAAGTTTCCTTATTTACCAGACAATATAATCTCACGATTCGTTTTTAAACTGAATTAATTTTAAGAATACCTAATTTTTTGTTATTTGACCAATAACCAATATTAAATGCTTAGATCATGACATACGAGTATAAGACACTTGATTCAACCAAATTAGCATTCTAAGTTTCTTACATATTCTATACCGGTTTGTGTGCTAAACGCGCGAACCATTCTCATTATGCAAACCAGGATAGTTTATGAACTTTAAAATGAAATAGGCCAATTTCTACTTTAGAGTAGTTTATATTTTATGAAGTTGTTGTAATAAATTAAATTAATTCGATGCAACTATGTTTTCAATATAACCATTCTTACCATTTTCCGAGGTTTATTTGGGGTAGACGCAATGTGTTTTCTTCTTCCATTCCACTCTTTCATTCTTCATTTTACTGCTTAATCCCTTTCTAACAATATTCTCCTTCACACAATCTATCTATCTTTTCTTTGATAGTCTTCTAGTCTTGTACCCGTCATACACAAAACTCTCTTCACCACATTTTACCCATCCGTCCGCATAGCATGTCCATGCATGAAAGCGATTAATTATTGGTGAACCACAGGTTAATAAGTAATAAAACTAACATAGTAAGTAGTCAGTTTGGTTGGTGACGGCTACCTTATCTATGAAGTATGTTTTAAAATACATGTTCTACCGCTTTGCGAGGCCACCAACCACTTCAACGTGTTAGCTCTCAGCTCATAAATCAACGCATCGTAATAGTCTAATAAAATAACTTTTATCGTAACTGTAATCCTTTACGCACGTGCTTTTGAAGACGGTTTTATTTATTAGGTTAATAGATAATTTTACCTATAATGTTTGTGTGGGTAACTGGGTAACGGTATTTCCTTTATGAATACAGGGTTTCGTACACGTTCGAGTCTGGTTCCCGCAATTTCCAGGAGTGGTGATGCAGTCAGATCAAGAACTTATAATAATGTGCAAGCCGCCGGAGCCAACCATTATCGAGAATAAGGCAGCTGGATTTGCTGGAAGTTTGTAAGTATATCTAGTCTTAGCCGAATATTAAAAAACATCGATGTACCCCCCTCTTCGCGAATGTCAACTTGTATAACTGCAGGTATGCGAACGCATTCTGCATTAATTTTACGTCTCTGTCATCATAAGGGAACACGTGACATTTATTTACATCTCCCGATTTTTAGTAATTTCTTCATATTTTGCTAAAACTAGTTTATATTTGAGTATTTCAATCTTAGATACTTATTTTTCATAGATTTACGTTCCTATACAGGCATCTGGCCAGCGTGATTTTTACCGGTGCCTATAAAAAGTCGCAACACCATGGGTGTCACTATTTAAACACATCTCATTAGCAGAAACAACAACACTACGGCCAGTTGTGCTTACCACAGAATGCTGCAGTAGACTCAATTCCGCAGTATTCTGTGTATTCATGTTTTTTGCGCGGAACCCTATGTCTTTTCTCAAAAGTAGACTAAGTTACACCTTATATCAGCTATCTGTCAGTGAAATTGGTCCCCCGTTCCAGGTATAGGCGGGGATAGGTACGTCCCGCGTAAACATTCGGATGCATTTAATAAAAAGCAGTTATTATGGTATTACAACAAACACTCTAATTATTTATCTTTATAGATAAATAACACAGTGTTATCTAGACATCAGATAAGATTATAGTTACAGAGTGTATCTAACAATGCGACACTGGTCTTGCTTAAATTACTGAAAGTAAACCACAACTCTAGCATTCATCTAACTAAATGTTCCATTGTTGGGGGACACCCTGTAAAGCAATACCTGTACCAATGCTTAGAAATATACCTAACTACTTATGCACACAAATATTGGCATTGAACAGGAACCAGCATCGTCTAACGCAGTGTCGTTTGCTAGGTCACTGCTCCGAATAGGTTGGCAAAATTCCTATATCTACTGCAACAAGTTGACCTTTAGTATACAAATAAAGCTTGATTTTGTCAGCTGGTGTGCATATAATAACTTATTGTAAAAGAAATACGATTTTTAACGGCACAATGTCTTTCAAATTATACGACTTTTTTTAGAAAAGAAAGTTGATTCTCCGGTTTAACATAATAATTTAGATATATTTCCACAGTCCCCACGGCGCAAGAGTATCAGGAGTCGTAGAAGAAACCCCAGGTCGCCTCGAGTACGAAGTGGCTCTGTATAAGGAAGCACCTCCTGTCTCCAGACACACTAACCATTCAGTGGATCTGCCGGTCGATCAGGTAACGACTGTACGTTCCCACATTTATATAAAAACTTTGTATTTGGACAAGGGCTCGCGTATTTCGAAATCAGCAGTATTTTTTTTTCCTAAGTTAATGTTCGTTAAAAGTAGGTGCCTACTTTTTGTTACCCAATTGTTCGATATCTAGATTTGTAAGGCGTCCATTAGACGCTCATGCAAACGTCAATCGTTACCAAAAGTCATGACTGCCGGATGTTCGTTGGTGTGTGTGAATATCGACATCAAAATCTCGTCATGCAACCGTCAATCTCTGCATTAGACGATAGGTTATTCGTCAATCATCGTTTTGAATGTGGCAAAACTGACAGCAAAACCTACCGTGTAATGGGCGCCTATCAGATTTTTAATGCAGTTATGCAGTTGTGGTGTTAATTCGTTAAATTATATTTTGTTGTACCTACTTCTAGTTATTAACTGTATTTGAATTACCTCGATTTTCTTTAAGCTTTGACTCGACTTGAAGCTTTAACTCAATATAAAACTTTAACTTGATTTTTAAGAAGATCTGTAGATTTTCATCCTGTATGGAAGTTGTTTTATTTCTTCCATACACGTAAACAACTTCTGTTCCAGTTGGTAGCCAATCCAAAAAAAAGCTCTAATTGATGAGGGCACAAGACGAAGTGGCTGGCTGCTCACTAACAGTGCAATTTAGTTAAAAAACTTTTTTCGAAAGAAATTTGGGTCATAGTTATGGTACGCGATTACGGTTTGCTGACGAAATACCAAAAAAACGACGTGACTCGCGGTGGATAATTGGTAGTTGAAAAAATATTCCGTTGTCATAGATAGATAATTGAACCGGTAATTGTTTAGGCGGTGCCAATCGGCACAAAGCTTCAACTGCGTGCGCGCATCAACCCAGACTCGGCGTGGCGGCATATTAAGCTGCTAGAGGTGGCCGTCTCACCTGACCCTGATAGACCACACGCACCCGGCGCTGTGCTTCTTGTTAAAGACGGGTAAGTAATTACAATATATTATCTTTTGTTATGTACCTACTATATAATTGAAGTGTGAGATTGTTCCCGATGAAAGGAAAGACAAGTTGTTCCCCTTGGTTTTAAATTTATTATGTATGATTACTGTTCCGCTCCTATTCGCAATAAAATGGGTTGTCTAATGCGAGAATAATGTTCATGTGGAACTAGTATATAGTTACATCGTCAAACACAACCAAGTCATCAGTTTTGTAATATTGCTAATTAGGTACTAATTTGAGCAGTTTCACTACATATTATAAAACAAAGTCCGCCGCCGCGTCTGTCTGTCTGTCTGTTCGCGATAAACTCAATAACTACCGAACGGATTTTCATACGGTTTTCACCAACAAACTAAATGATTCATGAGGAAGATTTGGGTGTATAATTCATTAATGTTTTGTGTTCAACGGCTGGAATATGACGATGATTGTTGAAGAAGTTCAGGAGGATCATCTTTCATTTATACATTCATACTCATAAAGTTGAATTACAACATTTTGATGTTATTTATTGCAAAATCAAATTAAATACTATGATTTAATAATACTATAAATGAAAGGCTTTTTATACTGTATATACCTATTGTTTATTGAGTTAAACAAATTCATCATTTATTTTAAACAAAATTCTACATATTATTATACAGTATCATAATGTCTACGAATGGTAAAAATAGTAACATATAACGAAAAACCGCTGGTTTTAGCATAATTTTAGGAAGCGTATTAAAATTGAAATGAGAAATATAATGTTGACATTATTAAATTTGTTAGTTATTAACACTATGAAGTCAGCCTTTTTAAGATACGGTCGTATAGATACTCGTATGTAAATAATATCTTAATTATTGCTTTGATTATGACGCGTAATTACCAAACAGATGCCGAAACCGTGACTTCGCTTCCATCATCCCTCACCAGCCAGCCCGATACCGGGAGCGACACAACGAAGTGTTCTTGGATTTCGAGGCGTTTCTCCTTGCTTCGATGAAAGAACGTTCAACGCTTTGGATACATTCGCAAATAAAGGCTTGTATGGATGCCGGTGACTGCCAGCCTGATTACTGTTTAGACTTGTTTGAACCTTCAGGTTAGTAATAATAATCAATATATATAAAAATATAAAAATGAATTCCTATTTCCCTTGGTCACGGTATCACGCGAGAACGGCTGGACCGATGTTGCTAATTTTTTTTTTGTGTTTGTTAAGAAAAAATTAAGAAAGTTGCGCGTAAAATTAGAAAATTTAAGAAAACTTTACGACCATATTCATTTTATAACGTAACCTTAGCGCTTTTGACATAACTGTCAGTCGTTTGACAGTTGGCGCGATTGTTCAATATTTTGGGACGTATTACCTTCACAGCGCTTTTTAGACCGAAACGAACTTATAGCACAACCTATGCTTAGCTTGTGCTATAAGTTCATTCGGCAAAACACTACAGTAGGTACTTACTTCGATAATAATAATATAATAATAAGAATAACTCCACACATCTCACACACGGCTGTCTGATCCCAAACTAGGCAGAGCCTGTACTATGGTAACCAGACTGCTGATAAACATAGTTATATAATTCTAAATACATACATATTATAGATAAATTACACCTAGACACAGAACAAATTATCATGCTCATCACACAATTATTTGTCGTGGGTGGGAATCGAACCCACGACCTCTGGCCATAACTCTACAGTTCCGTTCACAAGGTTCAAAGAGAACCTGGAATACTCAGTAGTGATGCCCGGAGAACTGTTTTATAGGACACCGATAGAAAGTACCTGTGCTACGTCCATGATGGTAGCGGTAGTCAGGGTCACTAACCAGTAGATCAACAGGCCAGTCTATATATGTATATTTATTTTGTAAATACATACTTATAATAGGTACCTAAGTACATAGAAAAACACAGGCCAATGCAAACAGACATATTCATGCGTATAAATATTTGCACTAAACGGCTAATAGAATCCGCTACCGTTGACATTGCAGTCTATAGGATAAAGGAGTCTTTATGCTGAGCTAACTAATTTAAAATACTAAAATAATGTTTAGTTCTTAATTTCATGAGCTCTGTAAACAATTTATTTAACCATAGTCAATGTGCCCTATTGCGTCCTTTGACCATTTCTGCTAATATTAATTTCCTCTCAATCGCAGCACGCAAAATGATATATGTACACACGACACACTTATAAATCTCGACATAACAAGGTAATAGATGTTGCATATAATTTTTAGGACATGGCCGTCGGCGACGATCGCTGCCCGAGGTTTCCCACAGTCACAACGTCACGAGTGCCGCATTAGTGTCTGAAACTGACAACTCTACAGTTCCGTTCACAAGGTTCAAAGAGAACCTGGAATACTCAGTAGTGATGCCCGGAGAACTGTTTTATAGGACACCGATAGAAAGTACCTGTGCTACGTCCATGATGGTAGCGGTTGCTTTGGGAGCGCTGCTGTTCATGTCTGCTTTATTAGTAAGTAACAAGGATGTACATACCAAAATAAATAAATTTTCATTAAAAACTATCGATTATAAAGCCTAGTCGATGGTTTGATACAATGCTATATCGACAGATGTCAATGAAAGTAACTTGAAGTTTAAGAGACAAAGAAGATTTGATAGATTTGTAAATTATAAAGATGGACGAATAGACGTCCATTTTTTTACGTTTTTGTTATTTAACTTGTATAATTATAAAACACTTGACATTGGCGGAATTCCTGCGCTGATTCTTGCGCGGGATAGAGTCCACAATAAAATTATATATATATAAGATTTGATAACGTAAAAATTAGGACAAGTATTATTATATTGGTATGTACCCTGATATGCGCCGGGAGCAAATAGGTACTTACGAATAGTATCTATGCTCTGTAAAACATACTAGATTTTAAAATGTTACATAATGTTTGGTCTTTTTTACAGATGTGTTACTTAGCTACGAAACTGAATGCCACAATGCTGAAAAACAACAGTCTACACACTCCATCAGGAAAAGGATTCGAACAAATACTGCGAGAGCTGGCGCACCACTCTCTCCCAGACACAGGGTACACCGGCCGCCCTACTGTGCAGTGACATAATTATTTTTTCATAATATATGACAACAATCTAAGATTTTTACAACAATGTAGATTTACCACATAGTTGTTTTTAAACTTTCGCAACTTTGATACATATTGGATTTGTAACTCGGGACTTAATCGCGTCGGTCACGGTCCACCCATGACCACGATCGGTGCAATTCGATCGAAACATCGGGTAACCAAAAAAGGTATTGTACCTTATAAATATTATCGCGATTAAGTCCCGAGTTACACATATAATATCTATCACATGGTGTTGAACACTTTTCACGAGGCTATTAGATTCTACGAAATGCTTAATGTAAAGGTGTGATTTAAACTCATACAAATACCTTTTTATCACACAGGTGCTGTAAAAAATAAATAATTTGAGCCTAGATATATTTGTACGTTTAGGTACAAAAGGTGTTATAGATTTAGTTACCTAAACGAATACTTAGGCGTCCATTAGACGCTCATGCAAACGTCAATCATTACCAAAAGTCATGATTGACGGAGGTTAGTTGGTGATTGATGAAATTATATCGACATCAAAATCTCATCACGCAACCATCAATCAATGGATTAGACGATAGGTTATTCATCAATCACCGTTTTGATTGTGGCAAAACTGACAGCAAAACCTATCGTGTGATGGGCGCCTTAAAAGATAAAATATATAGTTGAATTTAAACTTATGACTGAGAATTCGCAAGCTGTTCTGGATAATTACAGACAACTTGGTAATTTTTCAGTCATGACTGTCAGAAGTTCTTAAAGTTTATGGTATTGATATTATTATTATTAAGTCTAATTTATTTCTGTTATTTAAGTGAAAGTAGATAATAAAAAAACTTAACTTTATTTATTTTTTGCTTAAACCTCCTTTCTGACTACGTTTAGAAAAATAATAACTCTAGAAATGTATATCATAGTAGGTATAGCGCTGCAACTAAAGTTAGAGTAACAGAGCGTACTCCCACCTCAAAGGCCGGCAACGCACTTGTGACTCTTGAGTTGCAGGTGGTAATGGGAGGCGGTAGTCAGTTAGTCACTTACCATCAAGTGTCCCGACTGCTCGTTTGCCCCTATATCATAAAAAAATAAAACTCTATATGACAACGTGAAGCGAGTTACGCGATCGTCCCTGTTTTGTAGTATTATTTATTTATTCAATTTCCTTGCACACTTTGCCTTGCAAATTTGGCCGGGCAAGTGGTAAGCCCAAGATGCATGTTTAGTAAAACAGTGATATCAATTTTATCTAGTATTATGACAGGAAATCATGTTTTATGTGGAATTTGTTACTTTACCTTAATGTTTACCTTTAAATTGGGAGCTTGCTGCCCAGATATTATTTTAGGTATGCGAGAAACACTGTCTAGGAAGGGCGAACAAGACATCTTTACCCACCCCTGCCTTATTTACAGGTTTTTTTTTTGTGTCGCAAATGGAGGAACGTGAAGTTTGGGATACATAAAGTTTATTTATAGAAGCAGTGCAGAAAGCTAAAAAAACTTAAACAATATGTGTTACAAATTAAAAAAAGTGTGGGTGTGCAATTCACACACGGCAGAAGTGAAACTTCTAAAGTAATTAACCAACGAATTTTAATACGCAAATATACTAAAATAATACAAGTGAATGATACACCACGTTGACTATGACGCATTTTCTGAAGGCTTCGTAGTATGCAGGCGCAAAGACACGTGCTAGGATACGAAGATTATAGGAAACACTGTATACTTGTATTCTATCTCATTCTCTCGCAGATTAAATCCTATTTATGAAAATGTTTGCCTCTTTTAGTGCTGTATACTTGTATTCTATTTCATTCTCTCGCAGGCTAAATCCTATTGTATTGTGTTTGTCTCTTTTTCGTTTCATCGAATTTTCAAATCACAGCGATTCTAAAGAAGTCTCACTTCAATTACGCGAAAACGAAACGAAAATAAGGTAAAAAATATATGAATTATGGTCCAATTTTGACCACCAGGCGATCTCTAGTACCTACAGTCAGTATCCTTAAGTAGAGATGCATCCTAGGAGCCTAAATAGTTAGCCACATCCTACGGTGTCAATAGCCCGAGTACTGAAATTGTAGTGAACACCTAAAGTTTTCAAATATAAAGGAACACTGACATTGTTAAATACTTTAAGTAACTATATACACTAGAGTTGCCAAAGGCACAGGTAAGATAATAGCTACAGGTATCCAAGCAACATGACTTGTGTTTAAATATATCATAACAGATTAGAAGAATAAACCGTAACTACTATTAGGATCCTAATTAAATGTAAGAATATAGGTAATAATGACAACACCTATTCTACTTTCCGTTTCTTTCTATAATTACCCGTCTTTCTTATTTCATGCACAACGTCATTGGCATGTCTTTTGCTTAGAATTTTTTATTAATAATAGTAACAATAATAACTTCACACATCTCACACATGGCCGTCTGATCCGTAACCAGACTGCTGATCTATGCAGATGCTACATCATCTATCGCAGGTTGGAACTTTAAAAAGGCTAGCTTTATTCATTGTTAGCATACATACAATCTCAGTTTAGAGTTCAGTTTAAATTTTCTTTATAGAACAATTAACTTACCCGGAAAAAGCGAAGTCGTGTAAGCTCGAGATTTATTTAACCCGAGTTTTACACTGTTGAAATAATTCGAAACATTTGATTAAAATCTACTTTGCAAAAAAAATATAACACAAGCCGGGCAAAGACTGATTATGAAGCGTTCGCTCTGTGTATGGTTAAAGTGAAAAATATGATTGCACACGCACGGAACTATATAAGAATCAGGTTCAAAATCAATTACAGATAGACCCAGTCTTTTTGGAGCTACGAGTTCCGAAAAGAATCTGGAAGAATGGGGTGATATTGACCGATGAGCAGTGCGTGGCTGAGTTCGCAAAATATTATCACTCTGTTTATAGTACAAATCGTCCCGAGTTAGATGTTAGCAAAACGGTGTTGGGAGCGGGCAGTGAGAATGGAGCGGCACGGATTCACTTACAACAATTGCAACTAAGTGAAGTGCAGCAGGCGCTTGCACAGCTTAAGCCTAAGAGACCCTGTGGGCCAAATGGTATTCCGCCTTACATACTTAGGGATTGTAGGTCAGTACTGGCCGAACGGGAGAGATGGAAAACTATTCGTGTAGTACCCGTATCAAAGGGAATGGATAAAGTTGACGAGTACCGACCGATTGCAGTTCTGTCGTCGCCAGCGAAAGTGTTAGAGTCTGCTATCCATACGAGTGATCGAAGCTCTCTGACTCACAACATAGATTTCAGCCAAAGAGGAGTACAATCAACAATCTCCTAAATTATATGAGTCAACGGTTATATGTATATATATGAACTCACGGTGGACAGTGGGGGTCAGACTGACGCTGCTTACGATTCGTTCGATTTAGACGTGTTGCTTAAGAAGTTGGCAGGCGTCGGCTTTAGTCCCCACTTACTACAGTTCTTTAGCAGTTACATGATGGACCGAGAGCTGTATGTAGGCTATGCGGGACACATTTTACAACCATATTTTACCTGGTCTGGTGTGAGTCAAGGCAGTAATTTGGGACCGCTGCAATTTATATTCATTATAAACGATCTGCCGAAGCATGTTAAATAGGCGATTTTTTTTATAGTTTGAAGATGATCTTAAACTGTCTCTCAGTGTGAGCGATGAGGATGATTGTAGGCGTCTACAACAGGACATAGATAATGTGGTGACATGGAGCAAGGAAAATCTTTTGCAATTTTATTATTATTCATCTGGTCTCCACATGAGATTAAAATATAGTCTCATGCTGGAGCGACTTCAAAACAAATTTATGAGGTTTTTATATTTGAGACAGTACGGGGTTTATCCATTTTACCCACTCATGTTTCCGACTCTGTTCGTCTTGGGCATGATCGGATATAACAAGCTTTAGAGTCAGAAGGGACCTTAGTCGTGCCTCCTATATATTTAATATATTAAGGGGGAAAATACATTATAGTTAATATATTAAAATTGGTAGGCATGTGTGTACCGGACGGGTATGTGTGGCGGGCGCGGCAACGTCGTCCGTCGTTGTTGGCGGTGCCGCGCGGACGCACTAATTTGCTAAGCGAAACGCCTCTAACGCGTGCGTTGCGCACTCTGAACCTCGTAGCTACAGACACTGACTTATTTAGCTGTGCACGGAGTGAGTTCACGAGGATAACATGTTATATGTTACAAGACACTAACTTAGTAAGTAGTGCTTGTGTAAAACATTGTATTTTTAAAATAAGTTACACTTTCGCAATAGGATAGGTACACCTGTAATGATAGTAGTAGGTAAGTGTGTATAATAAATAAATAAACATTATAGATAAATAGCACCAGCCACAGAACAAATTATCGTGCTTATCACACAGTTATTTGTCCTGTGTGGGAAACGAACCCACGACCTCCGGGTTAGCAGTCAGGGTCACTAACTACTAGACCAACAGGCCAGTCATTAAATGTAAATCAAGATGAGGAAAACTTATATTTGATAATGTAATATACGCAATTTTTTGCGGCTTCACTTGCCTAAATGTAGATTGTGTGGAGCGTATAAATAACTTATTTTTCTATCCTCCGGAACAGTAATTTTTTGTGGATGAATGGTACCCTACGTCCATTTCTGTACCCTTGACATCGTGTACTTATTATTAAAATTTCATGATAATCGAATGCCTTAAGGCGTAAAATCGTAATAAACTGTTTAGGAACAGGTGAACAGGTTGTAATGCACTAATGCCCCTCCAATCCTACACAAAGGGAGGATCCATCGACCAGGCTAAGTGATTATGCCTTACAGACCGCGGCTCAACCACAGAACTGAGAATATGTATTTAGAAATGCTATCAGCTGTATTTTGTTCGAAATCATGTGTCGCCAGTTGCACACGCTTAGACGATAATCATTATTTTCCAAACATACAGAACTCTTTCCATTAGAAAGTATTACGTGGACTGAACTATTGAACTGTAAGTGCCCTGTCGATTTATATAACACAATATATATACATCTTTGTAATGGTTATGGTAATGCAAAAGTGAAAATAACTGTACGTAACAAGAGAAAGAGTAAACCATGAATCACAGAAAGAATGAAAAACATGATTTATACTAGGGATAAACTTTTTCAAAAATGGAAATTTAAGCCAAAGCATATGAATTTAACGGAATTCAATAAAATAAATATAGAATATAATTATATGTAATATGCTAAAAATAAATACTGTCAGGACGAAATAAAAAAATGTTACAAGAATATTAGACAAATAGTTTAGACAATATTATATTAAAGTGCTTAGGTAATGCAGACAGCGTAATAAATATATGCAATAACTTTTCTACAATACATATTTACTAAAGACATATTAGAGATAAAGCATGTATGTGGACATAAATTTCTGAATAGATCTAGTTATGGAAACGATAGAAAAGTGTCAATTAGGTTCCAAAAAGCCTGTTCAGAGGATGTTGCTAAAATTATAAATATGTTAAGCAGTGAAAAGTTAGAAGGTGTGGATAATATAAGGGTAAGTGAGATAAAGTATTTAAAAACTAAACCGAGTCCTGTAATAGCCTTACCTATTTATCAATCTATGTGTCGAAAGAGGGCAATACCCTGATCAGTTAAAAACAGCATTGATAAGACCCATTTTTAAGCAGGGCACTCACACAGACTATTCAATATATTAAATAAATGTTGTTGTATGACGTATATAACCCATTTATTGCACATAATGTACTCTCTTAATAATTCTTGCAAATGAAGAGTTGTCCTCAATCTTTCTTATTCCATCCACTTTTCTTCAATTATTCCCACAATCCGCATCCATGCCATGATCGTTTATAGTCCTACTAATATTATAAACGTGAAAGTTTGTGAGGATGTATGGATGTTTGTTACTCTTTCACGCCAAAACTACTGAACCGATTGCGATGAAACTTGGTATGTAGATAGGTGGAGACCTGGATTAACATATAGGCTACTTTTTATCCCGATATTCCCACGGGATCGGGACTTACGCGGGTGAAACCGCAGGGCGCTAGTAGATTATAATAAGTACTCCTTGTTAGAAACTGACTTCTACATCTATGATAATGACATATAAACACTGTCTTTTTTACGTATGGACCACTAAAACTACATGGCATGATATATTGCGCCTACAATAAGAGGGAGTCCGGGAACAGCTCGTGGTAATACATCCAAAAAAAAAAAAAACACGAAGCTGAAATGGGCGGATGATTAAATAGGCAACTATAGTGAATTTTTAGTCACCATCCAAATTTTTCTAAGCATTAGGTATTACTCAAGGACACCATTTTATGAAAAAAATTGCTAGATAAAATAATATTGTTCAACTTCAACTTCAACTTTTGGTTTGTGGCTTTGTGGAGTTACTACAATTTTGCCAATGTCAAGTAGGTATACGGAGGACAAACTGTCAAAGGATTTTATATAGAGCTGTGGTAGAGCCAAAAAAAAATATTGTAGAGATGTAGAGACTATAAATAATCGTGAATTCTAAACTTCTACAGGCATAATTAAGCATGAATAAAAGAGCCAATCATTTGAAAACATAGAAATTAATACATAGTATAAAATAAATAAAAATAAATATTGAATTATGTTATGATCACAAAATTACAACTTAATCTTATTTACATTAATATACTTGCCTAATATATATACGAAAGGGGTGAAGACAAGTGATAGGATCAATTTAAGGGACGTGGGGCGGGGAATATGGGGAGGAATAACATCATAAATAGGGAACCTTGTCTTAGGACAGCTAAAAAATATATGGTCCGCATTTCCCTCATCAAGGCCACATTCGCAAATGGAGCTATCCCTTATTCTAAGTTTTGATAAAAATACTGGAGTGCATGAATGATTTAGTCTTAACCGACAAATTGTAGAGACAGTCCTTTTATTTAATTTTGTGAATTTGGCAAACCAGGGTTTATGTGGAATTTCTGGTTGTATTTCACCATAAAATTTGCCTCTTATAGTTTTTGACACTCGCCAAATCCTAGACCAAGAGTCAAGCAGCTGCAATTTTAAGGATGAACAAATGTCAAAAGAGTATATTTCCGAATGGTCAAGAGAACCCGTATAGATAGCGTTTTTAGCACATGAATCTGCAGTTTCATTTCCTGAAATCCCTGAGTGACCAGGAATCCAGGCCAAGACAACGTTTATGTTCAGCCTCTGACATTGAAATAGAAGATCCCTAATTTTAAGGATAATAGGAATACTAGATTTCGATCGAAAAGGGTTTGAAAGAATAGATTGGAGACAGCTTTTGGAATCTGTAAAAATTATGCTATTGTTTAAATTATGAGATTTTATAAAGGAAACAGCTTCCAAGATGGCAATAGATTCACCTGTGAAGACCGAAGAAGTAGTTGGGCATTTATAGTTTAGGATTATACTAGTAGAAGGAATCCAGACAGCAACACCAACTGGGCTGCTTCCTGAGGATTTAGAAGCGTCTGTAAAAATTATACGCCAATTATTATAATTGGAGGTAATTTTATCAATAAAAAGTCTATTTGCTTCTATTGAGGATTTATTGATTTTAAAGTCCAGTATGATGTCGGGCTGAAATACCAACGCTTCATAGGGTGTAGAAAAAAGAGGAAAAACGGAGTTTTGGAAGAGAGGATTAGGCAGACGGAAGTATTGTTGGTAAGCTAGAACAAGACAGGGAATGCTCTTATTAGAGCGGGGATAGTGGGCATTAAATAAGTTTGATAACTGGTCTAGTTTTGTAATGAGAGGGTGATCTGAATTTTGAACAAGTTTAAAAAAGAATCTGTTTGCGAGGAACTGTCTACGAAGCGATAAAGGAGGTTCACCACATTCAACCTGCATAGCGTTTATAGGAGAGGATTTCATGGCGCCAAGAATAATACGAAGGCATTTAGATTGAATTTTATCCAGTTTTTGAAGGCCAGATTTATTGCAAGGATCCAAAATAAATAGACCGTAATCTAAATGACTACGGATAATGGCATTATAAAGCAGTTTCTGGGAAAATGGATGGGAGCCCCACCAAACCCCAGAAAGGGAACGAAGAGCATTAATGTTTCTCTCGCATTTTTGAGCGACGTAATCGATATGGATGCTACCTGTCAACCTGGAATCCAACCAAACTCCGAGGAACTTGACTTTGTTATCCTGCGGGATATCTTCACCACAAACAGATACGTCAACGTGAGGAATGGTTCGTTTTTTGGTAAACACCACAATTGAACTTTTAGGAACCGATAAAGAGAGACCGTGGCAATTTAGCCACTCTGATAAGTAATTGAGTGCGGTCGACAACTGATCAACCGCTGCCTCAAGGGATTTATTAGAATTATATAATACTAGATCGTCAGCGTATTGGAGAATTTGAGCATAAGGGCCTATCGACAGCTCTAGGTCATAAGTGTATAGACTATATAAGAGGGGGCTTAGCACCGATCCTTGAGGTAAGCCCTTCCAAAACATCCTGGGCGACAGAGATAAGTCTCCACTTTTAATGAAGATGAATCTTTCTAAAAATAAATTACAAGTAAAACGAACTAATTTTTCTGGAATCTTGAGTTGATACACGAGTTTGTGTTTGAGAAGTGGAATCAGAACGTTGTCATAGGCTGCTGAAATATCAAGAAAAGCTCCTACTAAGTATTCCTTATTAAGAAACGAGGTTCGAATGTCAGAGGTCAATAAACCAAGACTATCCATCGTGCTTCTACCTTTTCTAAATCCATATTGGGATTTCCCTAACAATTTTCTGTTTTCCACAAACCATTCAAGACGGTGTTTTATCATGTGTTCTGTAACCTTACATAAGACAGAAGACAAAGCTATAGGTCTATAACTATTTGGGTCAGCAGAACTCTTACCGGGTTTAAGAATGGGGATCACGATTTGATTTTTCCATGCCTGGGGAACAGAATCAGATGTATAAAAAGTGTTTATTAAGTTTAAGAAATATTCTTTGCTTTTATTGGAAGCATGTTTTAGGAAAGAGTAAGGGATACCATCCATTCCAGGAGAAGAATCCAGAAGACCGTCTAGCGCCAGCTGAAGCTCGGAGAATGAGAATGCTTCGTCAAAACAGTTTTGAGGTGGAATAGGAAGAGGTCGAGAAGGAAAGCAGTCTAAGTTTGGGACGGAAGGAGGAGCCAGTTTGTCAGAAAAAGATTCAAGCCAGGTTGAGGGGTCATTGACCGACATGTCAAGATTGTTGCAAGAACCTCTGTACCGTTTAATTTGCTTCCAAACCAAAGTAGAGGGAGTCCTTGGAGAAAGGTTTTCACAAAACCGGAACCAACCTACCCTCTTTTTCTTTGCGAAAACTCTTCTCGCCTGAGCAGCTTTCTTTTGGTAATTTATAAAATTTTGAATGGTCATGTTACAATTATACGAGTCTTCTGCTCTTTTTCTTTCAATGACTGCTGAAGAACACTCCGAATCCCACCAAGGAGTTGATACTTTAAAATTAAATGGCTTTTTTAGAGGAAAGTTTTGATCAGCACTTGAAATAATACAATTAACGAAATTATTGTAACAATCTAATTGGTTATTAGCATCCGGAGAAGGAAGATCCTCTAGTTTACTCTCAAGAGAAGAAGCAAATGAGGGCCAGTTGGATTCAACTATCCTATACTTGAAGGTGGGGTTAAAGCTACGCATGGGAGAGACCCTGTTAGATATTGAAATAAGAATGGGAAAATGATCACTACCGTGAGAATGAGGAAGAATATTCCAAGAAACAGTGGAAGCCAAAGATGCTGAACAAATAGTGAGATCAACCACCGATTTGGGGTTTTGAGAAGGAAGAACTCTTCTGGTGGGAGAGCCATCATTAATAACACAGAGATTTGAGTCATCCAGAATTTCTAGAAGGGAGAGACCAAAGGGGTCGTCATGACAAGAGCCCCAAGATGAGTGGTGGGCGTTAAAGTCACCCATTAAAATAATTGGTGGAGGAACAGAAGAAATCATTAATATAAGATCCGGGATCAAACCAGAGTGGGGATGAGGGATGTAAGCAGAAAGAAAAGTGATGTTAAGAGTCCTAACGGCTACCATGTTTATGCCTGGGGAGATGGGGGGGAGAGGGATTTGGGAAAAAGATAGGGAGCGTTTAATAAATAATGCACTGCCTGCATACCCATCAGCTCTATCGTCCCGAAGGCAAGAGTAACCTGGCACCCGAAATCGGGACCCAGGCACCAACCATGTTTCCGAGACGGCGATAACTGAGGGAAGAAAAGAGTTAATTAAGTAAAGAAGCTCATGTTTCTTAGGACGAAGACTCTTCGAATTCCATTGAAGGATTACAGCCATAATTGGTAGAGAGGGAAAGGATCTGAGTTAGTTTTTGGGCAACGTTGGGCGGTAAGGAAGATTTTTTATTTGATATCAAATTAATAATCATTGTCAACAACAACTCTAATAGGCCTTCATCTTGGGTAGGCAGAGGGCCTGTTCGAGAAGAAAGAAGTGAATAACCATTTGGCAAAGAGGAAGGTTCTTCAGAAACAAGAGCCTGATGTGCAGCCTTGTCGAATGATTTGCCTAAAGGAGCCCTGGGGCGCGGGGTAGAGGTGACAGTTTTTTTGTAAGATACATAAGAACTTGAAAGGCTTTGCTGCTGAGAAGAAGGCAAGATTTCTTGATTCTTTGATTTCTTCATGAGGGGAGTCTCACCAGCGACTCTTGAATATAATTTAGAGATCTGAGGAAACTGTTTGGAAGCTTCCTCATAACTTAAATTTTCTTGAGACATTAACATTTTAATGTTTTTCTGTCTTCCCTGCTCCGGGCAACCCCTGCTATTAGCGAAATGATTACCCAAGCAGTGAAGGCAGGAGGCTTCAGCCTCAACAACGTCACATGTCTCCCCAGAGTGGGGTTGAGAACATCGAAAGCAACGTGGCTTTGAGCGACATTGTGTTTTAATGTGTCCAAAACGACAACAAAGAAAACATTGAATTGTTGGGAATTGATAAGTTTCCACAGGAAGGGAAGAGTAGTAACTAAAAATTCTTGAGGGAAGGGTTTGACCGTGGAATGTAATGACTACGGACTGAGTAGGGGCCCAGACTGCTTTACTATTTTCAGTGGTTTTCCTATTTAATCTTCTCGCTTTGAGGATCTCTCCACATCCATCAGGTATCACTACGGATTTAACAAAATCCGTCATCGACCATTCCGTTGGAACCTGACGAACCACGCCCATTTTGGTGATATTATAGGAAGGGATGGTTGCAACATATTTGTTATGGTTTAAAATCGGGTTGTCCAAAAATTGGTTCGCATCTTCTGCAGATAAGAACTCTACCGAAATTTCATTTCTCCCCACTTTTTTAACCCCATCAGTAGATATATTTGCTACCTTATTGGCAAATAAAAATTGGCCAAACTTTATTGGTCGTATGGAACTACCGGCGGAAGGGTCTGGTTCAATCCGTGAAACGTGAACTATAAATGGGCCTTTATCCGAAGGCTTATATAATTTAAATCCAACAACAAGGCTAGGATGGACATATAAATTTTCAACAGACGGAATCACCATGTTGTTTTCTGTAATGTTCCTTTTCGGTTCCCCATGGCAAAAAGCATCCTCATCGGCAAGGCGACGCTTACCGTGAGTCACTGCCTGAGACGGGATTTGACCTGAACCTCCAGGGTCCGGAGGCTCCGGGGGAATAGGAGAAGGCAGTTCCATAATAGGAGCCACTTCTCACTTACATTAAATATGAAGCAAAATATATATAAGTATACAAAAATTAAGAAAGAAATAATATAATTATACTAAATAAAATTAACTACTCACTGTAAACGTACTTAAATATCAATAATTTTGCCTGAAGATTACAAGAAAACAGTTAGAATTAATAATTCAAAAAGTAAGGTTAGGATCCGTGTGACAGCTATCCAACCGCAACTTCTCGACCCATAATATTGTTCGAAATTTGGGGGAAAAAATAACATTGGTAACACTTTGAACAGCTGACATCTCTTAAATTAAAATCAAAACCAGAAGTTGAAGATATGTTATTTAACCAATAACCAACCTAACCTATAAAATAAATATATTAGGTTTGTTATGGTGTTTTGTACGTTGACTTTGCTTATTTTTAAATGTCACAGCAAATGCACAGCAAATGTGTTCATTTATGAACACTTGTCTGCTACATAACAGTACAACTGTAGCTGCAAAAATGAGTAAAAGGAGTCTTAGCACTGCATCATCAAACACAAGTGCAAAAAAGCCAAAACATTGGTCTCAAGGCTTGGTCAACTCAATGAACGATCCCGATTCCATCGTCAAGAAAACCGAGCAGTGTGTTGTAATCAAAGATAAATATCCTAAAGCTAAAATTCATTATTTAGTATTACCTCAAGATAATTTAAATAGCATCTATATGTTGAATAGTTCTCATGTAAAGCTCTTAGAAGAATTCGGTAAATTGTTTAAGGAAATACAAGATGAAGTCAAAGTAACATTAAGAGCTGGTTTTCATGCAGTACCAAGTATGCAAAGACTTCATATGCATATAATCAGCGAGGATATGGTGTCACCCTGTTTGAAAACTAAAGTACATTGGAATAGCTTTACTACCAATTTTTTTAAGTCCTTCGAAGGTAAATCTATTTAACATAGTATTGTACATGTAAGTCATTGATAACAAAAAACTGTCAGTCATAGGACTGCATGTCAGAAGTGAAAACATAACTTATATATAATCAGATGTGTAACTTGGGATTTAATCGCGATAATATTTAAAAGGTACGATACCTCTTGGTTGCCCTACGTTTCGATGAAATTGCACTGATTGTGGTGACGAGTGGACTAATTGTTTGTATTGTACCTTTTAAATATTATCACGATCAAGTCCCAAGTTACACATCTAATATCTATTAAAGTGGTGAAAGTTTAAAAACAATTATATTAGATATGTATACACAGACACACACATTTGTATATAAGTATGTGTGAGCGTAAAGGTTATGCGAGTCATGTGCTTTTTCCCCATACATGCCTAACGTGCCTAAAGTTTTCATTTCAAAAATTGTCAAAAAAATCCTATAAAGTTAAATCAATTTTACATGTAATCATGGTCAAATAACTACCGTATCTTAAGATTTGATAGCATGTCTTTTAAATCTTATAATATGAATATTGTGTAGAAATCATTAAACTCCTGCATTTGAGTGGCTAGGTATTAGTACACATTGCTGGCCGAGTGAGGGTTAGCAGTCTTTGAAACCTTATAAAGATCATCATTGAAAACTGAAATATATGTTCCAGTCTTGTTATTAGTTTATTCTCATCTCATCATCCCACCTACTAAGACCACTGCTGGACTCGGACCACTCCTAAACAGTTTTCCAGGATATTCATAATTTTTTGTTATTTTGTCTTACTTCTACCTGTTTAATACTCTTGTTTTCTTTTTTGTTTCTTACTCGTCACTATTTCTGTCAATTGTTGACTATAATAGTTATGCCTGTGTTAGTGAAAGTTAGTTAGAAGCCATTTTATTTAGATATAATTATTTTGTACACTGTCTATTTGTCCTACAACAAAGGCCTCTTCTACGACTTCCAGTATAAAAAAAAAAAAATTGTCCATAGTTTGCCCGCCACTTTTGCAAGATCATCGCAAGTGTTTGTTAGTGTCTACCTATATGGGTACATGGCATGGGAATGATGGCCCAACTAACCATCCCTTAACTTATTGTAAATCATTATAACTATATGGTTTTAATGATTTACTATTTTAGCACTCAATGTACCCGTTTTCACAACACAAAATTGTCATTTCACACTTCTAGTAGGTACCTATTATTTTTATTGCGTTAACTAAAAAAAAGAAAAGAAAACTGTAAGAAACACCAGGCTTGCTGACATAATGACAATGCCGGTTTCAACACTAGGTGGCAGAGAGTGGGACTTTAAATTTAAATGTATGGGCTAGGCAAGTAAATTTACCAAGCTTTTGATTGAAAGGCTGAACAATCGTTTAGGCCGTTAGTTGAACGGCGCAATTTAGTAAAAAAAGCGAGGCTGTTTACTGAAAGATTAAACTTGTTGACTGCGACAGTTATACAAACCAGTCTATAGGTATATTAATAAAACTCACTCTTCTACATGTAACTTTTAATTCATCATTCATAAACTTAATCGTGTGTTACAGATGTACTACAAACATTAAAAGAGAATGGCAGTATTAAGAAAATATCACCAGAATTGCATAAAAGTCTCATGGCCACTGAACTGCAATGTAATCAATGTTCATATAAGCCGAAAAACATGCCGAATCTTAAAGAACATTTGCTTACTCATAATAAATAAGTGATTTCCTTTGTACTCTATATAAATATACTTTAACAATCTCATACAGTAAGTAGTATTTTCTAAGAATTGAAATACTAAGGCAAACTACAGTGCCTGCGCAGCTACTAGTGACTATAACAATAGAAAAGGTTTTGGAAGGATTATTACCTTACAGAAGACGGTACAACTTTACTCCTACTTAGTTCATTGAAAAATACACACAAGTTGAATACTTATCACAAATGTATTGTAAAGTAGAAATTTAATGTTGATTGTCTAATTCATATTACACTACTGTGTTAACATAGTTTAAATATAAAATATTGCTCTTTATAACACTATTTCATCATCAATTTACCATTTGCATTTTTGAGTGCAATAATTATTATGCTAATAAAGTATGTATATTTTCAACTATAATTTAATAACTATCTACATTCGTTACATTGCACACTATATTTATTGCCAAAATTCATATTGATTAGAAAAGTTTAACTATTACTTATGAATTTGATGATCAAGTATGCTTAGTTATAACTACTAGTAAATTATTGTGTAAATGGCATATTTATAACAATATGTCTGATTCTTAAGTATCATGTTATTTATGCAAATCGAAGCCCTAATTATAAAAATTGAGGTAAAATCGTAAGGCATCCATACTGTTTAATTGTACATTTGACACTATGCTTACACTATAGGTAATTTAAATTTTACAATGCGTTATTTCTACAAGTTATTTTATTAGAATGGGGGCTGTCTGAATCTGCCAGATAACTTGAATCAGTGCTAGCACTTAAATCTACTTCTGGGGTATTGTAAATTGATACGTTACGTCTTTTGAATGTTTTCTTGGATTCTACTGATGTAGGTGTCTTGCACTCTGATGCATTACTAGTATTGTCTGACATAAAACTGCAATTGGTCTCTGGTGAAAATAATTTTGATGATGACAGTTCCCTATCATCCTCACTTGGAGTGACTGGAGCTGGTAATGATAATTTGGACATTTGACACTTAATTGGAGTGCTCACTGTAGAACTAGATATAACATGATTTGTTTCAACTTGTGCAGTTTTCATAGTTCTACCCATTCTGGCCATGACCACTTGAACAGGGTCATCAATTCCCAATTTTTCACATAATTCGACTGTTTGTGGATTCATTATAGGTTCCTGTGGGGCTACCTTGGGACTATTTATGTTGAAAACAGGTGCTGTCCTTGCAAAACTTTCTTCTTTTATAAATAGACTATCAAATAATTTGATTATATTTTCTTTTTCTTCTTTTGTTGGGGTAAAATCATACCTGTAAAAAAGATGATGAGAAGTTAACATATTTAATGTAACCATGAAGTTGTTTATAATCGATGGTCTCAGGTTGCAGTGGGGTTTTTAAACTTATTATTATCTTTTTACTGATTTACTTTACTACTTCTATAGTTCATTTTAATTACGTAAATCTATACTAATATTATAAAGCTGAAGAGTTTGTTTGGTTGAACGCGCTAATCTCAGGAACTTCTGGTTCGAATTGAAAAAAATATGTTGGATAGTTGATTTATCGAGGAAAACTATAAGATCACACTACAACCAATAGAAGCGGAGCATCAATGAAAATGTTGCAAAAACGGGGAAAATTTACAAACACGGACGAAGTTGCGCGGGTCAGCTAGTAGAATATAAACTTAAATAAAATAATAGCCCTTTGTTAAAATTTTTGGGTTTTCTACATAGTTTTAAAAAATTCGCAAAAAATATTATTTTATTTAGGAGGAGGATCACACTACCAAGAACCAAATTTTACTCATTTACAAAGCACAACATTTTTCAATTGCTTCCTGCCCAAAATAGTCAAGATATTTGTTATGCATATATGGTTTCTAACAATTTCCCTTGGTTCCCGAAATTTTACATTAACAATATATAATCAGTGAAATTAAATACTGGTCTCAAATTGAGTAACAAAGGTTGTTGTAACCCTACTATTAAAAATACGAAAGTACAACTGCACAAAGTAGTAGTAAGTATAGTGCTACTGAACTGATAATCATTAAGTTTTGCATACACATTTCCTGGGACAGAAAAGGACATAGGGTAAAAGTGTACTATGCGAGCGAGCGGAGCTGCGGTCGCAAGCTAGTCTGAAAAATAAATTTTAGCAATTACTTACCTCTCATTCCCACCTGGCCCAGGCATATGGCAGTCAACATTTTTAACCGTTAAAAGATGATTTGTGTTTTTCAAAATAGCCAACCATTCAACATCATATTTTAGACATTGGTCACCTTCATACTCAGGAGGTATGTCTAGAACTTGCAAATGTCTGCGTTTGGGCAAACATTTGTCCAAGGCTAAAAACTTTGTCTCTGTAGTTGTTTCTTCATGTTTGACAAGTGCAGCAAATTGACAGTGCAAATGTGCTGCAAACCAATAGTTTGGCTTGAGAGAGTGTAATAATGTCTCTGCTGGTATACTGCCTAATTGATTGGACTCTATGTCATCTCTAAAAAAAGGACATTTTTATTTTAGTTGATGATAAAACAAAATGTACAATAATTAATATGGAATACCGAATCAAATAATAATATCCTTTTTTATCTCAAATATTAAAAGTAGAACAGTTATTAGACTTAGCATACAATCTAAGCTGACTGCTAAGCCAGAGGTCGTGGGTTCGATTCCCACCCAGGACATATAATTGTGTGATGAGCAAGACAATTTGTTCTGTGTCTGGGTGTAATTTATCTATAATATCTATGCATTTAGAAATATATAAGTATGTTTATCAGCAGTCTGGTTACCATAGTACAGGCTCTGCGTAGTTTGGGATCAGACGGCCGTGTGTGAGATGTGTGGAGTTATTATTATTATTATTATAATCTCACTTAAAACATCAGAGAATCATCGATATATGTATAATCTTATAGTTATGTCACAATGTTTGTTTGCAATGAACTCCTAAACTAATGAACCAATTTTAGTGAAATTTTGAACAATGTGTGCAGTTTGGTCAAACTTGAGAGATAGGATAGTTTTTTTTATTGAAAAATACCTAACCACAGCAACGCGTGACTGGGTAGCTAGTACGTTGAAGTAGCTATCAACAACTTGTCTAGGAAACAACAGAAGTTTTACTTAACAAGAGTATGGTTTTCAAAATGTTAATGTAATAGTTATGTGTATATTTATAATAGGTAAGGAACACCATCTTGTATGGGGGGTAAAGCAAGTGTCCAGCTGAAAGCGTTAAGAACCAATCTGAATGCTGCTGGTATAGGCAAACGGTGTGATATGAACTTAGCAGTTATAGACAGAATAAAGTGCACTGACTTAAAATATTGAATTTTTAGGCAGCTAGTTCATGAAAAAATTAATGATGGAAAAAATATAAAAACTGAGTTGGATGGTTTGTAATTAATTTATATAATCAATGTTTTTTTTAATATTTGCTTTAAAAGTGCGCTTTCCAAAGTGGAAGTTTCTCCTTACGTATTACTAGACACCAGTACTAGGTACAGTAGCTCCACCAAAATTTACGCTTTCTTTTGTTGTATACAGAGATGGTCCTCCTTACCTCTTACCACTATAATATTTGTTTTATAGATTTTTGGCATACCTTAAAAATGGTTTGTGCTTCAGTAAAGTTTCTTTATCTCCATATTCCGTTATGCCCCTTGGCCAATCATGAGACAACATAACATGAACTTTTTTCTTTAATTGATTCAATCTGAATACATCCAATGATCTCACATGATATACTGTCCTCAAAGAGCTTTGTGTGTAAGGCAGAATTTCCCACAAACCTTGACGATAGTCAAAGGCTTTGTATATTCCTGACATACCTGTAAATATACCAGAATAACCATTTCTTTTATATCAAATGACAATATGTACCATTTCTTGATGTTGCTTACTAATTGTCTAGAAAAACAAAAGCCACTTATTGACATAGCTTTTATGTAGGAAGTGTATGCTTTCAAATAAGACTTCATAAAGATTCAGATATCATGGAATTCATACTAAAATATTCATTTATTTTTACCAAAGCTTTACAAACCACCAAATCACCAACTAATTTTTAACATGGGACATGTTTTACTAAAGTGACTTATTAAACAATGAATTTATTTTTCTAAATTAACTAACTAGTCCTAACTGAAAGACAATCATATCTTTATAATATAAAAATTTCGTGTCACATGGTTTGTCTATCGCACTCTTAAACTAATAAACCAATTTTAATGAAACTTTGCATCCTGTGCATTTTGGTCCAACTTGAGAGTTAGGATAGTTTTCATATCAATTTATAGTCACAATATTTTCAAATTACCTAGCCACAACAACCCGTGGTTGGGTAGTAGTATGTAAATTGTTGTGTTATTCCACAACTTATCTTGTTTCTGTTGTGCCCCAGGCATGTTGCTACTTATGGCAACATTACATTCATAATTGTAAGCCTCTCTTGCAACAAAGCTCTCACCGAATACTACTACAGTGCGTTATAAACTGACTCCAGTGGTTTTATTTAAAAACAACCAAATCAGGACACCAGCAATCTACGAAACATAGTCGCTCCCACAAGTAGTAATTAATGCCGAATAGTTGCTATTACCTCCTATCCTTAAGTCACCAAACATTACAACACCAGCTCTTCCCAAGTAATAAATATTTGGTGCTACCCAGCCACCATATGGTAATTCTTGCAAATAGTTAGATGCTTCATGATTTCCACCAATGAATATTGTTAATATTGGAGCTCTTTTTTCTCCACTGTAATATCTGGAAAAAAACAAAATAACCTCAAAACAATCTATAGCTGTCTTAATAGATATCATTGTATTGTTACATCTTATTTCAATCACTAAGTTGCCTTCAGGCAACACCCTCCATAATAATTATATCCTATGTTATATAAAATAGATTTTTTATACCTCATAACATTGTTGTGGAGTTGCGGCAAACTACCGGTGTAAACATAAGCTTACCTACCTCAAAATTACTAAATGTATTACAGCACTAAACCAAAGTAAAGTAAATTGTCCACAATGAATAAATTAAATTGAAAGTACTGCAAGTGCTAAGGTCTTGGAGTTGAGAATGAGATTTTAGGTTTTCAAAGCCCACCAACCTGTACTCACTTTTAATAGCAGCTTAAAGTTTCTGTTAGCTTGTGTGAGTCATTAAAATCTCTTAACATCTGAACATCTGTTTATTTTAAAGTATCTAAATGTATAGAGTCAGACTGAGTATTGACTCAGCACACACAGCACATGTAGAAGACAGTAAAGTAACTGATGAATTGTGTTACTTACTTATGAAATGAACACATGTGCTGATATTTTTCTGGTACTGCCATTGCCCGTAGATCACTTTGATTTCGCACACTTTGAAAATCACCGCAACATATCAGTAAATCTATTTTGATGTTTTCCCTCTCTTGTATAGTTTGAATGCATTCATATATCTTTTCCAGCTCACCGTGGGCACAACCTTCTACAGCGATTTTCATTTTATTGATTGGTTCACGATAAAATTAAACAAATAAGCAGTAAAATATTCACCATAAATAACGGAAAATTATTTAATACAAATAATTATTCAAATTGGCCAGAAATACAACCAACCAAATCCCAAACAAGGTGAATTTGACATGACATGACATTGGAGTGGAGTCAGTGGAGTGGAGTAGGCTTGGGTAAAAAATATCGATATTTTTTCTCTGAAATATCGATGATATTTTTTAGTTCGATATATCGATGTTCGATATTTATTTTAGAGTATCGAACTCGTATCAATTTGAAATTGATACGAGTTGACAAATTTCGATATAGTTTTTAACGCAACTCGAGTTTCACATTTAATGTTACTACTAAATACTCCTGCGAAGCGATGCATCACGAACTCAAATTGTTGCTAAACTAAAAATATCTTGAGGTAGGTAACTATTTTTGATGTGTGAATGTTGAGTGTCAGTCGGTAGAGAAGACCTGTGGTTGGTGTAGTTCTATCCAGTGGTTTGAACCTGACTCCAGCAAATGCTCGGCGATCGCCGACTTATTTACCTGACGGATTTTCACAGCTCGCTAAGCTCTCATCAGTCTACCCGTGACCACAATCAGTGCAATTCGATCGAAACGTCGGGTAACCAAAAAAGGTATTGTACCTTCTAATTATTACCGCGATTACAGCTTGGCAAAAAAGTCGTGAAAATAATAGCGGCGCTACTATCGTGCATGTAGCCACCCTATATACAACGACAATAACGGTTTTGATACTTCGATTTAAATATATTTGTACATTATTTATTACGTTTACGTACTATTTCTGTTTCGTCAGTATATTTGTTATAAAGTTCACTATAAATATTAAGTAGTGGGTTTATAATATTTTTGTGATCGACAAACATTTGTTTCGGCCTGAGTGTCTTCTTCATCCTAGCGTTAATCCCAGTCGCATCTAAAGCTTTCAACTTCTGGGAGTCTGGGGTTCGCTGTACCAGTCTAACTGTGGATTTGGCCTAACTTCGATATTTTCAGTCAAGCGACTACCACCTGACCTCCACAACCCAAAGGCGATATCGAAGCATTGCAGTTAGACCAGTTGTTGAACTTTTTAGGGCTCCAACTACCCATAACGACTGCCATAGACGTTCGTATGGCAACCGAGACCGACTGCTTAACGTGGTCTCCGAGGCACGACCAGACCAATGCAAATACCCATGTTTATGCATAGAAATATTTGCGCTGAGCGGGGATCGAACCCGCCCCTTTTGCGTAGCGGCCGCGATCACAACCGCTACGCCACAGAGGTTGTTTCGGCCTGAGTGTACGTGCTGTGAATTGTGATATCATATGTCTGGAACTGCATCCACGGTACAGCAGAAAATATTAAAGTGGACAAGTGCGAATCAATAAAAACGTAGGTTTTTTTAAAAGAAAAACATACATCAATTAAACTGAGTGTAATGTAAAACAATATAATCAATACAATTGCATTTGTTCTAATCAAAATTTAAAATACTTTCATCTAAATATTCCATGCCAGAAAAGTCTTCATCTGCGCTTTGGGGTGAGTCTTCTCCAACAGTGTGCTGGCTATCTTCACTTGTGTCACTACTGCTGCTATCATCTTGGAGGTTTATGACGATTTTTTCAATATCGTCATACAGCGTTTGTCCCCTTTCGTAATATTCTTTCTCTATTTTCATGACATGTTGGCATGAATTTTTCCAGTCATCAGCAGTGATGCTTTGAAACGCTTGTTCGGCCACTGCCTATTAAAACAAAAACAATTGACATCAAATTATTTATAAGGTTTTAAACTATTTTATTTTTCATTACTATATAAAATTACCTTAATGTCGACTGATCCGACATTATGTGATGCAATTTTATGTTTTGCAATGCCCCAGATCAGTTCGATTAGGTTTAGGTCACAATGGTAAGGTGGAAGCCTTACCACTGTGTGACCATGTTCACTTAGAATGTCATCTATTTCATAGATGGGCTCCGGTTTGTGTCGTTTAACAAGCATCAGAAGGTTTGGCTTCCTTGTTGTATCAGAAAATGGTATATTGTTCTCGGACAACCACAGCTTAACTTCACTGACTTTTGATGCGGAAGTGGGTGCCTTATTGCGAACCACTGAATGGTAGGGAGCATTATCCATTACTATAATGGCAGGCTTAGATAGATTTGGTATTAATTTCTCAGTGATCCATTTTTTGAAATTACTCTTATTCATTTCAGAGTGGTAGTCTTCATTTTTATTTTTTCCACTAAATATTAATAAGGCATTTGGCACGAATCCGTTTTCACTCCCGGCATGTATAATTATATACCTAAAAAAGCATTGAATATAAACAAAAGACATGGTAAAGAGAATACTAGTTTTTAAAGCTTTAAGATTCAACTACTACTCACCTTTTGCCTTCGGACACATTTTCTTTTATTCCACTAACGTCAATGGATTGCCAGCATTTCTTTAATTTGTAGGATGTATGGACATAGCTCTCGTCTAGGTAAATTATCTCTTTTCTTAATTCATCCGGTAAATTCCTGTTTTTCACAATCTTGTCCAGGTAAATCTCACGCTTTGCTGCAATATTTGGTTTTTCCATCAAAGCTTGTCTGTCGGATTGGCATTTTTTGTACTTAAAGCCCAGTTTCAATAAAATCTTTCGTAAGTATTCACGGCTTCCACTAAATCCGAGTTCTTCTCTAACCACCGGTAAGAAGTTTCGTAAAGTAGGCGTCTAAAAATGATAAAAGTGAACTCAGTGAACTTGCTATAAACTAAAAAAACATTTCCTTCAAATAAAAACTACTTACAATCTTTTTTACTGTGTAAAAGAATTGAATTTTTTGTCTAATCGCACATAAGTCAAAATCATCCAAGTCTTTTCTAGGCCATCCCGCTCTATGCATTCCTGGTGTGGAGAAAATACCTTTATTCCTTTGTCCTTCCAATGCGATTCGTCTTATGGTACTGACGGATTTACCTAAAAAAAAAACGAATTTTATATACAAATAACATAAAAGGGTGTAAGTATACCCCCTAGAATCTGCATAATATAATTTTTTGGTGATATCATCACAAAAAGTATCAATATTTTTCGAACACACTATTCTGCAAATGCATTGTAAATAAACATAACCTCACATTCATGGACATTTATCGAAAAGCAAACAATCTTTGTTTAAGAGGTTTAATCTACATTTAGCAAGTTGAATAACACAAATTATATCTGATAAATTAAATAAAACCATGTTTTACCTGTCATTTCAGCAGTCCTTTTATAAACATCATTGAGATCGGATAAACACTGTCCGGCTTCGCATTCTGATAAACATCTCATATACACTTTGTAAATAATCTCTCTGGCGGAGCTGCGGATTACAGTCCTGTTCATTCTGAGCACTTATAGCACCACAATAACACAAATAACTATGAAATAACAATTGAAACGATCACGGAATTTGTGAAATGACACAACACGTACTGACTTGACGTGACTGACAACTGACAGACAGAGTGTTGCCATTGATGAAATATTTTAGTACCGTTTCACGACTTTTTTGCCAAGCTGTAAGTCCCAATTCACATATCAAATATGTATAGTCGCAAAAGTTGAAAAACAAAGGTAACTATTTTGCTGTGCAATCAGTATTTTTGATTAGTTGGATTGTAGTAGATAGAAAGATTTTTGATTTACAGTTAAATACTAGCCTTAAACGAAATATATTTTTATCATTATTGGTGGAGCGCCTGGGGGTTTTCATCTTGGACTTTTGATATGGTGGCACTTCACGCTTGAACGAGGCGCTTGGACGAGCCACTCGGCGAATGATGCCGAGCGCGACCTGCGCGAGTCTACCATCCACGCGCTCGTGTAGTTTAGTCGCCAGTGTTGCCACCAAACCTTGGAGAACGCAGTAAAAAATCTCCGCTCCAATAGTGGCGGGCGATTATGAAACATATTAATGGAATAATACGATTATGAAGATGTCTGGAGATATTTCGATTATAACAGTTAGTAATAAGTGTAATAACTAAATAATTCGTTTGTGTCCGTCGTAGTGTATTTTTGAATACAAAAATACACTCATTAATTATTTAGTACCTACTTCCCTTGTATCTTGCAAATGCATGGGTCTTTTTTGATTATTATAATTAACTATATTGTTGAGTTGTTGGATATAATTATATAAATGCAACATTATCTGCAACTTGTATTAAGAAATAAAGCAATCTCTTTTTTTTTACGTTTTTTTCTAAAACATAACATATCAGAAAAAAGGCAAACACAATATGCTAAAACGATATTTTTTTCATGCTGCATAATTTGAATATGCTATAATTAATTATGGAGATGTCTTGACATATTTAGATAAAACCCTATTGTAATTATACTAATTCGATGGTGTCCGTCCCGGGGAAGATATGAAATACGGTCGGCGGCCAACAAACTTACGCCGTACATAGCTTTTACAACAGTAGTTAGTACTAGCTTTTACAACAATAAAGGTGCCAGTACAGTAAAGGTTATACCTTTGATAAATAGTTTCAAAATCATTTTCTTTGTTTCGTGATAATTGTATTTAACAATACAATATAGATTTTATTCTAATACTTTATTGTGACGTAAGGTAATTTATAACGGATTTTAGTTAAATGTAGAAGTATTAAGTAAAATAAAATCTTTATGAAATTTAAATCAATAATCGATGAATAAATCAGTATTAGTAATTAGTAAATATTTCGACTATGTCAATCATTCATGATCGCCCACCACTACGAATATACAACACTTTGATCCTCGCCAAAATACCGACAAGAAAGCAAGCGGTGCCGAGTGGTGGCGAGTGCGCAGGCGCACGAGGCGAGCCGAGCGGGCGGTCTTCACATGCGCGCTCGCCGCCACTCGCCTTCACTTGGCGAGCGTGAAGTGCGGCGGTTACAGTGAATGAAATTAAATGGTCGAGGTGGGATCTTGTTTTCGTACACTTTATCCATGGAAAAGTTTAAAATTTTTTTGTGTTTTTAACATTACTTAAACTAAAAAAAAAAACAAAAAGAAAATGTTGAAGAGTAAAACGTGGTAGTGCCTTTCGCCTTTCTCAATCTCTATTTTCTTGCAAGATTTTTTAGATGCTTATATCAAATAGCTGCAGTAGCTCCGATAGCGCTTCTACATGACTTTGAAAGTCTCATTCTCCGGATCCATTTTCAGATTTTGTAGAGGTTATCTCTATTTTTCTTGCATCGTAGCAATCCTCTGGTGATCCATGGTTTGCTAATGCGATTTCTTTTAGGAACAATGATTATTGTTTTTATTTTTTTTTCTGTTTTTTTTTTATAAGTCAACTCCCGCATTAGAGATTACTCCTGTGTCGGGGGACTTTACAAACATACAAACATCGGACACAAAGAACACCTAGACTCGATCGGGATCGGATCGGGTGGGAATCGAACCCACAACTTATGGCATAGCAGTAAGGGTCACTAACCACTAGGCCAACAGACCAGTCAGTTTTGTGTTATTATAAATAGCAGTAGACAAGCAACTAATGAGGATAGCAGTGGCGAAATCTCCATCGTTACAGTCTGTTATTGACTGAAAGTTTGTGTTTTGGATAATCACATCAAGTTGATTGAAAGCATTAGTTTTGGGCTGTGGTTTCGCGATATTCTAGATATGTCTTTACAGTAAAGAAAGCGGCTACACTCTCATGATCTGTAGTAGAAGATGCAAAAAATAGCGTCCAGTTCAGTTTTTATCATCATGTCGTCGAGACAAGTGCTACGATGTCAACCATAACGTGTTGGTAAATTATGATCAAGGAGCTTAGAGTGGCTAACCAGAAGGTTTAGGTAAAAATCTTTACTATCATCTATACTGTTAGGTCTTATATCAATGTTTATATCGTTACAAAGTATAATATTTCTGTAAAGCCTTAAATTAAAGAGAAGAAGGTCAAATGAATTGATGAAGGCTGTGGTATTCGAATGGCTCGGAGAGCGGTAAATATCGCTAACACACTTTTACAAGCTGACAGTTAACGTCACTAATGTTCTAGAGGTTCTTCAGTCAGTTACAACTAGATGTGGATTATAGTAAATAACAACGCCTTAGATTTTAGTCAAGTTACGAGTGTTTTATATAGAGTTAAAGTGATCGAACGTCGGTATATGTCTAGCTGAAGGAGGCCAATGCTCAGTAAGAATAAGAATATCCTAACTCAAACCAGATCTTTAGAGGAGTGTAGTAAGGTCGGGCAAGTAACGTAATATGCTCCGTGTTTTGTGAAGTTACATATTTAGCTGCGTCAGTTATGTCACGATACGGGACAATATTTGGGTATTTGAAGTGAAAACTTGGAACTGGATCTTTTTTTTTTCGTCTGGAATTGTTGAATGCTAACACTTTGGATTTAACCGCTTCCTTTCTGACTGTTGTGGTAAAGTCCACTACAATATTCTCTGATTTCGATCTGTAGATGTCTCGTGTCTCGTATTCGTGAATAGGATCTTCAAGTCCCAGTAACAGGCCAATTTTTTAAATAATACTGGATAGAAGAGTCTCATTTTCCACATCCAGTTAAGGAGTATTGCCAACTTCTGTAGTAGTAGAACGCGATTTTCTCTCATAAAGTTCAAGTTGCTTTTTAAAGGAGGTAATACGGTTTTTGTATTTAGACTTCCTTTTTTCAATATTAACAACTTTTAAGAGCAGATCTAGATGTTTTGATGTTAAAACAAAAACAAGTTTTTGAATCTCTTGATTAACAGTACTGAAGCAAGATTGTTGTTTCGTAACTCATACGTTTGGTCTTGTTGTGCTAGTGTCTAACTTGAGCGCTGAGCTAGGAGGAAAACGCAGAACGGACATCAGGTTTCAACAACGTTGTGTTGGACGTCTTGAAAAATGTGATCTACTATAATTACTAAGCGGATTGCAATGATAATGTAAGTTTTTAATAGTAAATTGTAGAACAGGAAGTATTCTAAGTTGAGCGCTGAGCTAGGAGGAGAACGCAGAACGGACATCAGGTTTCAACAACGTTGTGTTGGACGTCTTGAAAAATGTAATCTACTATAATTACTACCCGAATTGCGATGACAATGTAAGTTTTGAATAGTAAATTGGAGAACAGGAAGTATCCCCAATAACATGGTCATGTTATAATTATGTATACATACGGGAATAAATGCGATTACGAAATAAGTATTAAGTACATACCTCTGAATTGTCTGACGTTTTGACCAAGTTACACTGCAGGCTGTGGTCACAAGCTGACTGGCTCAGTGAGGTAGAAGAGGTTCTTCGTCTACATTTTTGTTTGGCCATGTAACGGCATATACTATACGAATGGAAACCGATGTGTCCTTATTTTGATGTTTATCCGACTGCGCATAAAAGTGAGGTGGTATGTACATGTGCATTCATGTACATTGCGTAGCGCAAAATCAAACTAATGACTGCAAATCCTTAATCTCGCATTTTTATGATGAACTGACTTTTGCATTGTGATAAGTATCCAAAGAAAGCCGTTTTTGTAAGTTCTTCGTGACGGTGATTCATAATCTGGAATTCAAATAAGAAAATGGAAGAGGTAACTTGTGTCACCCTGCTGATTAGCACTGTTCAACTAAATTACTAACCTTAATGGTTCGTTATCAGGCATGGATGAATTCAAACGTTGCAGCATTGGTAACAACTGGTTTATAATAGAATGTTTTGATATCTTAAAATATAGGTAGATTTATAGTCTGTGTTGGTAGACTAGGAGTGAAATAGGTAGATCTACCAAAAAGTTGGTAGATATGACAGCACTACTAATGTTCTCCAATTTGGAGGATATTATTAATGTTCAAATGCGCTATATTATGATAGCACGCTACGGACTATACATTTTTTATTTGTAGCGCGCGATTTTTGAAGCTATGATATTGTGCGTCACAGGGCCTCACTATTAGCAGGGAGACTATAACTTTGAAAGACGCTACTTTAACTGTGTAGCGCGTTATGTAAAAATATTATAAAGAATCTAATATAATGAATTATAATGAACTACTTCATACTTGCCAGGTTTAGGACTGAAGGCTGTCTAAAATTGATTAAATGGGACTTCTAATGATAATAATGTAATTACGGATATCGTAAAATAGCCTTGTGTAGTAGAAGGTTATGTAACAGTACCTAAATTTAATAATACATTAGGTCCAAATACCGTGACCAATACAATACGAGAGAGAGGTGAAGATAATGCTTTTCAAAGCCTACTGTCAGTCCTTCTACACACAACGCCCTGAGAGTTCAATACAACTATTCTCTTAGGGTGTTGATGGGGCTGTCATAACGTTGTAGCGCATAGGGCATGTTTGTAGAGGCACATACCGACGGCTTCCACGCCGGTGTGCCTCCACGCTCAGACGTCTGCGCGACTGCCTCAACAGCATACTGAGGAAAATTGCGGTGGAGTAGTCCGTTGCTGGCGCACTGGAACAGCTTACATTGCTAGCCTACTGCAGTGCGCCCGCATTGGGCTGTTTTATCTTGTTTTATTTTACCAATTACATAATACTAACACTAGTCATAGGGAAAATTGTTACTAACAAAATGGACCTAAGTCTGAAAATAAAAATTATTATTATTATTCTCTTTATTAACATACGTTAAACATTTAAATAAATTTGTACTTATATAAAAATATATATTTAAAAATATCAAAAATTGTGTCCCACCGGTACCTATTGGGTACAGGGACTAAGCTTCCAGTGGTTAGGGTTCCGGAGACAGAAACCTCCTCACAATACATGCCGTGTCGAGAAGGACCACCTTTTGCATTCCGAATTATTATTAAAATTCATCGTTCACTATGAAGCCACAATTTAGAGCTGTTTGAGCGAACCTCGCCTAACGCGAGTGTGTTACGTACCTACACTCTTTTTGCTTGTGTGCATGACGGTTTTATTATCAGCGCATAGTTACCCCAAAATTTAAGGTATTTTTTTATTTGTATGTAACATTCAATAACGATATTAGTTAAGATATACGGTTTTACTCGCGTGTATATTTCGGGGATGCCCAACTAGTTTCGGACCCGACGGGGGCCCTTTATCAAGGGGTGAGGTGTCGTGTGGCGTCGGTTGCAGGTGCCAGACAGTCTGGCACTAGTCCGAAACTAGTCGGGCATCAACGAAATATACACGTGAGTAAAACCGTATGTATATCTTAACTAATATGAATACCACTCACGAAAGATTTTATTCGAGAATAACGATATTATAAATAGATTTATAAATTAAATTTAAAAAAAATTAAATGTGTTACAAGTATTTTTTTTCTAAAGCTTAACAAATTATTTTTTTTATTAATTTATTAGATCAAATTGGATGCGTTACATTTTAGTCACTGTCATAAATAAGACACTGCAGATATTTTATTATTTCTCAGCGCCTTGAGTCACTAGGAAAACGGGGAAATGGGGCATAGTGATAATAAGATATGAAAAGACAAATGTAAAAAAAAAAAAAAAAGCAATTTACTTACTACATTAGAAACTATTTATTTCTAACAATACTTTTTCGTTTGTTTTTCAACATATATTCTATTCAGGCACGCTATATGCTAATGTTACGAATAAGGAATTTTGAGTAATGAAATGAAATGAAATGAAACTTTATTAACAGGAACAGAGTAAGAAAAGTGTAGTCACTTATTTAGTTAAATTTCCTATGTTGCTTGGCAGTTCTTAGTATGTCATGCTCGCCTAGAAGTCCTGCCGATGGTGGCGTAGATGAATCTGGTCGTTCGACTCCCTTCAATATGGTCGATCTGTACAATGGCTGGCGTGTGCGTCATGCTCGTGAACGGGTGCCGTTGGTCGGGGCTGGTCATCTCTGGACTGCTATTACTAAATATATTAATATAGGTTATTACCAGTTTCAGTGGATCCGATTTGGGGATCAGATCGGAATAACTCAAAATATCCTATATTTGATTAATGTATATTCGAAAATTTCATAGATGTAGGTATATCATGTTTAAAAAAACATTTTTCTGTAAATGTTTTAAAATGACAAATTGTAACCAGTTAGAGCTTGAATAGGTATCTATTTACTGTTCTCTAGAAGTAACACAGAATATTTATTCGATAGAAACACTTTTAATATTTGTATAGGTATTAGAAAATATAAGTCTATTTCTATATACTACATATTATAAAACAAAGTCCCCTGCCGCGTCTGTCTGTCTATTCGCGATAAACTGAAAAACTACTAAACGGATTTTCATGCGGTTTTCACTAATAGACAGAGTGATTCATGAGGAAGGTTTAGGTGTAAAATTTTGTACCCGTGCGGAGCCGGGGCGGGTTGCTAGTATTAAAATAAAGATGAAAAGGATAATGATTGAATAGTAATAAAATTGAATGAAAGGCTAACTGTACACATTAGTTTAACGGTAAATCCCCGAACTCTTGATTAGATTGCCAATTCAGAAAAATAAAATGTTGACAGACTAAACAACGGGTTGCTCGTATTATTATAAAACAAAGTCCACCGCCACGTCTGTCTGTTCGGGATAAACTGAAAAACTACTGAACGGATTTTCATGCGGTTTTCACCAATAGATAGTGTGATTCATGAGGAAGGTTTAGGTGTATAATTTGTTAACGTTTTGTGTAAATTAGTTCAAATATGATGATGATTGTTGAAGATGTCTACTACCCGTGCAAGGCCGGGGCGGGTTGCTAGTTACAGATAAATAACACTGACACAGAACAAATGATCATGCTCATCACACAATTATTTGTCATATGTGGGAATCCAACCCACGACCTCTGGCTTAGCAGTCACGGTCACTAACTACTATACCGGCCTTCTCTGAGGGATTGTTTTTTTCTTTTTTTTTAAGAGACAACTCCCGCATCACGAAAGACTCCAGTGTCGCGGGGACTTTACAAACATACAATCGACGGACACAAAGAACACCCAGACTCGGGTGAGAATTGATCCCACGATCTATGGCGTAGCAGTCAAGGTCACTAACCACTAGGCCAACAGGCCAGTCAAAATAACAGATTACAAATGAGCTAGGCTTACCTATGTATACAGAAGTTTAAGACGGTACGAGCAAAACCGCTACACTTAGACAAACAGTAGATACATAGTAGGTACCTGGTTGTAATTTTACTGCCAATTGCTTTATTTAAATATAAAAATAACTGGTTAACGGCAACAAGTTTGGAGTAGACATTCTGAGTGAGGAAAGTTTAATATTGATACAATAAATATCTGACTTTCAACTTAAAAATATATCGACCTTAAAGGCATATACGTAAACTAAAAGTGGGTAACTATAGTTATTACCATGTAGCTGGGTATCTATAGTTGCTAACTCGAATGCCGCTTTACCTACCGCATACCTTGACAACCCAATTAGCGTGTTCATTGCGAGAAGTGGCAAAGAATTAGATCGCGTTAATTGGCACGAAGTAGAAGATTTAATAAAAAGCAACTAATTGTAGGTGTTAGTTGACTGTCGATCATGTTCGCATGTACAAATATGTCAAATGATAATAAGCTTAAAAAGAGCCCTAACGTGCAAGTGATTGTTACTTGCACCAAATTGACAACAAGCCCTGTTGATGTGAACTCAACAAGGGATAGGTGGATTTATTCAATGAATTGACATTAACTATCTCGCAACTTACATCACTAATCTTTGAAAACTAAATTTGATGTAATACCTGTGGGAATAAATTGATTATGGATTGTAGTTTTAATCTTTTTAAAACACCAACAGAATAACAACCTATTACATGTACCTACGGGTATGTAGATATTGGACTGTTCTATGCATACTGAATGTGAACTTCGATATCAAAGGTCGAGCGAGCTTCTCCAGTAGGTACGTAGATAAAGGTATGGGTGCTGTGACGTCAGAATGGCCGGCAACGCGCGCCAATGACGATGCGAGGCGGCGCTACAATGCGCGGGCGCACCGCCCACTCACAGCTGCGCGGAAAACTCGGAAAACTTGCTGCGCTTTTATGACGGAATGTAAACAAATATTTTGAAACATTGTTATTTAATTATTACAATAAACTTTGACAACTAAGTATTGACTATTAAAATAATTAAACAAATTTATCATTTCAAAAGTGTTTGGAATTCTAATAAAACAGTGTTAACATACTTACAGATGTTCTTTTGAAATAATGTATTTCTATGAAATACATCTCCTAGGTTTTAATTTATGTACCTATACTATTTTTAAACTTTTGTACACATATATTTACATTTAAACTTTTTATTATGAGTAATCAATAAGTAAACAAATACGAGATCAACGTATCAGCGGCCGGCGCGCGCCCCTTCTGTCAAACATTTTTATAGTTACGCGCGGAGTATAAGGAACTCTTTATAGTCTATGCGCGCGAGTCGGCCGCACGCGTACGTTCATCCTACTATAAAAAAAAATACGCGCAATTCGAACGTTTGAATTTTAAGACTGTGTTGACAATGAGTTGGGACCAAGATCGAGATCGTCAACCTCAAACCGATATGGTGGAAATCAATGAAGCTGTTGGCAAATTGTTGGAAAGTTTTAATTATGATAGTATCGTTCCGCAACCGACCAAGTGAGTAACTCTTTATGTTATGAATTTTTGGTATCGTCCGCAGTTTATGTGAGTATTTCAATAAATTGAAATGATTCTCTTTCTTGATTCTTTTATGATTTGTGACACTTTTTAGTAGTTTAATTCTACATACTAAATCTCTGTCTATGTATTGAAAAGATATCATAGGTCATTTTAGGTATTTTTTTATTTTTTAATGTTAATTATTTATCCTTCGTTATGTTGTGTATAGTGTTATTGTAGAAGCTCCTTATGTAGGTACCTCCGTTATTTACCGAATGTTAATAAATAACAATAACGTTCTTATAGTTTAGTTTTATGCTTAGCATATCTATCTGGCTGGGTTTACCAGTGCGCTTAAATAAATAATAGAGATGTTGTTAATTATGGTAAACCAGGAACAAATTATCTTTAAAATATATAAGTAGTAGTACCTACCTATTTGTCTAGTGACGTTTGTATCTAATATTAGCACTTCCTCGTGCCGTGAAAGAAGTTTTCACAGGAAAACAGGTGGCAGAAGGCTAATAAATGAGGAGTAAGAGATCAAAGCGCATTAACTCCGTCAATATAGCTTTTGAGATAAAGGCGTTTTTATTATATCTGTACTTGTATTTAACATTGTTTTGAAACGTTATATACTTTTGGTTCTTTAATATAATAAAAAGTCTAAAAGTAATACGTTTTGATGCGTCATAATTTGACATGAGTTAGGTTTAAAAAAGATTAAATATCCGTTTCATACTATCTTAATTTGGTGGACAGAGTTAATATGCTTTGATCTGTTACTCCTCAAATAAAAATATATTCTAGTGGGCATCGCAGAAGTCCTCCGCATCAACTCTTAAAGTTCCTAATAGACGCGCATCTTTTTTTAGCCATCTAATTTCTGAAGTGCCTTTAGTGATCTCTGAATCCTTTAAAATACTTCCAAGTTTTCATTTTTATTTAAATTACCTAACATTTTCTTTTTATTTGCATTCATATTTGTTTAAATTTTTTGCTTATACATAGTGGACAATTTATTAAATGGTTGAAACATGTATTTAGGTATTTTCGGTTTATTATAGCGCCTCTACATTTTTACATTTAAGCAGGTATGTCTATTTGTATTGATCTGGATGTTTCTATAGTACCTACAAGTTGTGCTTCGTCTAAGTCAATAAAGCGGTGTATAATATATTATTTTTTAATTATATTTTGGTTCAGAAATCAACCAAAAGTTCAACGCAACAAACTAAAACAAATGCCTATACCAAGCTGAGTAGTTGTCGATCTAGCGGTATTTCTCACAAGTGTTTGTTATGCTGAATCATACAACCTTGTCGAAATGTTTCCGACGAATGTATCCAACTGATTAAGTTTCTAACTTTGATAATTTTGTAAAGGTAGTTTGAGATTTGTTTTCTACATGGATGGTAGGTAATCCAAATTTCGACACCAGGGACAAAATTTTTACTCATATCCATTAGAGTTTTAGGTAGTTTCGTTGTTTTTTTTTTGGTATAGGTGGCAAACGAGTAGATAGGTCCCCTGATGGTAAATGACTACAAGTCAAGTCTCAATTGTGTTGCCAGCCTTTAAGGTGGGAGTAGAGAAAGGGTGGAAGAGGGGGAGAGGCCCCCCCTCTCCCCCTCTTCCATCCGGAGGAGATGGAAAGGTTAGGGCTTCCGGTAACCTCACTCACTTGGCGAAAAGCATTGCCTCACTGCCGGCAGCAACCATCATGGCCTATGTACTCGTAATTTAAAATTCCCACGTAGATATGAGGTATCCAGCGCACATGTAGAATAGACTAGAACTAAATAATCTTTATTGTACACTAACAGCTTCTTTTTTCTCCGAGCCTGTTCCCAAATAAGTTAAGGGTCGGCTTTCAATCTAACTACGAAACGGGCCGAACTACGATATTTTACGTGAAGCAACTGCCATCGACCTCTACAACCCAAGTACTAGGCGATATCGAAGGTTTGTAGTTAGACCAGGTTGTCGCACATTTTTAGGGCTCCAACTACCCGTAACGAATGCCACAGATATTCGTATGGCAACGTTATGAATGGTCACCCATCTTAAGACTGTAGGACTGATATGGCTAGTATTACTTCACTTTGCAACGGTTGCCACTAAGCCACGAGCCCCTCAACACACATTGCTTAAAACAAACAGGTACACAAGGTGGGTATGTATGTACAAATGGCGGCTTTATTACCAAAAGCCATCTCTTACAGGCAACCTTTTAATGGACAAAATCTATAAAATATCAAGAAAATAATAAGTTTTGGTGTTAGAAAGAAGTAAAGAGAAAAGGCACTTCATTTGAGAGGAATTTCATGTTATATAACTAGGTATACGATACCTATAAACATATATAATATACTTAGATAAAACAGGGAAATAAATATACCTTTTTTTGTGTGGACCCACGGGTCGTCACCTCACCGCGCCAACGGTAAGGTGGTATGTTCCTTCAAATTTATTCTCAGGCCAGGCTGGATAATTTGCCAGAAGCAATCCACAATGTGAACCGTGATTTGGAGGCCATCAAAAACTGGTCTGAGCGTTTTGGCGTATGTGTTAATCCATCCAAATGCCAAGCAATTATAATGGGCAGTCCACGAATGGTTGGCAGAATGGACACTTCAATACTGCCCGCCGTGGTTTATAATGGGTCCATTTTACCAATAAACTCATCTGTCAAAGACCTCGGCTTATGGATTGACTCTACTCTGTCCTGGCAACCTCACATTGCGAACGTCAGTCAGAAAGTCACCGGGACCTTGCGATCACTCTATCGACTTAAAAACCTTCTCCCGACCAACACTAACTTGAAACTTGTACAGTCCTTGATCCTCCCTACCCTCGATTACGGTGATGTATGCTATCTCGACCTGAATGCAGATCTACTCAATAAACTAGACCGACTTCTCAATAATTGCATTCGGTTCATTTACAATCTTCGTAAGTACCACCATGTGTCTACTTACCGTTCCCAACTGTCATGGTTACCTGTACGTCAGCGTCGTAGCCTACGTGCATTGACTACACTTTATTCTCTACTTAATAACCCTACAGCCCCCACTTATCTGACCTCACATCTTCAACTTCTATGTTCCAACCATGACAGAGATCTTCGCTCCACAAATAATCTTTTACTCCTATGCCCTACACACACTTCTTCTCTTGTTCACTCCTTCATTCGCTATCCATTCTATCTTACTATGGAATGCGCTCCCTCCTGAGATTAGGATGTCCACCAACAGAGACACGTTTAAAGCAAAGGTCCGTGAATTTTACAGGAAACAGTTGGTTGGTTTATCATCATAACCTCATAACTATAGGTATATTTGGTATCTATATATAGTATTTATTTGTATATATATTTATCTATAAGTATTTATGTATGTATGTATGTATTATGTATATTCAATTGTAATTGTATTTGTAAGTATAACGATCTTTAAGAAATTCGTTGTTATGCATCTGCCATGTCCCTCTCTGAATCATCCAAAGGTTGACTGGTAGATACTGCCATGTGGCATTAAGTCCGCCTCGTGCATTGTAAACTGCAGGAAGTTTTTAAATAAAAAATAAAAATAAAAAAGTATGTCGGACTCGAACCGACTAAAACCACACATTATTCCGTTACTGGCCTTATTGCCGGGGCCTCAGGTGTACCCTAGAAAGGAAATCCCTGTGAGCCCCGACAGACTTGGCCGCCTGTTGAGCAAGGCGACCCCACCGTGATTACCTGTCCAATCTAATTTAAACACGTCGCCCCACCGTCTTAGGCCTGCTTCTGTTAGGGCGACAGATAGCCCTAATAAATATACCTAAGCTTGTATTACTTTTCAAATTATCACTGTATTAGGTACTGTAAAAATAAACATACATATATAATATGGTATATATACATAGATACATATACATTTATAGATTTATTATTTAAAATCTGATAAACTTAACAACGTTTTTTAGGTAAGACGAACTTCTCTCGGACTTTGACCTGCTCGAGGGAATTCTTACACTCCCCGAACCTTGAACCATCCGTATAAGCAATTACAGCCCTTTTCATTCTATTCCTTTCCTACTACCTACGTTTCCCCTACAATATACTTCCAACTTTACCATCTTAATTCCTAAAGTGCCCGGTTGACGGTAATATTCAAATTTGTTACGCGAGTGGGACCAAATTATAGGGGTAGTTAGTATACAGGGTGTGTTTGAAAAAGGAACACTTACTTAAATCACTGAAAGGGCATGCCTCTAGCATGCAGTTACAATAAGAATTTTTGAAAAAAACCTATCCGTTTACAAGTTATGAGTCTTTGAATTTCCAGCTATTTTAACTCTGTTTCTCATAAGAGCAGGTGGAACGTGTAAAGTTAAAGATTTTAAATGGTACATATGTTTAGGATTCCGTACCCAAAGGGTTAAAACGGAACCCTATTACTAAGACTCCACTGTCCGTCCGTCTATCTGCCTGTCTGTCACCAGGCTGTATTTCATGATCCGTAATAGGTAGACAGTTGAAATTTTCACAGAATGTGTATATCTGTTGCCGCTATAACAACAAATAATAAAATTAAAAATGAAAGGGGGCTCCCCTACTAGAGACGTATTTTTTTTGGCTTATAGTATTATATCTTGTATATCTTGTACGATGTCTTGTGCGGAACCCTTCATGCCCGAGTCCGACTCGCACTTGGCTGGGTTTTTTTTTGGAACTATTTCCTCAGTGTAACTAACTAAGTTAGTGTTTATTAAATGGATTTTCTTAGTAACGGAATCAAAAATTCCAAAATAAAAAAATAAGTAAGATTTAAAATCTTTAACTTTACACATTACACCTACTTTTATGAAATATGGAGGCAAAAATACCTGGAACTTCAAATGGTCGTAACTTGTAAACGGATTTTTTTATTATTGTAACTGAATGCTAGAGTCATGCCCCTTCAGTGATTTAAATAAGTGTTCCTTTTTCAAATATACCCTTTATATATTACTTCACTTACTATGAATACCCTTAATGAAAAATACTTTATTTTTTACTTTTGGGAATAGCGGGTTTTGGTAACTGAACTGATGCCATCGCAAAACTTTTATTTGCAAGTAGATTTTTTGGATTGTCACGTCAGGCAATAAAACGACTTTAACAACAACGATAAAAGCAGTCATAGAATTAAGTAAATAGCGCTAAAAGGGACATATCTATGTTTTATAATTAAATTATTTATACGGGCCTTAATGCAATCAATAAGTATTACTTACCTTTGAATTGCCTGACCGTGGTATCGGACCTTATCTCATCTGTTCTTATTTGTTTGCACTGGCCGTGGTCACAGATTGACTGGCATCACCCACACGCACATTTTCGATATATTTAATATTTTTTCGTTTCGCCAAGTACCGTCACAAACTATACTATCAGTGTCCCTATTCTGTAAGCAAACCGATGTGTCCCTATTCTGGTATTTATCCGACTGCTCATAAAAGCGAAGTGACATGTTTTTTATTACTGGATTCTATCCTATAGATAATTTAAAAATATATTTCCGATTGAAAGTTTTATGTTATTTAATTTCAATTATATTTTTATAATATAAAAAAAAATGTTTATTAATAATATAATACAATGCGCAAAACTTAAACATTTAACATTACCGCTGTAGAACGATATTCTTCATGCTTGAAAATTAACTAACGTGAAGTAGTTTGAAAAAACTACTTATTAATTGGTTTTTGATATATGTAAAGCATGTTTTTTAAAATATAATTTATTGAAACCATAACAGCGACTCCGGCGCGCGTATTTACCTAATCTAAACCTCGACGGACCAAGTCATGAGTTCTGTGTACAGAATACACAAGTGCATGACATAGAGCATCGAGGCGCGGTTGTAGGTACATAAACCGCCCTTTGCTGTAACTGAAACATATTTTTATTACTTAATTTAAGGTAAGATTAAGTAAGTAAGATTTTTGCAAAAGTTAAACTATAGAAAACTATGCACTTGAGCACTAGAGGCTGGAGGACCTAGAGGCATAATTACCGAAATAGTTTATTTTTTCTGTTTATAGTTTTATATTCATTAGACCAGACTTTTTTAACAACTTTTTAGTTCAAGGAAAAGTAATTAGAAGCCGTCTGAAGCAGCAGTTTTATTTTAACCTGTTGCTTTTTTTAGTTTGAAACTTTTTACTACCCATTAAGTGGATAGTGTGCTATAATTCTAAGCATATCTTCGAAGATCTGTCTTGAGGAAACGCGGATCATCTTGCACACCCACAAATGGATCATCTTATTCTAAATTAATCTTTCTTATAATATTTATTTAATACCTCACTTAACACTCGTTGGCAGCGGCGGCCTTAGGGGGTGGCAAGCAGGCCGCCCGGGGCCTCGCTCTTGCAGAGGCCCTGCGCCCTCACACAATGACCCAAGGAGAAAATTCTCTTTACTGGCTCAAGTCAAAACTGCTATCTGAAACTATATGGGAATTCTGGGTAGAGTCGATAGGCCGTTAAATATCAACTAAGCGATATATATCATGCTTTGAAAGATTTAGCGGAAAATAAAACAGATCGTCAATTGGTTAGTGAATACCGTTCCATAGAAAAGTGAAGGAAATTGACATAAAAGTTTTGTCAATTTCCTATGTACAATTTTTTTTATTGCATTTTTCATTAAGCATTAGCATTAAATATAGGTTCAATTCACATAAATTCAGGACAAGGAAAGGACAATAGGGCCTCGCAATGCCTAAGGCCGCCCCTGCTCGTTGGCATTGTTTACAACCCTTCTAACACTACAGCGTTGAACTAAAACAAGGTCTGAAAATAGAGAATTATGTATTAAAAAATCTCATTGCAACTGACAATTGACTTTATGCCATTACTTTTAATTTTTAAATTAAATTGAATTATTCTTCGTAGATACACTTTCCTCTTAGATACACTTTTTGAAAATCCTCGCTTTTATTCCTGTTAGATACACTTTTGTCTAGTACAGCAAAATACAAAAGTGTTTGTGTATAATTCTTGAATAAAACCGACTTAACATGTTGAAGGTATTTTGAGCTAAAATGTAATTAAATAAGGTTTCTACTACTCTAATAAGTATAATAGAAATAATTCCTTCACCTTTATTACGGGGTTGTGCCTACTTTTTGTGTACTAAAACATAATTTTAATATTTAAAAGCCAATAGTTTATTTTTCCCTAAAGTGTATTCAAAGAACTGATAATGAAAACAACGTAGTTTTTTAATAATAATAAATCTTGCAAAATAATAATATGTAATCGGAGATAAAAGAAAATAATAAAGGCTCAACAATAATGCTTTAAGCTCGTTTATCTTAATATTATTTATTACTTATGTGACCCCGTATAACATGAATTATTCCGTAATTAGTTATGCTTAATACCTACGTGAGATAGAGTGTATCTATGTAATGTGGAGTCGGGGTCAGCGGGGCGGCAATGGGCGGTCTACATGAAACCAATACGGGTTCTACCGCTTCTAATTGAATAGGCACTATGTTATCCCTTATCTCATCTGTTCTTGTTTGTTAGTTTCCGATCAACTGCTTCGGCATTTTACATCGACTCCTAATCTTCGCTTCCGAGTATCAGTATTTGATGATGACGGATACATTAGAAACAATTTTTCTATCCGCCAGAATATCGCATTTCGTCGGCTTTAGTCGTTAACCTGCTAGGTCGTAACCAGCACGTGAGTATCGGACTACTGTCACTACAAACTGGGGGATTTAGCAGCTTTTCGTTGTTGTGTTTGGCCGTTGATCAAAAAGCAGTTTTTCGGGCATTGCATTTTGCACCTTTTTTGAGCTAATTTGTACTTCATTCCTTTGTAATATTCGGTAGATAATATTCTCTACTTTTTGATTGATAGAAAAAGTAAACATAGCCCAAAAATGGACTTAGCAGTTTAACGATTAAAGAAAAAGAAATACAGAAATCCATAAGCAGCCTATGAGTTTTTATCTTTTTCAGTTGACATGTCCTTGTTGGTCTTGAAGAAAAGTTAGTATTAGACTATCTAACTATACTATCAAAGCAGTAAGTAATAGATAATAATGAGCACTTAACAATTATTTTAACAACTGTACATTATTATTATCAGTTGGTGCATAAGGACCTGTTAGTACCCCGTGGTGCTTCACTCAGTTTCTTGTTTTAGATGCCATATAAATAGGTATTATAATTGTCAGTAACGTATTGACTCGTCAAAAAGGTGGTCGAGACACTGTTGGTTTGAACCCCACCCGATATGCTAGTCACGTAAAAAGTACACTCCCAACACAAGTATTTAGAATAGAATAGAATAGAAATAAACTTTATTGTACATCAATAAAAATGTTTTTACAAGAAATACATCAGGTGAATATGTACAAAGGGCGGCCTTTTCACTGAAAGCAATTTAGCTTAGTATGATTGGATTAAAGAAATCACTTTTAATTTGTGGCCATTACTATCAATTGCATTAAAAAAAACTCGCTCAACGTGACATTGTGACCGCGGTTTATTACTTTAGCTGCAAAAATAAAGATAAATACATACTGTATCTAATGCACTCGGTTAGGCTATGAGAGTTGTACCAACGGAAAGCGGTGTATTCATAGGAAGAATTAAATTATACAAGGATACCTGTAACACTAAATAATTCTTATTATATTCCACTTTCTAACTACTACAATAACTTTGTTGTATATTTATCCCTTCTTCATAGCAGGGCCGTGACTGCTCATCTGACATCTAAGACGAGAGTCGTCATTCACTTGTTTTTGTCCTATCACGTCATATAAACTTACGACATAAATATAATATTACCAACCAGCTTCTTACATGTTCTAAGAAGGTTTGAACACAACAATACATTTATGGCTATGATGGTTATGGTGCTATGACAGTACCTATCAGTAGCAGGCGCGCCGTTACTTTACTTGACATAATATTTGTCAAGTTCCCTTCCTGCCTGGTAGGCTGGTACCGATTTATTTCCGCGAGACGTAGCGATAAATGTGCCTGTGCAAACATTCTCATTATGGGGCGCTTATCTCTGCTGCGAGGGAGTCCCCGACCAAAACTTGTTCCCATCAAACGCATCGAGCTTTTTTTATCAATACCGCATAGTAATTTGTCTGTTTTAGAACAAATTATACCACACATGCGGGAATCCTTTTTCAGATCTTTAATTCCACTAATATTATAAACTTGGTATGTAGATAGCTGGAGACCTAGATTAACGCATAAGCTACTTTTTATCCCGATATTCCCACGGGATCGGGACTTACGTGGGTGAAACCGCGGGGCGCTGCTAGTCAACAATAATCTAGAATGTAACTTAATTTCAAAAACAAAGAAAGACCAGTATAAACAGAGCCCTGTGGTATTGAAAGAAGGTATTGAAGTTTACCCTAAACATAAAAATCTGTTGTAACCTTTCCTAAAAGAACATAGACGGCTATGTTTAAATGATTAGAGTTTAAAAACGTAACGCCTGTTATGTAAAATTAGTAAATACTTTAATTTCTGGGCATTTAGTTGTAATATCAATTGGTTATGTATAATATCTAGGTAAGAGGTACAAATTAAAGCCGAATTCTCCGATCAATTTATATAGTTTATGTCCTTTTCACACACTTAGTAAGTTCAAAGCTCCGCGTCAGATTAAGATTTCCTCGCCTGTGTTGATCTCGCACCGGTGCGAGCAAACATCCCGTCGGTTTGCGGAGTGATTGTAGCCTGCCGTGTAAGTGGGGGCGCAAACAACCACACACAGGTGCCGCCGGAACACAACCCCTGTTTGTACAGGCCACTTCGCGCCCTTTGCACCTTTCTCACTTGCACTTGTTACATCTTGACATTTGAACTTCGAATGAATGAAAATGGCTAAGCAAAGACAAAGAAATGTGACATACCTGGGACATGTGCTTAGACAGGAAAGATACGAACTTTTGCAATTGGTTATGATGGGAAAAGTTGTTGGCAAAAGAAAAGTTGGGCGTAGAAAGAAGTCGTTGCTGAGGAATATCCGGGAATAGACAGGAGTTGCGAGTGCTGCAGAACTGTTTCGCCTCGTAATAGACAGTATGCAATATGTAGAGCTAGAAGAAGAAAAACATTCATCATCATACATCAAAGAACACCACACCATCCTCATCAATAGGCATTAAGAAAAAAAGCACACTGTCGACACTAACTTCTGAATGATTTATTTATAACACAAATATGTATAAGGATTCAATTTAATTCCTGTCCTTATATAGTTTTTTTATTTAGTAGCTATAGTCGAGTTTTAGTGTTATCAATAATATTAAATGAATTACGGTCGAATTTTATTCTCTAGGTAACCACTTAAATAAATAAAAATTAAATGCTGCTTGTTGGAAAGCGGGTCATTAGAGAACGGCTTGATGGTTTGGCGAGTGTGGTTCGTGACAGTATCTCATCAAATCATACCACATACAAGTTGCTAGTCTGTATCAAAATTTTAATTAAATGTTATCAAATGAGTTCATTTCTTTACACTTTACGTCTTCTTCATTTTGCAAATGACGTAAATCGTAGATTAATTATTATCTATCCAATCATAGCTTAGTAGATATCAATTTGAATTGTGAATTTCAGATTTCTTTTCTTAACATTCGAATTAATTATATAATAATTATTAATTTACATTGTATTTATTTAAATTAAATGTAATTCTGTTTTTTTTTTTATTTTATGAGATGCCGTCGAATCCATTTCGTAAAGTACTTATGTACCTACTGAAGACTCACTAATTGAAGACAAATAAATAGTCACTCTCACTCCTACGAAATTAAGTGCAAACTGGTTTGAACATAATCATCTTGATCATCTAAACATAAAGTTACTGCGAGTCATGAGCCTATTCTCCGTAGCGGACTCTCGGCAATCCTCGCAGTCTAACGTACCTTTTGGCTCGCGGTCAGCCAGGCCTTGGTGCTCGAATGCACAATCCACATTCAGAACACCATGTCCTTATCGTAAACAAAATATGAGTATAATTTCTAAGCATCTGCATCATTCTTTCATTCTGGTATCAAATCATCGCAAATCTAATAACAAAGACGTGAAAACTCAACAAACAAAGAAATAACTATTTTGACCTAAGAGCAATAATTACATTTTGACCTTATCATTGAACCACGTGGTCGGCGAAACACCAAAGTCAATATCGATGATGTAAACAGTAGTTTATATAGAGCGTCTTCATACTAAAAACTTTTTGCTTGCTCGCACGGCTGACTTTTGTCACCCTGACTTTTTTGTACCTGTTATTAGTCTATGGGACGTCCTTAGATTTTCTTGGATCGTCCCTATGTATCTTCTTTCGTATCGTCTTTGAAGTCATCCATCGAAGTTAGGTAGACGTAAGGATAATTTGCCTTACATATTACAATAAAAATCGCTTATCACATTCAAATTTACAAATAACTATAACAGTAAACCTTCAATTGAATACCATTACACAGCATAAATCAATTTTAGTTTTACTTCAGTTAAGATCTTTTATCTAAATATATGCTCAGTACTTATACATCTTTGTCTTTAACGACGGTATGAGAACCTTTTCTGATTCTTGGGAGGTACTTATTTAATAGTAGTTTATCTGAAAAAAAAAAGCAATCACTAAAATACTTTTATTACCCCTTAAGAAATAATTATAAGCTATTTGTTTTTACACGCATAATTCTATTCTTAAACATCTTAACGTTGGCAAGTGTTCCGGGATACAGGCTAGTGTCAAATATTGACAGAGTGTAATCTGGCCGGCACCGTGTGTGTGGTTAGCGTAGGGCCGGTAATGTGCGCGGTTAACACCATCACCATCGAGCACCATATCGGTTCATTACCGTGAACATACTATTTGGTGCAACACTACGCTAAACTAAACGTTATTCGCGATACCTTCCGACTGCGCAACGTTTGCCCACTTAATTGAATGAAGTTGTGTTAATAAGCATCTACGGTTATTAAACTAAAAAAAAATTACTCTTTTGTCGAGTATCATATATAATACTTACTTAATAAAATAGTTATATTTAAACGGTTTTTAACTCTTCTAAAAAAAAATATAATCTTAAAAATATATACCTTCACCTCATCAATTATGTTTTTTAGAAAAACATTAAAACTGTCTTCAATGAACCAAGTTTTTGTAAACAATTTTTCTTTTTACTTTACTTAAAACTCTAAAAACTTATGTAGGTATTACGTCTTGTGCTGAAGAGGAAAAAATAGGTTTGAATAAATTCTAAATATATGAAAAAATGTAGATCGAATACAAATTCTTTTAATTTTGGTAGTGACGAATTACGTCACTACCAAAATTAAAATAATTTGTTTATAATATAAACTTGTTGAGAAAGTTAAGCTTAGTGATAACTGTAAAAGTATGGTAACTATTAGTGGTTTTACTGCTTGGGGTGCTTGGCTAGAAAAAATCCTTGCGGATTACTCTGCAGAGCGGAAGCGGCGATGCCTCTTTTCTTGTTTTGTCGAGGTGAAAGTCGCTAACGTTTGGGTTGCTCTATTTTAATATTGCATGTTTACAGCCTCTCTTCGACAATAGCCCTGATATTGGTACATCATACACTTAGACGGTTCAACTCCCATATTACTTTACTCGACATAACTTAGAGGACAGAACCGACATGACCCGGAGGTTAATATTACGCGGAAAAAATAAGATAGGTATCTTCTTACACTGTTAATTGGATTATTTTTGGTTAAATTCCCGACGTGTGTTTCTCTATTCTGACGACTACGGTTTTCATGTTACGATCATACAAGGTATTTAATGGATATGTTGTAATAACCTTGGAGTATACTTAGTAGTAGGTACTTTTATATGTATTGGTGTTAAAATCATAACCTTACGTAAATTTAACCGAAATTTGGTCAATTAACTTATTGTAAAGTAGAAAATGCTTTTTTTTAAAGGCTTATGCACATGGCGTAAGCAGCTTATTACAAACAGTTTAAATAAATATACCGGCAAATTAGTACAGATACTATACTCGAAATATTTAAGTATTTAAATAAATGTAAACAAAGAAATGTCATTGACACATCATTTGCTCTTAACTTTGGAAAATAAATAATATTTTTCTGTCATCAAATAATTTTTTTAAATTTTTAATTGAAATTTATTCTTTCATACATAAAATAATAATAATAATTTTACATAAAAAAACAATTTTTTACAATAAAAAGTAAGAAAACATTGTTTAAATTATGGAAAAATTTCACTCAGGTAAAACTACTTCGAAACGAGAACAGGTAACCTAAAAGAGCCTTTCGAGTGTAGGTTCAACAGAAATTAGGTCCAAAGTTGATTAATCCTCATAATTTTGTTTCATTTCTTAGACAAGTAAACACGTTCAAAACTTACAAAATGTTTTTTATTTCAACATTTATATTTGCCAATTATGTAAAACTAACTTATACTACTACGTAGCTAACTTAACCCTACAATACCCGTAATATTTACTTACAAAGATATCACAGCGGTAGTGGACGTTATCAGTGTTTTGTGGACACAGATGCATACTCGATGTTCCCATGAATCTTGTCACCCTTTCATGCCGTCTTTAATTGATTGGGGATCCCAATGTAAGTCAAGGACTTCTTGATGATGCTAATGGAAAATATCATGATATTGTTAAGCGTTGACACGGTCAAATTAGTTCATTTTACACACCTCTTCAGACTTCTAATTACAAAGTCTTTATTAAGGTTGCAAGGGTACGCTAATAAACGGAAAGTTTTGTTCTCTCTATATTTACATGTACACTAAACAAACTAGAGTTATGGTTATGACCCATATTATTTCTCTCAATTCAAATATCCCAGCTATATGACATGAGTTCTTTAGTAGATATTTATCAGTAGATATTTCAGTGAATACGTTACTCATTCAAATTCAAAATTATTTATTTCAAGTAAACCCATTGTAGGTATTTTTGAATTGTCAGGAGTAGAAGTCGGTCGTGAAGCTAGTTGCCGGTTCCAAAACGTAGATCCTATAGAGAAGAACAGGCAAGAAACTCCAAGGACACTCTTTTTCAACATGTTTTTTTTACAAAGTTAATTGTTACATTGCTTATAAGTGCAATGTAATTGGAGGACAATGTAACATAATATTGTTCTAAAATGAAAAAGAAAATCACAGAGATGCTAGACAACCTAGAAAATTAACTTAATACTTGTGACTTATGAGTTAATAAAGTAAGTATACACTTAACAGGGTGAACTAACCTTTTCTTTTTGTTTTGTAATTACTTGTTTTAAACGAAGGAACGAAGGTGTGATCTACGGCCAAACTAACTCCCACCCACAAGTTTCAGTGCCTGCCAATAGGTACATGTACTTACTCGAATTTATAAAAACAAATATCTATATACCAGCTAACACAAAACAGTTCAGTACCTTCGTACCTACCGCCTCTGGTTTTCAACTGATTTTCCGTTTTGTTTAGTATAGCTACTGACGAACTTTTGCGTTACCTAAAAAAAAATTAAAGCATTTTTTTTCCTTCCTACCTATAATAATAAAAGTGTCTTAGATGTACAACGCACGAATTTAAAAGAGTAGGAAAATTATGCATTTCAATAGTAATTAATTATGGACGAATTTCGAACACCGGGCGAATACTAATTTATCACTATATATTATAAAACAAAGTCCCCCGCCGCATCTGTCTGTTCGCGAAAAACTGAAAAACCACTGAACGGATTTTCATGCGGTTTTTACTAAAAGACAGAGTGATTCATGAGGAAGGTTTAGGTGTATAATTTGTTAACATTTTGTGCAAATTGATTGAAATATGTTGATGATTGTTGAAGATGTGTCTGCTACCGGGCCGGGGCGGGTTGCCATTATTATTATTATTTTTTAACAAATTAATTTTAAACAATTTACAGCACCACAGTACAGTAGGTCTACTTAGAAAATCAATTTTATTCATGCCTGAAATGATAGAATTATTGGACTTCCGGGATGTGAGTCCCAATCGGATTGCATTCGTAGAATGCAGCTTATCATTTGGAAATAGGGCGCATCTGTATCGAATGTATACGCCCTGTCTATTAAATGTATGCCTACATATATTTATTTTGTAAATTTAGTTCTGTTTTGCCTGTAACAGTAACCGATGTTAGACATTTTCAATCCCTACTTTTCAGAACTCTAGAATATAGTGAATTAAGAATTAAAATATGTCTAAAACTTTTGCTAGTAGTTTTTATCAGTGAAATCAAAACGTATTTAACAATCAATCTTTTCTTAACTGCATCTTAATAAGGTTTGGTTATCATCCTAATTTCTACCTGCATTGTCACAAAATACACCAATATGGAGAACTAGGTTCTACTAAATCAATTCCAGTGGTACACAATAGGTAGAATCAGTGAGCTTATTGTTATTTTTTTTTCTTAAACGAGGGCGCGACGGCGACGCAACGATTATGTCACGGGCCTATATTAGACATACTTAGACCTATTGTTGAAAGAGGCGGTATACACGCAATCAAACGATTAAGCCACCAACCCCTGGCAGGACTTGCCACCATTTCTAGATCCCGTACACGTGCGAACTCTCTTTTTGTTTCAAAAAGCCCGCGAGTGTTACGAGTACGCCACCGTCTTGGACCCCATGATGAGTTGGTAGGCTGCTCTTTCTGTCACTAGGAGACCATCTGGGTTAATTTTTAACGAAGTTTTCTTTCGGCTTACATCTGATAGTAATACATACCTAATATAAGTTTAAATGAAATTAAAAAACTTTTTAAGGGAAAGAAAATTATGCTTTTCTTGATTTAATAAGAAGTGCTAGCGACTATTCACGCTAATAAATGTTATCATCATTAATGTAGTGTAGTAATGTAGGTCCATTGGATTCATGCAGACCTCTATTCAGGAACCATAATATACTTACACTTGTAGGATTGTATATCTTCGAAATCTGCATCCACGTAAAGAAATTTTCGAATGAATTTGTTATTGCCCGTGAAAATTCAATCCTAGACAAAAGAGATTCTTCTAGATTAATAATGCCCGCTTGCAGAACATCATTCTTTAAAAATAATTCTTATGTGATGTGTATAAAAGTGTATAATAAAGTGCCTAAATCTATTCGCGAGCTACCGTTACAAAAAATGGAAAAGGAACTGAAAACCTGGTTAATAAAACACACGTTTTACACAATGAAAGATTTTTTTGGTCTGGGTAATATATATTTTTGATGCGAGTATGTGTTTCTCGTTTAACATGGTGCGTTTGTTGTAACTTTATTGGTATCATTCAAACTTAATATAATTGTGTCGCGTAACATCGAATGTGGGTAAATCCATAAAATAAAATATTTGACTTTTTGGTACGCCGAGATTGCTGAAAAATATTTCTTTTTACCTATCTTACCAAATAAAGCTAAACCTCTTTAAAATTGAAGAAAAATGCAAATAAAATCTACAAATTATATCAAACAAAGTCAAAGGACCTTTTTACCTAATGAAGGCAAATCTATTTGAACCAATGAGCAAGCTCCATTTATGCAACATGGCCGTCAGTTGACTTAGACACGTCAAAAGTTTCTCATCGCATCTCTCGGATTTTACGTGTTTAATTAAATTTACAGTTAATTTAATGGTACTTAAATGGTGGAACTTTATAAAAATTGTATCCCCAACTAAGGTACATAGTTAACGCCTCGCCTTGCTTTTTCAATAATGGCTAAATCTCACCCTGTTCTAACGAACAAGGGTAACTCCAAAGTAAATACGTATTTTTCTTGTTTTCTGGGATGTGTATTTATATTTTGATTACAGAATTCGATTATTTACTATCTATTTCCTCAAATATAATTTAATTTTTCCCATAAAAGTCTAAATCTTGTAAGAATTGATTTTTTACCTATATCTCGCAATGACATAAAATGGATTTACCTACGTTTGAAGTTACGCGATACAATTATCATGACATTGTTTTTATTTTTTTGGTGACATTTTAAAAATATTGTTGTGTATTTGAAGTTTTTGTTGTGTTACCATTGTATTTACATGCCAATTTTGGTGAATTGTGAGGAACAACATTTTTTGTACCATCGTATCTGTACCACTTTTCCCGGAAATAAAGTGATTTGATTTGATTATAATCATAGCAGCCATAGGCTGCTACTAAACTTTTATTTTATTAAAATTAAAAAGGACTAAAAAAAAAAGACAACAGACAAATAGAAAAGAAAAAAGCTAAACTGTAATTAGTTAGTTGTTTGTGATGATGACAAACTTTCGGAATTAATTACATATAATATTAAGTTTTGTAAGTATGTATTAAAATTTTCAGAGATTCAATCATACAAATTATTCCTCTGAGTTCTAGTTTAAAATCACTTAAAAGGGTAATCGTATCTCGGCATCTGTAATCTGGAAAGGCCATTTACGTCTCTTAACGTTAACCTACAAAATATGACAGATTTATGTATAAAATAAATAGACTCTGGTTCTTTATTGACAATATACAACGATGTCGCAGTCTGATAACATAAGGAATTTTCCCCTTGAAAAACCTAACTTACCCTTTATCGGTATTCGGTAGAGTCTGTAATTTCCCAGAACCCTATACTTACATACTTGACAAAGCTATTGACAAAATAACTGTGAGAAAATTATTCCCCTTTTTCTTTTCGATTCCAATAGATGATATCGATTCTCAATTACACCACCCCTACAGTATAAACTGATACCGTCATTCCCAGGGATACTTAAAGCAGGTGGTTCGTATAATCTAATCACTGGGCAATTATTCGTTCGGGCGCTGATAAAACACGGTCGAGTGGTACAATAATGATTTGAAAAGTCATCTTTTGGCTACCGTCCTGTTTTACAGCACCATTAATTGTTTTATTGCTGTTGTTACATAGACTGTAAAGATAAGTGCGGTCGTGGGGATGTTTATAAAATTTCAAGATACACCGGCTGCTGGGGGAGATTTTAGTATCGGTTTCAATCATGTAAACACTTTGGGATTTGCTCTGATGGCAGAACAAATGCCAAAGTACAATGAATGGTGCTATATGACATTTTCATTACTTTAAGTTCCAGTAAAACCATGGTGTTCTTCTAAACATTAAAGCAATGTTAATGTAAGTTCCACTGTTTTTCTTTTTATTTAGACGTCCGTGACTCCATATTAAACTTTGTTTTTTTACTAAACAACTTTCTACAAAACTTTTCACAAACAAGAACACGATTTACATTATTTAGAGAAGTTTATAAAAAGCAGCTAAAGCCCTTTTTGAAAACTCCATACAACACAAAAAGCCAAACTTCATATTATATAGATATGTTTAGTCACTTGAGCAATCCAAACTTTATTAAAATCAATAGTCTTATTATTACATACGATAGGTACCTATTTATTTTTCTTGATATTCTAAGGGCAAGTCTCTCACTGTGTCGGTTGCCCGTTCTCTTTGAGTTGTAACATTTCTTTTCATTTGACAGAAAGGAACTTTGAGATTCTGTCGAATGATTGTTTACCATCTACCGTTTTCAATGTGGAGACATACTTGATCAGTAGAATTCGGAGTGATGTGTTTCTATTTAGTCAAACTACAAATTTCTTTTGTTTCACCTTTCCTGTTATCACTAATTTTTAGAAGTACTGACCTTTCTCATGTTCTAGACCTTCGAAGCACTTAATTTCAGTGCATAGGATAAGGGATGGTTTTGTTTCTATGTTTTGTATAATTATGTACGAGATAAGCGACAGTGTGTATTTACGTAAAAACAAATTGATACGGTTTCGCCAATGTATGTGAACAATAATACAATGAACAGGTACGAACACTACCTACTAACACATTGAAATGCCTCGAACAAACACATGTGTAATCTTAGGCACTTTTCGTTTTTATCATCACGAATTAAATTATTAATGAAGATATAGAACCAAATTATTGTATTTCTTCTACTGATCACACTCAATAAGTTGAATCATGCCTCAAGTGCACAATTCGTTAACGCTCCATCGGCAATATTCATAAACACATTTCGAGAGTTTGCAGCAATATGTCAAAAGGAGCACTACAAATACTGCAACTAAGCACTTTGGCGGCAACAAACTGTCCGAAGTATGTCCTCTTGGCAAATTTATGTGTAGTAATACACTAATAGCTAAGTACGATGGGTGGCTACGTCGGCGCAGTACTGAAAAGCAGAAATAGCGTGGGCGGGTCTGTTACAGACGACAGCTATCTGCTCTGTTTATGACTTCCTCAGCCAGTGGCCTCAAAGCGTATATAACTTGCTTGCATGCACCTACAATAGAATAATTTTTTGAAGATGTTTACTGAAATCTAGGGCTATTAGGGCAATTACTTAGTTATTTTTTTCTAGAAAGGTTCTGTTTTAAACAAACACCGTGACACGAGATTTTTATATATTAGATAGAAAACATACCTATATATTTCTACGTAACATTAAAGATTTATTGCCGTAGACTATTTTAGTTAGGTATACCCCCTTATTTGAAAGATGACTTATGGACCGCGACCATTAGGCGTCAGCAAACTATTTAATAATATTTTAAAACAAGGGGGCTTTACTTCGTGTAACCGTATCTTTGTTTGTAACTATCGATCATTGTGTAACAACTGCTTACGGCTTCTGCGCAATGATTTTTTTAAACACAATAGCCTAATAACTCATAGGTAAGCACGTCTAAGCATTAAATTTGTTGCTGGTACCAAAACTAGACACGTGTAACATTTTGGTCAAATTTAGCCTTGACGTAAGATTCGACATGTTTTAATGCTTAATAGGTAGGTAGGTAAGGCATAAGGTATAGTTATTATATTATACATAAAAATCATCTTAAACCTGAGTAGATTTTGATAGAACCTATTATTATAAAATTGTGGTGTTGATGGCATCATGAATTCATGACACAATGTACTTAGGTATTAGTTTACAGAAATATTTGCCTAGTGTACCTACTGTCCTATTGGCCTCTCCAGTCACAGGAAATACAGGATCTTCGGGTACGCGACCCCGGTATCTGCGAGCTACTGCCGTCTCAGTCCCGTTCCATTCCATCCATTGAAGACTTGCGGTATCCCTTGCCCTAGTTCCTCTTCTTACCCATTTTTTTTTACAAATTTACCCTTTTCATTGTTTCCCGCCTTTAAACGACTACATTCTCAAAGAGGGCGTATATACAGTCAGGCTGGCCATAACAGGAATCTGCCAATACCCTTTGCAATGTTACACAAAAATCCGTTACCTACCCATCCCACTTCACTACCTAATGAAATGTAAAAAAATCTTGGTTATCACTTTAGTCAAAACCGGCTTACATTGTAATATGGTACTTACCACAGCTTAAAGGATAGATAACAAAACTTATATAGGTTCCCTCTAGTCACCTAAAATCGGCTTCTGAATCTTGAAAAAATACTTGATAACTTGAATATGAAGTACGACGAATCTAGATTACGACAAATCTGGAGTACGTCGAATTCGGAACACGACGAATACGGAACAAGCGATTTTAAATAATTTAGTTGGGGCCCTAGTTTATTTTTTGCCCCAGGGCCTTTGATTACCTAGCTACGCCACTGCTTCTCGATATGTTCGAAAATATTCGTATAAAATTTCCACCAGGTATTTTGTTACATATTGCAAAGGACATTCTAGCAAAAGTAATTCTGATTACAAATGAGTATCATTACCATCATATATTTTTTCCCAAAACTTTCCCTACTTCAAAGACATCGTTTCTGGCTAGGTTATCTTAGTGTCACAGATGGTAATTGCAGTAAGATTAAGAGCAACCATTAGTCTCTGATTGCTTCAAGTAGGGGCAGTGAACTAAGTATGTTGTGTGTGTTTAATAGGACAGGGTCGAAAACGCTTAAATAACACCCATAGAGATTATATGTACTGATATACGTAGGTACGTAATATGGTAATATCTCGATGATTGTACACCCAAATATTTGTATGTATGTCGGTTTTTTAATACCCATTGAAAATGTGACAATCTTTATTGCGCAGCAACAATATATTGCTTAAAATAAATACACAAAGTGGATACGTACAATGGGCGATAGCTCTTCTAAACAACCGCATCACGGAATATTATATACTAACTTGACTTCCAAACAAATATACTTATCAACTAAGCCGAAAGCTGAAATACTTGTCGTTATTCAAACTTGAAACAAACATCAACACCCAAAAAAGTTTAAGACATAACATACTTAAAATAAGATTGAGTAATACGGATATAATAAACACGTGCCCCATACATTCGAACCACTTGTAGATGAACATAATTATACGTAGGTACCAATAGTTAACCAATACTTATGGCACTTATAAGAAATCCTAAACTTATACAGATGTACGCCAGTCGGATGACTGTGAAATCTGGCTGTAAATCATTCCACGCACGACTATAAAACTTTTTGTCGCTATAACATGTTGTTTTATTAAACTTAATTTAATTTTAATGTTGTAATAGGTTGTATCTATTATTAGTACTGAAATGTTAATCAGTCATGGATAGAAAATGAATTTTTGAATGAATTTATGGTCTTGAAGATAAAGTCTATGATAAGATTGATAAGTCAACAACACTTTAGAGTACTATTAACGAATTTGTGACAATGCTCCTACTCCTACTAAGGAGGTGAATCAAAACGACAAGATAAAACAGTGTAGTATCTTCATCTCTCTGTTATTGAACCGATATTTTCAAACTGTTTATTATAATATCTATTTATACATGTTAGTGTTATCAATAAACAATATTTGGAAACTTTACACAAAAAAAATGGGATTTTATTGGTACTAGCAACCCGGCCCAGGCTTCGCACGGGTAGCAGAGACATCTTCAACAATATCATCATATTTTAACCAATTTACACAAAACCTTAACAAATTATATACCTAAACATTCCCCATGAATCGCTCTATCTATTGAATCTATTGAGAAAACCGCATGAAAATCCGTTCAGAAGTTTTTTAGTTTATCGCGAACAGACAGACAGACAGACGCAGCGGGGGACTTTGTTTTATAATATGACTAGCAACCTGCCCCGGCTTCGCACGGGTACAAATTTTACACCTAAACCTTCCTCATGAATCACTCTGTCTATTAGTGAAAACTGCATGAAAATCTGTTCAGTAGTTTTTCAGTTTATCGCGAACAGACAGACAAACAGACGCGGCGGGGGACTTTGTTTTATAATATGTAGTGATGATGATGTAGTGATTAATATTCCTCTGGGTAACCTCTATTATTGTTAATTACTCAAAAATTTACCTAGTCAAAGTTTATTTAGTCTGACGGGCGCTTTGGACAATACATTTTTTTTTATCTATCTTTATTTTATTTCATATTTATATTTAACTATATTAGATATATTCATTTATTCTCTCGTACATATTACTTGAAGAACGGATTTAGACGAAATTTACTTGCATCACTAAACCTACCTACTTACTTTAAACCTAATTGGCTTTTGTTATGTCTGTGCACGTCATAGAAGTCTAGTTAAAAGCGAAACGCAACTAGTTTTTGGTTGTACCAAGCATTGTTGAACTAGACCCTGTTTCAGTGCGGTCATTAGACATATACTCATATGTATTTGAATTGCTGTTCTATTCATTTCAGTTTTTTTAAATTCCGATTATTAAAATTTTCAAATTAATTTTCTTTGCCTTTCGTCTAAAAGTTATTCAACTGTCATTATATTTACCAACTAGCTGTTACCCGCGACTTCGCCCGCATGGTATTTAACAAAAAAGTTATTGTTCAGTTCGCAGAGTTTACGATAAGTTATTAATTCTAAAGAGCCTATTTTTTTTTCGAAAACTATTTTTTTTTCTAAAATAAAGATAGCCTAAGTTATTACTTGTACATCAGCTATCTGCCAGTGAAAGTCCCGTCAAAATCGATGCAGCCATTTTAGAGACTAGCCGAAACAGACACAAAAATTGTAAAAAATGTTGTTTTGGTATATGTACCTACTGTGTATACATCCAAATGCACTTAGTAAAAAGCGGTTATTTTAATATTACAAATAGACACTCCAATTTTATTTATATGTATGTATAGATTGACAAAGTTTATTATAAATAACTTCTCTTATGCATAAACGTAACCCCTTTCACTCCAAAATTTTAGAATAGCTCTCTTGTAGTATTAGGATTCTTGGTGTCGAGATAACAAACAACATTCAATACTTAGGTAGGTACAACAATTGGGGATCTGAGAGAGAAACGAGAAAGAAAGAGGTAGATTTATTTTTTGTATCGTGATAACCCCTATGTTTTTTTGGGTTCCGTACCCAAAGGGTAAAAACGGGACCTTATTACTAAGACTCCACTGTCCGTCTGTCTGTCTGTCACCAGGTTGTATCTCATGAATCATGATAGCTAGACAGTTAAAATTTTCACAGATGGTGTATTTCTGTTGCCGCTATAACAACAAATAATACAAATAAAAATAAATTAAAGGGGGCTCCCCTACTAGAAACTTATTTTTTGGCTTATAGTATTAAATATTGTACGATAGGTAACGCGGAAACTTCGCACTTGGCCGTTTTTTTTATTTTGATCAGGGTTACATATATTGTAATTACATTAAAATTTTCACTTTCCAGATAATATTATTCGAAAAGATATATTTTTTATACATACAATAATTGTGAAATAGCACTAGTAATTACTCAATAAGTAAAAACGGTTTTTTTGTACGATCTACATCTCATTTCATCTCATCTCAATATCAAAATGAATTCATATACAGCTCATCTACATTTCTCTACCTTTACAAGATACCTACCTACTTCTTGTACAATATACTTTATAATAGAAAAAATAGCAATACATTTCTTGGTTTTTGAATAAAATCACTGCGAAACGTATGTGTGTAACACTTTAAATAGAAACAAATACGTTCTTAGCAATTAAAACTGAAGTAGTTACTATCTGTGATTGTCAGAGGCCAATGTTACTAACCAGATGGCGGCGCGCGGTGGGTCTTCTGTCGCCTTACAAAAACTGCAAGTACTCAACAATATTACAAAAGGAAGCGGCTGCCTACCCATGTGTATCTACTAGTCATAAAAGAGACGTCTAGCTCTTGTCATTTTCTACATATAATCACTTCAGTTTACTGGCTGAGCCCCACTTGCATCATTTCATTTTGTTTTAGTGTCAAACTCTGTCACTGTCTCACTCAAGAGACAGTGAGAGTTATGATTTTTTGACTTTCATGTTTTTTAAATATATTAGATTCAATACTTTTTGTTCGTTTATTTTAAATGTTGAGTTTGAGTTTGAGTTGAGTTTGAATGAGTTTTTTTTTTGAAGATGTTTGAATTCAGAATCGTTTTAGGTGGCTTCCGGTTATCTATAAGTATATACCTATATCTATATATTGATACGTGGAGCGAAAACTTTGGATCCCTTTTTACGAAAATCGGGCGGACGGAGGAGTATGAAATTTCGCACACTTATATTTTATACAGAGAAGAAGTGGCGAATGCTACAATTTTTGAACAATATTTGCTACAAAGTTAAAAAAATATCAAAAATGGGTACATACAGCTATGAGTGTCCAGTATATATTTTGACCTGCCATGGTACAACAGTCTATACAATGACAGGTCAAGTAATATTGGCCAATGAAATAAACCATGGTCGAAATTGGACCACCACGCGATCTCTAGTATTACATAAATAGGCAAGACCTAAGAGCAATAATTAGCAAAGACAGTTAACAACTATTTTCTCTTATGTTTGTCATCCGATTTTCTTTATTTTTTTTGTTTTGTAGATATTGGCGAGCTTTGGTGATATCAATAAAAAATGGACCAGTTTTTAAAGTGAAAACTTCTTTTGGTATGGGGAAAAAGCACTAAACTCGCGTGACCGTCACGGTCAGGTGACAGATATGTCAGTTATGTTTTCACTTCTGACGAGCAGTCCTACGACTGACAGTTTTTTTGTTGCTATTAGATCGGTTAAGGCAAAACAAAGCAGTAGAAACCTTTCTGTCCTCTCTTTGTCAACCGATTTTCTTTATTGATCAATTTAGTTGTTAGAGCTTTAGTGTTATCAATAAAATAAAATTAAAAATAGTTTTTTTTTAAATATAGATAGGTAAATACAAAACAGTTCAGTACCATTTCTCCTTGTCAGTCTGTGAGTCTTTAATACGAGTAGTAAAGCTAAAATTTACTTTTAAAATACTAAAGCCCTGTCGAGAGTAGAAGTAAATGTTTCCTTGCTTCTTCTGCTACCTATTTCTGCTTAAGCTCGTCATAGCTTCTAAATAAAGGAATAAAAAGTGCGACAAGTGCGAGTCTGACTCGCGCACCGAGGGTTCCGTAAGCAAACAAACTTGTATTTAGATAGTACGTCCATCTCGGGAATCAATTCTCGAAGACCTTTATCTTCTCGGTTACTATGTACGGCAAAGTCAACAATCCAACCGCAAAATATAATTTTGTAAACACAAAAACTATTTTTTATGTTACTATAGGTCAATGAGAAGTACCCTATAGGTTTTGATTTACCTGCGAAATGTTCAAATTTGGTCAAACATAAGGCTTAAGTGGCCATATCTTTTGAGTGACTTAGAAGCTTGATTTTTTTACAGCTTCCAGAGACCGCAGACTTAGGTATTTGGTATTCATTTCAACTTGATTTGTACACGGGTTCCTGAGAAAAAGGCCTTGACAGACTGACAGACAGATGGCCAACAAAGTGATCCTTTATACCCTTATAGGGTTCCTTTTTTCCTTTTGAGGAACGAAACCCTTAAAACCACACTTTTATAACACTATGGGTTCAGATGTACTAATTGTACAAGGCACATATATGTAGGTATACGAGTAGACAATGTTAGAAACATTCAAATTCATATATGTATGTTTTTCTAAAATTTTTAATAATGATTATGGTCGAATCTCGAGCACTGGGTGAACGCTAGTTTATTATAAATGACTTAAAGGATTTAAAAATTAAACTTTATCCGCGCAAATGTATCCCAGCATCTGTAACCTGTAACTCGTCATATTTTTTCTCGATTGGAACTTCCTCGATATTGCTAGATAGAGATCTTGTAGAAGACCACAACTAAAGGACAGTACTAACATAGTGTTGTGGTTCTTCTGTCGCCAAGTAGGGTCGCTAAGACTTTATTGCAAGAAGTATAGGATTGGCTAAGCTCGACTGACATCCCTAGTGTTGCAAGTACAACCACAAATGAGATAGGTAATAGCTTTCCATCAACTGGACCGTGTTAAGTGTATGCAATAAGCAATGGATTAAAAGCCTATTAGCTATGCTCAAACGTTTAATTATTCATGCATACAAAAATACAATAGAACCAAAATCCTCTATAGAAATTTCAAAAATAGGCACCTATTTATTTCACAGTTTAGTATTGGTGTAATAAAATAGTTAAATGTTAGGAGAACTCGTTCTGAGTAATAAACAAGGAAACCGCTGGAAGTTCGCCGAAGCGGTAGGTGATTATTTCTCCTCATGTTACTTCCCGAGAGTAATCCGTTAGAAATCGATCGACTTTTAGTGGCGTGTCAGTGTTTGAAGAAAAAAACATAATTTATTGTCAGCATTCAGATCGCAAGGAAACCCGAACGCGGCATTAGAAAATAAAAAAGTAATAAAATAAGAGATGTTTACGAGCGTAAAATGACGTGAGCCCGCGCCACTTGGGCTGTTTACAAATTTTACATGCGCTGGCGCACCACTGTTTACTGCGCGACTACATAAAGGGTAAACTCGTAATTTATTTTCTTTATAGTCGTCTACTCCTCGCTTGATGGCTTTGGTTACCTAGTAATTATCGGGCGCGCGCCGAAAGCTAAACCAATTTGAGTAGAGTGAGACCGCGTCCGCTCAAGTGCGCATTTCATATTGTTTATGTCAATACGAGCTCTTTGTTCATATGGCTCTAAACTTGAGCTATTTATAACCGTTACCAAAAAAATACTGATACAAGTGGAGAAGTAATACAAATTATTATGCTTCATAATAATTTATTTAGTAATCTTTGTACTTACCTACATGTAAGTTAACCATACAGGCAGGGAGAATTGGTGTAATGGTTCACCTTTTTTTTTAAGGTTCTTTTTTTTTAATAGAATAAGAATTTGAAATTATTTCTTATATCAGCGTATTCTTGTGAAAATTATTGCTTAAGTCTAAAATGATTTGTATATCTGCCTAATTCTCTATGTCAACGGTCAGCTATGGTAGTCACTACTAACGTCTAAGTTATTTACAACACTAAGCGTAGAAAAAACCCATGGCATTAAGTCAATTTGTATTTTTTATACTAATCTATACTAATATTATGAAGTTGAAGAGTTTGTTTGTTTGGTTGAACGCGCTTATCTCAGGAACTACTGGTTCGAATTGAAAAAATATTTTAGTGTTGGATAGCCCATTTATCGAGGAAAGCTATAGGCTATATAACATTAAGCTACGACCAATAGGAGCGGAGCAGTGACCATAAACGCAGGTGAAACTGCGGGGACGGCTAGTAATCGATGAAAGTGTAGTGTATAAGTACAGCTTTATTCCGAGTTAGAAATCAGCAATTTCTAACCAACGGGAGTAGCTTGCTTTCGACTCGCTATATACACAAGTTCTAGTCGATGGATCCCCTCTCAAATTTAAAAGAAGGACATAAAAGTAGTTTAAAATCTAAGAAAGTGAACTTTCTTAGAGCTACCTACATAAAAAAACTGGTGTTCATTGGTTAGCGCATAATTTGAGAATGACGCACTTGTGAGTCTTAAGTTGCAGGTGACAATAAGCGACGATAGTCACCTACTATGAGGTCACCACTTGTTTGCTCCCTATACTGTAAAAAAGTCTTCTAACAGTACGAGCTAGGTTTTTATACATATAATCATGTGAAGAGTTTCCTGAAACTGAAAGTACTTTTTTCAGTAAAATGAAAACGATTAGTGATTAATTACAAAGAAATTTATTGAAAATCGACACGGTAAAGTCGGATCAGCTATTATTAAATACACATAGATATATAATATATGGAATTATCTTTCCATTTAGTCGCAGATAGATAGCCAAGTGAATGAGTATTTGCATCAATTTGCGTTTATTCGTTTACTATTAATTTCGTTTGTAGCTATATTAGTTTTTTTTACCCACACATCAGCGTCACAGTATGACAAAAGAATGCTAGTCTTACATTTTATAATGTTGTTAATACAGAGGCGGTGGTTGCATGCGAGGGACTCATGTTAAGCGGCCTATGAATGCATTCATGGTGTTCGCACAGGCCATGCGCAAGCGCCTCTCCGAGCAGCGTCCTGCGCTACACAACGCCGAGCTTAGTAAATCTTTAGGATTAATGTGGAAGTGAGTAATCTTGAATTAAGTTCTTATATGACTTTTATTTTTATTATTACTTGTTTTTCTTGTAACTTTTAATTGCTCAGTAATCTCACAGCGATACTAGAGGTATTGAGCACGTCTTATGATCATCAAGTGGTAGTAGATATAAAAATATATTTAAAGTATGTACGCGCTCCCTGCGCGTGCGGCGCCCCACCGAGCGGCGTGCATCGATTGTTTACTCATTAAAATGCTCTCGCCGCTAACTGACGCGATAACATCTCTAACTGTTTCGGCTCGCTCAAATAGAAAATTGTGGAACAAATTCGCAGGGTCCAAGACATTATCGAGATATACAGTTGATTGCCTAGATATACATCGTACATCGAAAATTCGACTTTCTTACTAACCGACTTTTTAGAAGGTGAGGATCACCGATAGTGAATTAATCACGATCGCCCGCCTGGGCAGTACATATATCCAGAGATATTATTTCTGCTACAAACAGGCTTCTTAGATTCCTTCTTCTACTTCCTTATATTGTTTTTGTGAAACTTACTCATCTTAAAGAATAAGTATTAAGATAAAGTATTTCGTACGAATTGGACTAGAGCAATCTTTCAAATTTTCAAATTGACAGCGACTGGTTCTTTTGTAAAATAACACAAGTACGAGTAAGTAGTTTAAGAATTTCCAACTACTGTTGTATAAATCCTGGATGTGTCAATCGGGACTTAATCGTGGCAATATTTAAAATGTTCGACACCGTTTTGATTACCCGATCTTTCGACTGAATTGCACCAATCACCGATCGTGGTCACAGTTAGACTGACCACCTGGAACGGTTCAATTCGTTCGAGTCCATATTTACGCGTCGCAAAACTTTAAAAACAATCGTTGCATTCCTGTTTGGCTACCTCTCTGTACCTACTACAATAGGTTTTGGAGTCCATGCCTAATTAACCTAGATATTTACATATTTCCATCTTCATAAACATCTTTAAATAAAATAGGATAGGTACTAGTAATACTATTTTAAACAAAGTTCAAATAAACGCTTGACGGTCATAAAAGTAAGCAAGCAAGTTGTCGCTAGCTGGCCAGCCGGCCACCCGCACGCCTCGCACGATCCGAATGACAACAAAGTGACATGCCCACAAACTCTCGAATCATCAAAGAAAATAGTCGGTGAAGTGAGCCTGATTACTCTGTTGTGATTGGTGGGCTCTCTTACACTGTCAGCACTTTCGAGATGCAGATATCGATCACTTAGATTAGCAAGGTTAAAGGTTTTAAAAATAATATTCGAATATCTCCAGCTAACATAAAACGGTTGTTAGATAATTATTTTAGGTAAAACATTTTATGTACTTATAAGAATACTTAAGACATTTTTTACATTTTAAACTGCATTAATAGAATGAGTTTTAAGTGAAGAAGATACGATGAAAAATATTGGTCAATATACATGGGCTATCTACATCTGTAACAAAGCAAAGAATATTTAACTTTCCGGATTTGAATTTAGGTGCAATGAAGTACTTTTTTAAAGGTAATTAAATATTTTAACTGGAGAAACAGCGATTGACAGTGGAAGATTATATTTACAAATAATCTCTCATAAAATTTAAGGTCCTAACCATTGATTTGTCATTTCTTATTGCGGGCATAAATATTGATATTCTAGAAAACAAATTGCTATAATGTACAGGTGTTGAGATTGAGAGAGGAACACAGAACGTTAGTAAACAACAAAAGTTAGAACATAGTTGGATCTTTAATTAAAAATATCAAATTTTTACTTAAAATTTCTAGTTTTATTGACGGTTGACTAAATAAGATAAATAATTTTACTTACACAGTAATTATTTTGAAACTTTAATATTTCAAAAATAATAATTTATTTAGTTTAATGTTTCAATATTTCTTACGTTATGACGTTACACCTTTTATATACGTCATACCTTTCATGTAGGTAACCGGTACGGTACCGAGTTGACCATATATTTTTCTAAATCCACCAGTTCAGGCTGTACATTGTCTGTGTTTTAATGCACTGCTATCCTTAGCAGGTACAGTAAAAAATATCCATGATGCATGCATACGTGCGCGTGCAATGCCTTGCATATTATTTACATATGAAATTTAGACAAATATTCATAAATTATTACATGTAACATAATTATAGTAACATCCGCAACTTTGATTGCAGATTTGATTTGGTTTTATTTAATTATCACTTTTTGTAATGAATCTACTTGCTAACACTCCATAATGTTCTCCAATCCTAGAACTCACACACTAAGCCAGAGCGGTGGACGATTGCCTAACCTTTATCAAACTCAACAATGACAGATAGTTTAAAATCTAGACCGACATAGGTTGTATGTCAAATGACGTGGCAGTGGAAGAGAACAGTAGAAGTTCGTGCTCATCTCGAATCCTATTCCATTCTAGTTGTGATAGAGAACCTTTGTTGTTGAATAGGCGTCGGTATTAAAATGTGTATTGCGGATCATCGGTTATTGTTTGCGTTCTCGTCATGATGACGCTTACAAGACCTTCGTACTATTGCCGAGGACAACACGTTACTCAAGTCGTATCTAATTTAAATCTGCAATAAATGATCTTGGACTGCTTCATCCAAGTTCATCTCTTTCATTTCAACCAGCTGGGTCATACAGGAATACTATGGAATATATTCTATCAATGTAATGTAAACGTATATACTCTCGTCCTTTACTTCAACATCCGTAATAATTTTGGTCTAAATCGTGAGTCGTGACAATATGGAATGGTAATAATGATCAAGAGTAAGATTTAATATGGTAAAACATTCTTATATTATATAAACATACTATGACAGTAAGCATAGTTGCATTTCAAGTGAAGTATGCATCTGAACTGGGCTCATGGCACATTACGAATGACCGGCGGCATCTGGCAATAGTTGCGCCGATGCTATCTCGCGCCGACCGCCGCGCACCGCTTACTACACGTCCTACAAAAAACCACAATGATTCAGTTGATTAAAATCTTCATAGATTATCTTATTAATTGTATCAAATGTTAATATCAAAATTCTTTTACAGGAGTTTAGGCGAAGATGAAAAATTGCCATTCATCAGGGAAGCAAATAATTTGAGAACGCAACATAAGAAAAAATATCCAAATTACAAATACCAGCCTAGGCGACGTAAGGTGCCACCGGCGTCGGCTGTCAGACCGAAGCGGGAACCGTCGCCGGAAAGGGATCAAATCGACTTCGCAGGTATGGCGGACATTTCGCCTGCCTTGCTGTCGGATGGGCCACCAGACAATGCCGAGTTGGAGCAATATTTGAAGCCAGTACCCGACTATCACGAGTTGCAACCTCGATACCCCACTCATAGCTTAGCGCATCATCCACCTACTTCGCTATACCCCCCGATGCCACCACATTTTCACAACCCCTGTCCAGACTGGCAACACTACGAACCTTAAAACACAAAGTCAGTGTTGTGATTCCACATTGATGTCTCAAAGACTTTTTAGCTCTAGCGTTTAAAATTTAAAGTTTTATCAAAGTTAGTAAGTAAGGGATATTTTATCGTCGCTCATTTTTTGTTACTTATAAATGTAGGTCACATAAGTTGTAAATATACATAAATGAGTAGATATGTAAGCTCTATGCGAAACAGGGCGCGCACGTGCGTTTAATTTGTGTAAGCTGAATAAATATTTATTTTGCTAAATGTTTTCTTCAACTATTAGTTTTTACTATCGAGTGATGATTTTGATAATATACAGTGAAAGGTTACTGAACTGTTCTTGTACCGAACATATTATTTAAGAGTTTATCTAATACCTATTAGTAGTTATAACATTGCTTGAAAAATATGTGAGACAAAGTTGAAATTTGGCAATGAATAATGTTTTATCTTAGTAAATACATGCCAATTTGAATGAATTAGGGTGATACCTAGTCTATTTAGTAAAAAAATCTTAATTACTTGTTAAATTCTTTACTTTTGAACAAATTGTGAGTAGTAAACTCAATGTTTATTGGAAGATTCCATTTTTTATTTATCTTTAGAAGCTGACGCTGCTGACGCTGACGGTCTATTAACTGTTCAGATCCATAATTTTATACAAAGTACTACTCCACCCAAATCTTATCCAATCCAATCCATTATTAAACTGAAAAGAATTATTGACATATATGATAATTCCTATTAAACTTAAATTTATAGATTGGTACTTTACAAATTCCTCGGGTACCAAAGTTTAATTTGTAAACGTAGAGTAAATACAAAGTAGATAAGTGAAACATAAGTGACTACTATGTAATAAATAAGTTATTGTTGTGATTAATTAGCTGTAGTTTTATAACAAGTAGGTATGTTGTTTAATAAATATATTTTTTATGTTCTACACTACACTCGAGTTTCTAATTGTAGGTATATTTTTAACCATTCCAAAATGTGTATATTACAAATTTCTCAAAAAAGCACCTCAAATTTCAGTTTATTGAGCTTTCAACCTTACCTTTTTCTAGGTAGACTAAGTCAAAGTCAATCTAGGTTCTAAAAGCTCAATTGCAAAAAGAAATTTTTATTATTAACCATTCTAGCTATAACAGTTCCAGTAAAATAGATATCATCAAGGAGGTTTCACTTTTGCGGTAAGTATGTAAAATAACTTTTAAATTTTCGCGTTCCATGATATAATTATGTATTTAAACGTCAGGCAATTCAGAGGGATGTAATACCTATTTCGTGATCGTATAAATAGATAATTATAAGTATGTAAAAGTACCTATCCAATGATGGTATTTGTATATGATTTTTAGCATAACTACCCTCAGTGTGTTCCATCGCTTGTATAGTCGGATGGCACACGAGTAGCTAATGTTTTGCTAAATCGTTTATTTTACACTCGCAATATTTCCGGGGGTTTATCAGCTTTAAGGCAAAGTATCCCTCACGATATTTAATTTTCTAACAAACAAGCATATCCTATGCTTGTCTATTAGAATCATATAATAAAAAAAGTAAACCTTTTATCATCAGCGTCCTTGGACGCTTGCAACACCAGAACAGTTACACCAGCTAGTCCCCGCTAGGATCAAACTTGATTTAAGGCTTATCTTTTTATGGATCACATTGTTGAGTTACTGGTTTTTCCGAGTAAGTGGTCATAGGTTATTATAACAGTTAATGTGAGTATACGTGAGTAGACATGTGAAACAGTGTCATTATCGACAATGTTTCGCATGCTTATCTTTTTGTTACGCTTTTACAAACTACGACCTCATTTTTTGGGCCTAATACCACCCACGTTCCTAACATTGTGACTCCTGTACTATAAGATAGCTTAACCGGTCCCCAGACTTCCCCCCTCGTTGAGCTCCAGAGAAATTGTCTTAGAACTCCAAACGAATTTAATCACAATTATATTAGACAGGTGAAAATATTGTAAATACACATTACTTATAAGTAGGGCTGCCATCCGTCCGGGTTTCCCCGGCTTTGTCCTAATTTAGAGGGCATCCGGGGAACGTCCGGGCGGGGTTTTAAAAAGTGTCCGGGTAAAACCCAACACTGTGGCAGGGGTAACTTATAATTATTAGATGAACAAGCTGTTTAATTTAATAAAAAAAATGGAATCGGCCTTTTTTTTAAGATCTCCAGGAAAGAATCTCGATTTCACACATGTGTCCGGGATTTTTGTAGAGCTTGTCCGGCGTCGGCACTTTAAGTGATGGCAGGCCTACTTATAAGTAAAGCGGGATACGAAGTACCAAAAATTCATTTTACAGTATGTTATTCCATGTATAGGATGTTTTCCAGGATCAACGTGACTAAACAGGCAACTAGGTTCACGACTGATTGATTTTGACTGACTTCTCCTGACAGTACCTACTATTATTAAAATAAATGATTTTGAATATTTTCGGAGATAATCTACTGGACTCAAGAAGGGTAAATCGGATACAAAAATAATGTTGAAAGTAATCAGAGTAACTTCGGAGTTCGGACCCCAACCTAAAAGTTTACTCGGTAATTTCCATGCCGTAGAAATAAAATCTCTGGCTTTTTTCATTATTTAGGTACATACATAAGTTTTTTTTTATATGGGTACGGGGCGGCGGGGCGAAAAATACACATTTTAACAAAATGTCTCAAATAATTTAATTACCATCTACCTAAATCGTTTATTCTCATTTCAAACTTTAAAAAAAATTAATAAAATGACTTCGTATATAGGTATTTAAAGTTGGATGGTTCAAGAATATTTCTCAGAATTTATTATCGTCAGTATAATATAAGGTCGTCGTCGGATGATGCGCGAGATAGGCGGCGACCCCTACCCGTCCGCGCGTTTCCGCCGAGCGCTCATCGCGCCCGCCCCGCGACTCGAACACAACGCGTCGTTGTTCTCACCCCTATCTTATCACTCTCACATTTTTCGCGACCGACACTAATGAGGCCAATAAACATATCAGCGAATTATGTAATTATGCTACTAAGAGTACTTATACGAAGTGAGGCTGATTTATCGCTCACATAGTTTATGATGTTACCGACTAATGATAAGACTCATCGTTGAAACCAGCACCCGCTTGCTAGTTTTTCAGTTACAAGTTGTATTCTCCACATAACAATTTCAATCCATAGCTTGTCACCGAGGACCTCTTAAATCGTTAAACATTAGTCAACTTATCAGCGCATGACTAACGTCACAATTTCGAGATTTGAAACTTCCACAGAAATAACAACATTGTACAAAAAGGTTCTTATGAATTTGTAATGGTGCATCATGGCTGCAATATTAAGATTGAGTGCAAATGATGCGGGAGGCGCGTGCGCATGGCGGCGGCTCGCGTTTCACATACGGTACACATGGACCGACCGACGAAGTGATACCGTATACTTTGGCTTACTCACTTTTTGTGCGCCAACACATACGATATTAATTACAGAGGCGGAGAACACCATGCTCAATTTTACGCTTTAATCTTTGATTTTTTTCTCATCCGTTACGGTTTACATTGCACTAATCTTCGAAAATTCAATCATGCAGTGTTGTTTCCGATATTAATATTGAGTAAAGTTCAAACAATTTTGGACTTGATAGAAGAACTCGATTTGAAGAAGCTAAACCTTGGACCTAAGTAGAAAGTTGTACATTGTAGATATAGAGTACAAAGTGTAAGTGCACTGTTAAGACACTCAAGTGGTTTCAATGTGAGACATTTCGTGTGAATCTCCACGCGGTGGAGCGGTGGCATGTTCAGTGTAAGGCGATACCACGGCGTCTGGTGAACATCGAGGAATGAAATACTACTACACAATATAAAGTAGATAAGTAGGTTCTCGCCCTTTCTGAGCCAACACGTGTGGAATAATTCTACGCAAGTTTCACTAGACGGTTGCGCGGTATGGTTTTGATTAAGAAACTCAAGCTTCATATCTACGGAGTAGTAGCATTAAAGCCGGAAAGCTTGTATACAACATAATCCATACGCTAATAATTAAGCCTACGTAATTACTAAACTCGTTTTTGAGTCCTTTATATCGGATATTATATCTGAATTTCGTTTAGATAGTGGTCACTATCAGTGTGTAACTGTGTATATAAGTAGGCTAGAGGTCGCCTGGTAGTCGAAAATCGATCATAATTTTTAAAATTTTAACCTATTTATAACACAAATCAAGCTAATAATATCCAATATAAGCCGAACTGTCCTTGTATAGATTATTCGTACTATGACAGGTCAACATATTATAAAATAAATATGCTGGACGTGAGTACTTAGCTTCATGTAGCCTTTTCAGATTTTATTAGCATTCTGCACTTCCTCTCTAATTAAAGTTTAAGTATTCCAAAATTCACATTCCTCCGTGGGCGAAATTTGCTTAAAAAGGGTTACAAAGAAGTCGGTGCCAGCCAAGTCCAATAGGTAGTAGATAGGTACTACCTACAAGTATCTACCTACTTATTACATACATAGTATCTAGCTACTACGTACTTGGCTTGGCTGGCACCGACTTCAAATATAGATTAGTGGGTAGCGCTTATAATAATTATATTTATTTATTTTTCGCTTTCGAGTACCTATTTGTGGTTTTGAAGTCGGTTCAATTTTATTTTTTTAAATAATTTATTTATATTTAGTTATCTGCTGATCTTCGAAAAGGAAGTCACACTTAGGTATATCTATACATAGAGCATTCGGATAGTGACTTTGCGCTCTCAAGAAAGTGTTGACAAATGCGAAACGAGGTTAACTGACTGAGAGTACCACACACCTTCAAGTAAGTCTTAAACCTAGTGCACAAAGGCACACAGCGCAATATGAAAGACTGATGGGAGGCATTCTGGTGCTTTTCTGTGGTTATTTTTTAAACATCTATACAACAACGATCCAAGCTTGTGTCTGAAATCGAAGCTTCCTTAGAAGCAGTTTCTGATTGGGGTCGACTTAATCTAGTCCAATTTAACCCAACGAAGACACAGGTTTGCGCGTTCACCGCCAAAAAGATACCTTTTGTCGTGTCACCTCGCTTTGAAAGCACTTCCCTGACTGCCACAGCCAGCATCGGAATCCTTGGTGTCGATATATCGAGCGAAGTCCAGTTCCGCGGTCACTTGGAGGGTAAGGCCAAATTAGCCTCGAAGAAGCTTGGTGTGCTGAATAGATCGAGACAGTATTTCACCCCCGACCCACCGCCTACAACTTTATAAGGCGCAGGTTCGGCCGCATATGGAACACTGCTCTCATATCTATGCAGGAGCACCCCAGTGCCAGCTTCTCCCTCTTGACCGCATTCAACGGAGAGCGACTCGAATCATCGATTGCCAGGATATTTCAGATCGGCTTGACCCTTTGGCGTTGCGTAGAGATGTAGCTTCACTCTGCATTCTCTATCGCATGTATCATGGGGAGTGCTCCGAGGAATTGTTCGGTTTCGCCATCGTTCAACGCGACAAAACTTTCATCCCCATCACTTGGATAATTGGCAATCCACCACTGTGAGGTTCTCCAGAAAATTTTTGTCTCGCACAACCAAACTCTGGAACAAATTGTCGCCTGCGGTACCGGCGGACCTTCAAACCTTCAAGAAAAGAGCGTACTCCTATCTCAAAGGCCGGCAACGCACTTGTGACTCTTGAGTTGCAGGTGTCCATGGGCGACGGTAGTCACTTACCATCAGGTGACCCGCCTGCTCGTTTGCCTACTATAATATAAAAAAAAGCAGCAAGGTTTTTTTATTGTTATATGCGATCCCAGAGTAACCGGTAGCCGGTCCTTGGCTATGCCAACGAGCTATTTTGCCTCCTCGCAGCCACTAAACGGCAGCAATAAATTTACAATTTTTTCAGAGTGTTGTAAGGAATTTACAAACATTTATAAATAGATTATAGAACGGTTATTAAACAAGAAGATCTGACACGACACACACTATCTCCAACAAAATTACATCTAATCTGAAATATTTAAAGATAGCTGGTGACGTTCTATTACAGTTCTAGACATTCTCGATGCGTCCGCCCAATTGAGAGACGCGCGCTTTAGTCAGTCAGTGCCACTTAATAAAAATTATGGGCCCCCATAACCGTCACCAACCATGTCATCAGTATACCTAACGGATTACTGCCAGCCAATACTAAGGTCCGCCCTCGCAACAAAAAAATGCGTGAGGTGTCTTATGTCTTTGGGACACCCGGTTGGAACGAAGTTCACTATAAATAAATATATTTAATGGATTGAATAAATTCTGTCAAATATAGTAAATATTGTAAAAACTCGAAATTAAATCGACGAACGAGGTTTTTTATGCAGACACTTCACGCACGGACGAGGTGCTCGGGCGAGGCACTCGGCGAGTGATACCGAGGTGCGAAGCTTCCATCCAAACACGCTTGGGTGGTTCAGTTGCCACCGAACCGTCGAGGACGCAGGTCATAGAGGAGAATAATATAACGCAGGTTGAAGTCTTCGGTGCACTAGTGTCAGGTGATTATGCAACATACTAATAGATAAGAATAAATCGATTAAGACGATTCCTCGATATATACTGTTATAACCATTAGTAATTAACTAATTACTAATTCGTTTACATCCGTCGATGAGACGAAATATGGTAGGCGGCATGCAAACACATGCCGCACACAGCACTTATAGCAGTAGTATACGCCCTTGATAATTAAGTTTCAAATGTATATTTTCTTTGTTTCGTTATAAAATATAAGTATGCTAAATATAGATTTATATTTAATACTTTATTGTAACGTAATGTAATTATTTAAAAGTTAAATAATAAGTAAAATAAAATGTTTACATTTTAAATTAGAATCAATAAAGGATTCATATATCAGTATTAGTAATTAGTAAATGTTTCGAATATGTCATTCATGATCGCCCACCACTACGAATTAAAGACATGAGTGGACACGTACGTTTGATCTTCACCAAAATACCGACAACAATGCGAGCGGTGCCGAGTGCGCACGCGGCGAGCCAACTTTACATGCGCGTTCGCTATCGCTCGCCTTCATTAGCCGAGAGGGAAGTGCGGATATTATAAATTTAGGATAACTTTGTACAGTGGTACAAAAACAGCAACCTTGAGCAGTTAGTCGATAAGCACACCAAATTTGGAGAAGGGAAGCAACCAAATTTTTAAGACCTAATCCTAACGAACGATGAATCTCTAATAGTAAATGTGTAAAGTGGAAAAACTGATCACACTTGTCTATTGGCAAATATACAACTTCAAGTACAAACTGAAAACAGTAAATCGTTATAAAGACTTAATTATGACAAAGCAGCCTATGATAAAACTAGTGAAAAGTTAAATACCACTTTACCTGAAAACATATCAAACCTAAGTTGTGCTAAAAGTTAAGACGAGACTTTTATCAACACTCTCACGGAAGCAATCAATTTGTATCTACCTCGAATAATACATAGACACCACTGCAAATAAGCCTTGGATATCAAAAGATTTGGAATAACTCATAAAACTTAAAATGACACTGTGGAAACTTAAAATGACATTTCGACTGCACTTGACCAAACTTATGGAGAATACAGAAAAATCAATAATAAACTTATCAACCAAACTAGAGCAGCTCGTATAACATATTAAACTGGCGTTTTACAAATAAGGTCTAAGAAATTCTACTCTTCATTCCACTATACGTAACAACATCAAAAGTAAGCATACCGACGATTTTGCTTAATAAAGAAGGTGAAACTGTGACTACCTCCAACGACATTGCTATAATATTTGTAGATCAGTTTGCAAGTGTGTATCAAATAGAACCACTTTATAAGTGGCCCACTGTGGATCCCCTACACAGTATAGAAGATTCCATTGAGGACATGTTGTTTACAGAAAATAAAATCAAACTTGCTATCAAAGAAATGAAAACAGACTCATCACCAGGGCCAGATGAAATCCCTGTAGTATTACTGCAAAAATGTGACCTCTCAAATTATTTGGCAACAATAATGCAGACATCATATGACAGTATTTTTACTCGAAAATTGCTACAGTAACCCTTATCTTTAAAAGAGGAAGTAAATTGGAGCCTTCCGACTATAGACTTAACAGTTTGACCAGTGTAATTTGTAAGGTCATGGAAAACTCATAGTCAAACACATGAGGCATTTCTTATCTATCCACAAAGTAATTCTTGATCAGCCACACGGTTTCTGCCCACATCGCTCCACCATTTCCGAGTTGCTGTCTTGTTTATCATCGTGGACTAAAGATTTTAATAAGTGAGAGCCCATTGACGTAATTTATCTAGACTACGAAAAAGCATTTGATTAGGTCCCAACAAGGAGACTCCTACAGAAATTGGAATTTGTGGGTATACGTGGAAAATTACTTACCTGGATTAAAGCATTCCTGCAACACAGAACTTTTCAAGTGAAAGTAGGTGACACTTTGTCTGATCAACTAGTGATTCATAGCGGTGTGCCCCAGGGCTCTGACTTGGGCCCACTACTCTACATTATATACACTTTCGACCTACCTTACTGCCTAAAATGCAATGTCAGTATCTTTGCCGATGATATTTTTACCAACCCTGTAATTGCATATGAAGATCTTCAAGCAGACCTAGACAAAATAGCGAAATGGTTTAAAGAATGGCTCCTTAATCTGAATGCATCAAAATGTACTGTACTGCGTGTAGGTAATCGCAACCCCCATCATAAATACACATTAAATGATACACACCTAGTAAAAGTCAAAGTACAAACAGATTTAGGACTAAAAATTGCAGAGAATCTGAAACGGAGGCTCACATAGGATCAGTAACAAAAAAGCTCAAAGCCTAATCTATTTCATTATAGGCCTTTGGAATTTTCACAACAGAAATGATGCTGAAGATTTACAAAACTTACATAAGACCTATATCAGAGCATGCATTTCAAGTCTCTAGTCCGTACTTTGTTAAGGACATAGACCTCCTAGAGAAGGTGCAAAGTAGCTTTACAAAAATATCCAGAATACTCAAAAATCGAACATACGAGGAGCGTTTGTCGTTTGTAAAACTCACAACTCTAAAGGATCGCAGGGACCAAGGAGATCTAACTGGAAGCTTATAAGATTTTGAAGAATAGCATGGGCATTACGACATAGAAGACTTTGACTCAATATTTACACGAAATGACAAGGTTCCTTTTGAGAAGACATCACCTGAAGTTGAGCATCAGTTTTTCTTAATAATCCCTACAAGCATTTTATCAGTAACAGAGTGGTCAGAGTGTGAAACAAGCTCTCAGAATATGTGGTTTCAGCGGGTACTATAAATAGTTTCAAAAATAGACTTGACAAATATATCGAAAATGAAAAATAAATTAAGAAAGTAGTATACAGGCCTTGTCAGTTGTATATCAACTACTGCCTGATAAAAAAAAGTAATAATATTTACAAAAATATAAATATCTATGATTTACATAACCTGTATGATGATTATTTTATAGTATTTATCAATGTCAAATCCCATCTCTATTCCTGTACTATAGATATGTTCCGATATACACTGCGAACACTGTTCAGTGCTCGTACTGGCACAGAATACTTAAGTACCTTACTCACCATCGTGCCTGACGTACGTCCCGCCAAGGTCACGCATGATGCACGATGAAAAACGATCGTGAATAGACTTAACGTACGTCATAATTATTATTAATTGCTTGCTGGACTTGCACGACCCGTTCATGATCATGTATATTGCCAATTTATTGGGGAATTCCCCAAAATGCAAACAATACAAAAAATTCAAACCGATTGACAACACCATTGTAACAGTGCTTACTGCAAAATAATAAATGATTTGATTTGATTGGGGAATTTATGGAGAGACCATCAACGTGAGGAAAATGTGGGGAATCGGGAATTTTTAGCCTCATTAATTACATTACGACTAGAGGTTTTGTCTCCCCAGGTTTTGGGGTAATTTAGGAAAATGGCATTGGCAATAGCACGATGGTGTGTATGCTACGTCCAGCACTGCGGCCTTAGCGGGACGTACGTCAGGCACGATGGTGAGTAAAGTACTTTAATGGTACTGAGGAAAAATTCAGTATCGTAGTCAAATATATGACGTCTTAAACGTCACCATTTTTGCACTGTGAGCACGGCTGTCTTAAGTTGACGGGGAGAAGTTGTTTTTTTACATTTTTTTTTGCTTTTTCAACTGTTCTTAACTGTTCGATCTAAATTTTTATCTTAGTTTTTTTTTAATGATAAATTAAAAATTATCCTTAAGTTGGCCGGGAGAAGTCGTTCTTTAAATTTTCTTTTTACTATTTTAACTGTTCGTTAACTGTTCTGCATTGTTCGATCAAATTTTTTTTGTTCGACCTTAGTTTAAAAAAAAAAAAATTGCCCTCAAGTTGGCGTTTTGATCAAGTACTTCGTTAGTCATAAAATTCAGTTCAGGCACACGTTATGGTCACAGTTCTAACCTAACCTAAACCTAGCTATTTCTATTCAATTCACCTATCCTACTAATGTTGAATCGCCTCCAACTTAATATTAAAGTCCCCTCTCTGATGTAGCTCGCTCTCGCGTGATGGGTATAATCCATGTTGGATATTAAAATTTTAGGCGTGTGACTGAATTACATTTAGACTAGGTTAGAACTGTGACCATATGTGCCAGAACCGAATTTTATGATAAACGAAGTACTTGGTCGAACCACCAAAAAAAAAAACAAAGATCAAACAAAAAAAAAATTGATAGAACAATGACGAACAGATAACGAACAGTTGAAATAGCAAAAAACAAATATAAAAAAACGACTTATCCCCGCCAACTTGAAGGTATTTTTTTATTTTATTTAAAAAAAAAAACAATGATAGAATAAATAAAATTTTTGATCGAGCAATGAAGAACAGTTGAAAGAGAAAAAAAATAATAAACGACTTCTCCCCGCCAACTTAAGGAAGCAATTTATTTATTTTATTAAAAAAAAAGAAAACTGAGATAAAACAAATAAATATTTTGATCGAACAGTTAAGAACAGTTAACGAACAGTTGAAAGAGCAAAAAAAAAATTAAAAAGAATGACTTCTCCCAACTGAGGACAGCCCTAAATTGACGTCACACCTTACAGTGCTCGCAGTGCATTTCGGAACACACATTGTTTTGTAGAATTATCTGTCTGGTCCTAGCTTTGGTGTGTCAAAACTGTCAGTTGACGATTTGACAAATCGAAATTTAGTCAAAAGTAAAATGATAACGGGCTTGTGGTTATTATAGTTATTCTCCAGTTGCAATAATATTTTTTGGAAATGATAACGTTTACGCATGAAGATTATTAAGTGACAATATTAATGGCCCATCTACCGAATGGCTGGGTTCAGCTGGTGAGTAGTAGTGTTGTCCACAAATACTTATTTATTAGGATTCAATTCTTCATGTTTAACCTACAGTTGTTTGTGTGTATGTTGTTCCTTGAACTCTTTAATTGGATGAATTGTCCAATTGAATAGACAACAAAGCCTATATTTATGTGCAGAATTGAAAGATCGAATTGTGTACCTGTGGATGCATTTATGTTTTGGTAAATCTGAATACTAGCTATTTTGTTAAATTAATTAGTAAGACCCGAATTAAAATTTCTTTCGACTTCTAATTTACTTATCTATTATTATTTTTATTTCATTTTACATCAAAAAATAAATTTGTTTATGAATATTTTTACTGTTAATAAAAATTATTATCAGCTCACAAACTGTTTGAAGAATCTTTTTAGGTAATTATGAGATAGTTCACTACATTGTCCTGTGTTGTTTCAGGTATCTTTCTGAAGGCTTCCAAGTAATAATTGAGAAGTCGAAAGAAGCAAAATGCTCTCTAAAAGAGGTTCAGTTGCGTTTCTTGTGCCCTGATGATCTAGAGGAGGTTAGTGATAATTAGCATACTTCCTGACATCTTCTATTTTATAGATCTGTGAATTGAACTGTAGACTTAAACAATTTGTAAATAATGGGATTTTACATATTGTTTAAGTCTATAAGTGACAAAAAATTAAGTAACATTATTTTTAGTTTTTTGATCGCCTATTTAGTAGTAATATTCATATTTGTATAAATTTTTAGAACTCATTGAGGGAGGCTTATGTTCAGCAGTGGACATCCTATGGCTAAAATGATGATAAGGAAATTTCTCAAAACTTAATTTATTTTTATTCTAGTGAATTTGGTTTTCGGGTTTAATAACTTTATTTGTTATAAAAATTCAATGGTTTTTATAAGGAGTCCTGAGTTTCAATTAAAACAATGCAACTTTAATTGTAATTTGTAAACAATAGTAAAAAATAAATAAATTTAGAATTTACCTACATATAAATTTAGGTATATCTTTTACTTTACCAACTCTATAATATTTAACTGCTTGATAAAGTTTAAGCTTACAAAATTACCATAAATGTAATTGCATGCAATAAAATAGTAAATAATAAAAGTTGAAGAACTATTTTACTGCTAATAACTATTTAATTGCTAATTTAAATCTTAACAAATATTTCAAGGAAAATATTTGAATCATAGTGGCCAGTAACAATTTGTGCAATAAATATTACTAATCACAGGAAAAACCATATTAGGTACAACATTGAATGTGTAATTTGTAGTTGTTTACTTAAATGAGAGTTCTTATGATTCAAGGTCTGTTGTAAAGTTAAATACTACCACAATTTTAAGTTTAAATTTTTGTACTGTTTTATATTGATTGCTGAAGGTTACCAGTTTAATGGATGACTGAGTAAACATACAAGCTAGACACTAATACACTTGGATACTAAGTTAATTGTTCTGTGGCAGACCCAACCTGACAATACTCAGTACATGTATGTAATAGTTTCTAAATATGCAATCATCAAAAGACTCAATTATGTATTTATATGGGAATTAACGCAATCACGAATTAGGTATTACATACCTCTGAAGTGCCTAAAAGTTAGTATATCAAAAGACTTGTTGAATAAATTATTTTGGTGATCCTTTAAATGTTTATGTGATAGCGTAGAGAGTTAAAGTTAAATTTAAAACTATAGTGTATATAATACCGGCTTAGAATGAATTTTAACCTTCATAACGGGTGATTAGATTTTTGCCAGACATAGCTAAGAACTGTCTTAGTTAAATCAGCTTTTAAATGAAAAAACTGCATTTCTATCATATCACTCTAAAATGAAGGTGTAAATACATTTAACTAAACTCCACATTTTTTCTTAGCATAAAGTTTTCCTCATACTTATCAATTTGTTATTATGTATGTATTTTAATATTTAGTAACATACATAATAATATAAAACAAGGATACAAACAAATAGTACAGCATGGGTGTTTATGTATGTTAGTTTGTAGGAATGTAGAAATTCTCTACCTCTCTGACCAGGTTGTCCTTAGTAGTATATAAAAAAAAAAAAAGCTATATCTTTGAATTTTTTGCAAAGAATCAACCAAACACATTACTGCAGTATTGATTTCAGTTTATTTGTTTAATTTAGAAACTAGGTGCATAACATTTGATCGTCGTACAAGGTTGTCATCAAAGTAGGTAACTACACTTATTCATGTGTAGCAAACATGATGGGTTTATCTCATTTATGTCACAAAACTACAAAACAATGTACAAAAACAGTGCAATCCCATCCCACGCTGTGCTTGCCTGTGTTTAAAACAATACCACATTATCGCTTACAGGTGAGATCTCTATGCAGAGATTGGTTTCCAATAGAGTATCCACAATCATGGTATGAGGATATAACGTCGTCAGAAAGGTTTTTTGCTCTAGCTGCTGTGCACAAAAGTGAAATAATCGGCCTTATAGTCGCAGAAATCAAGCCTTATTTGAAATTGAATGCTGAGGACAGAGGGATACTGTCAAGATGGTTTGCTTCAAAGGATACCCTAGTGGCTTATATACTCTCCTTAGGTAAGATCAGTTGTACTCAACTATATCTGAATCTTAAAGTGTACATGAATTAATTCGCAAGACAGGAAATATGTGTCTCATTTTGTAGCAATTAAAATAGTACTAAACTCGTCAGGCTACAATTTTTGTAGTAAATAGGATATCGGCGAAGAAGAATAAATAATACTAATTTACCGAGGGCTCCGTCAAATACATACAAATTAAACTCGCACTACAATGTCTAAACAATATCTATAGTTTTTGGCGTCATAATTACCGAATATCCAGATGCCGAATATCCAGTCAAATATTGTCGATTGTCTGTCCTGCGTGTCGGAAGTAGTGCCATCTGTTGTTGCCTTAAAAATAGATAAAGATGCCACTTAGCAAACAACTCCTGATTTACCACGCATGAGGGCCTCATTGAAAGCTAAATTAGAAAGTTGTTTCAACACCGTAAGTCAGTCTAGTACGTAGTTTAAAAACTATGTGGGGGTTGTTGAAGCTGAAAGAGCTCGACAGATATGTCTATAGAAATTTTTAATAATGTCTTGCTACAATTCCTCTAATAGCAATTAATCTTCAACACTGGCAATAAAAATAGAGATCAGGAGACATACACTTTAACGTTACGACACGTTCTGCGAGTGCTTAAATAAAAACAGCAGTACAACAGTCTCACGATTAAGAAAAAAAACGTAATTTCATGTGAATTGATTTCTACTGGAAGTCAATGCGAGTTTATCGCTATCTTGACCTGTATATGTATATAGTGGTCAGTTTATGCTACACAACAACCAAATTTGTCAGAATTTATATGAAAGATCCACCCTACTGGTATATAACGCGGCAGACTTTTCTGAAGCTGACCTTGTTATGAATACAAGCGAAACCGTTTGTGAGAAATTGGTATATGTTCACTATAGTTTGTGAGTACAGTAAAAGAATGATTAGTTTTGTTGTAAACGAAAATATGGTGATAACATTTGTTAAATAAAGTAAATAATATCCGGTATCCGGCCGGATAATTGCTTATTATCATAGGCCTAGACCGGACAGTGAACAGCTATCCGATTCATCTCTACTTTTTTTACCTGAACGCGTCATTTATTCACGGGCTAACGTTGTAATTTACTCATTTGTCGTAATAATATAAACAAAACGCTGGAAACTGTTTTGCACGGGCGTGTGAGACAAGCCAGCATGCAAGGTTTAAGACCAAAAAAGCCAGTTGTCATTGAACGTTACTTTTGAACAACATTAAAAAATGTTTATTTAAGTCTTCAATAGTGATCCATCCTAGTTAGCTACGAAAGGAAAACTTTACCTATGTAAATCTAATCAGAAAAAAAACTGTCAGTCGTAGGACTGCACGTCAGAAGTGAAAACACATATTATCAGAGCGTGGCGGTCAAGCGAGTTCCGTGCTTTCCGTGCTTTTTCCCCAACCCAAAAGTGCACAACGTACCTAAAGAAGTTTTCACTTCAAAAAAATATCGACACTGGCAAAAGGAAATACCTACATAGATACATTATCATAAGAATTTAGCGAATCAGTAGAAGTGATATTATTATAAAATACCGCTATTAGCGGACGCAAATAAATGTTATTAATCATCCATCTCTTTTACTATCGCTCTTTCTATAACTTTTTATCTACCTACTCAATATCACAATAAAATGCGTGACCAAATTGTCGATGTGAAATAGTATGAACGTAATATATCTTGTATGGAATTCCTATCATTAGTTAAATCCATATCACTTGTGTAGAGCTCAGATGACAAATAGGAGCTTGTGTTTATACTAGAACGTTATTTTGTCTTCGTTACAGTGTCACAGTCGCAAACAGCAGTATATGTATGTATGACGTATGTATGTAGTATGACCATAAAGCAGTACCGGCAAACCATTTAGAAGTCATAGGTATCTAGTACTTTTCCAGTACTCATCTTTACGCTGTAGAATCATTTTGTATGTTGTGAATTATGTTTCTTAACGTTTGTCATAAAAAGGCGCCACAAAGGTGCCACGAGTGCTCAGCTTACCTATATTGTATTTGACAAAATTAACGATTCATAGTTTCAGCCGATATTCTAAACAAGGTCGTGCACGAAATGTAATAACTAAAGTCAAGGTCTTTACAGTATATACGTCAAAACAAATGGCACCTAGTTGCAAAAACTGATCAGAAAAGTATTCAACATTATTTTGGTAAATGGTGTTAAAGAATGAATTCATATTTTTAGATTATACGAATTACGTGGTGGAAATCTCTTGTTGAATAGTGATTAAGTAGAGAAATCCCACCTTACCTACCCTCGGTTTGTAAATCATAACGATGACAACAGCCAAGGATAAATCAATGAATTTTCATAGACAGGATACTTTATCCCTAACAGTGAAATAATTTGTAAAACAAGTAGCGTTTAGTTACCTACAACGATGTAGATGTAGATAAACCCATAGTTTTGATGATTATCTTTTCGTATTGACTGTAATTTTTTTATTACGTTCGCCATAAGATGAACAGCAATGACGGTAATCGTCATTCTTGTTAATCAAAATTAAATGTCTTAACGTATCGGGTACAGACTAGGGTTGCCACCAATGACTATATTTTAATCAATTGTACTATACATACATATATTATAGAACAATAATATAGTACAAAAAATAATATATATATTCATCGCTTATTCAAGACAGGAAAGCAAAAGGAACATGGTTTATAATATATGTAAAAAAAGTGCAGAAAGCTAAAATTTTGAAACAATAGATGATATAAAGTTAAAAGAAATATGTGAAAACGGCTACATAAAGCTTTAGGGATTCAGCATATATTTTGACTTGTCATGGTACAAAAGTCTATACAATGACAGTTCAAGTTTACTGGTCAATGAAATAAAACAAAACATTTAAAACACTCGAAATTCAACCACCAGGCGATGTCTATATAGTAATTACACACGGGGGCCACACTGAAAGTTTTTAGAAAATAAAAAACGGAATGATAAAGAAGCCTGTTGATATTTTTATTGCTTTTCGAAGTAGTCTCCGTTCCTTTCTAAGCACCGTCGCATGCGATGGAACCATTGACTGAAGCAGTGAGCCCACTCTTCTTTAGGGATCTCTTCCTCGCCTTTTGCAAACGCACGGCGCATCTTCAGGTTTCATAAAACGAATTCCTCTAAGTTTATCTTTTATTTTTGGAAATAAATAAATGTCACAATAGACATATATTCTATAGCCCGTCTGGCGGAGTGAGCTGGAGCGTTATCGTGGTGGAGGAGGATCCTGCTTCTTGGGCGCTGCTGTCTAACATATCCCAAGATAACTGGTAGACAATGACTGACATACCAATCTGCAGTAACAGTCCTTTTATCTTCTAGAATGATTGTTGGGAAATGACCCGTCCGTCTAAAGAATGAGGCATCATCTTTTTCCCTTGACTTCTGCCCTTTTTAACTTTTGTCTGCAAATCTTCGAATCAAAACATCCATTGCGCAGATTGTCTTTGTGTTTATGGTATGGTGATTAATTACTTACCTGCATAATTATTTTAAATTTCCTAAACAAATATTGTAATTTTCCATTGAAAATAATTTAGTATTTTCACTAAATTCCATTTGGTTCACCCAATTTCTCAATTCTCAATCTGTCAGTCCGGTCAGTTTCAAATTACAAAGGTTACCAATATAAATACTTATGTGAAAATAAGCAGTTGATTTCAATTGAGGAATTGGCTGTTTTTATAAATTAATAATAATAATATTCAGTATTATCTAACATCAATATTCATACTACTTTGAGTCAAAATGAAGTAAATCATTGATTGTTTTTGACCGATCATCATTTTATAACTATATCAGCAGCTAATTTATTTTGTATTTTAGTTATTTTTGCAAAACCTTGTTAGGGATACGTACCAAAATAGTACCTTATTACTAGGAAGGATAACCTTAAGGTACGGAACGGACGGAAGAGCGTACTAGGCCCACTGCATTGTTTATGTACCTAAGGCATAGGTTAAATATATTGCTGGGTACAGATTCATTATTCAACTGTCGTAGCCCTTTTACGTAAAATACAAATCGTCACCAGAAAATTGTTCCTCTCTCTTTCCTTATTTCTTGTCCGCTACATAACCTCTTTCCATTAATTTGCCAGTACGGGATCCGTAAGAAATCTAAAACCCAAAAGATCCTAAGACCTGAAAATCTAATGCCAGAACTGAGGTTTGGACCCTCCAAGGAGACCCTCCACCTAAGGTATAAGTATCTTCAGCGATATTTTTTTATAATATTAAACAGGAATAGCATCATTGTTTTGCAAGTATACTGAAATAAAGAATTGCATTTTCTCAAAAAATAATGGTAAATAAAACTAATATTTTAATTGTGTAATAGCTAAAACTAATAATTGAGTTGTGATAAGGTTTTCCAACATAATTGCTACACAATGTCACAAACCGTCATGATTAATTGTTTTTCTTAAGTACGTTGACGCTTAGTCATTCAATTGAACGCGCCGTTACGCACTATACTAGCGCAGTTCTATACGGCCGAATATGTCGTCTAGACAGGTATATAATCAACGTGTTCATCATGAAATTATGCATACATGTTGTAAGGGGTACAGAAAAGTACAGGTAGATATCCTCCATTAAAAAAAACTGTCCCCGAGGGATACTTAAATTAATTTACAAAATATACATTAACGTGAGCGAAGCAGAGAGCAAATAAACGTATGTACTCTTTATAAAGGTTAAATGTGTAGGTACTATATGTTTTCCTGAATTTCTTAAAAATATTATATTTTTACAAGTTTTTGGACAAAACTATCTTTCTTCCATAAAAAGGTGGCAACCCTAGTACAGACCGAGCGACGAAGAGTGAACCAAAGCTTAGGAACAAGAACAAATGTGGATATAAACGGGTCTATACCCGGTATTATAGTGCTTGATTCATACAATACGCCTTCAATGTAATATGCTAATGGACGACTTCAGGGTTTACCGAAACGAAATATGTAAGAGTCAACTTAGATTTATTAAAAACGTTTAAATTATTACCTTTTTATTATTATCAGTAGGTAACTTGCACGTATTAAGACTACATCTAAAAGCTTCAAATAACTTTTAAAATTTTCGCTGTTCATGATATAAAATGATGTATTCGGAAATTAACGTGACCACGTAATAGGTATTACATAATTTGAATTGCCTGACGTTTCGACCAGGTTGCACTGGCCGTGGCTACAGGCTGACTGTCAGCCTGTAAACACAGGAGCACGTCAGAACGTGGCGTTCCCTCTTTTCCCGAATACATAAATGTATACTTTAAAATAAATCTGTAGTGCGCGCCTGTAACACAATATTGTTTTCTGTGGACTGATTGATGAGCTAACCTTTGAATATCTAACTTTCTAGGTGTAGCTCGTTCGTTCCGACGGTCGGGCATCGCGACAATGTTGCTGGAGGTGTTGATCAATCACCTATCAGGCCCGGTGCCGCAACCGCCTCATGAGCATCGCGTGAAGGCGATATTCCTACATGTACTCACCACTAACACAGAAGCTATACTTTTTTACGAACACAGAAGGTTAGTTAAAAATTCATCTTTCCTTACTTTTAGCTTGCAAGTTATCACAATTAGAGTAAGTGTCAGCCGCAGCTGACATGATGTTTAAGCGATAATTGTAATTTATCGACATTCTCTAGAAGCTTTTTATTTTTTACAGCCGTCTTTCTTATTCACTGGAGAATGATCCCTGTGTAGGGAAAGATTTTACAAACATACAATTATTATTCACAAAGTTCACCCATTTTTAGGGTTCCGTACCTCGAAAGGAAAAAACGGAACCGTTATAGGATAACTTTGTTGTCCATCCTTCCGAAGGTCTGTCTGTCTGTCACCACCCTTTTTCTCAGGAACGCGTAGAGGTATCAAGCTGGAATTTATATCAAATACTCAGGTCTACTGTCCCTTAGAGCTGTGAAAAAATCAAACTTCTAAGCCAACGCAATCAAAACATACAGCCGTTTATGCCGCAAATTTTCGACACTCGCAAGGGAATCAAAACCTACAGGGTACTTCCCGTGAACTCAGAATCTTGAAATTTGGTACGAAGCCACGTCTTGTAGCACAGATAAAGGAAAAATTGCGAAAACCGTAATTTTTTAGTTACATCATATAATAAAAATATTTTTAATAATTTTAAACTTACTACCCCTTTCCTCATGAACGCGTAGAGGTATTAAATTGAAATTTAAATCAAATACTCAAGTCTATAATACCTTTAAGCTGTAACAAAATCAAACTTCTATGTCAACGCAATCAAAAGAAACAGCAATTTAAGCCGCATATTTTCAAACTCGCAACTACTCGCAAGGGAATTAAAACCAAAAGAGTACTTCCAGTCGACCTAGAATCTTGAAATTTGGCATAAAGCAATGTTTTATAGCACAGATAAAGGAAAAATTGCGAAAGTCGTTAATTTGTTGGTATATCACAAAAAAAAAAATTTTTGTGATTACAAACTTATATTTTGCGGTTGGATTGTTAACTTTGTCGTACATCGCAACCGCAAAGTTAAATTTGTCTTTCAAAAAGACGGGCATAAGTTTTTGAGAATCGATACCCGAGATGGACCTTCGAGGGAATAGTTTTTCTACTTTGTCACAACTACAATAATAATTTTTCTTAGTTTTTGTGTTCGAATTAAATCGAAGTTGTTCTAGCATATACTTTTATCTTACACGATATCTCGAATATCCTACCTGTAATATTTTTATTTACTACTAAGATGATGCACAGCCCTGATAGTAAGCTCCTAGATACCCTGAAGTAAACTCTTTGACGATAATCAAATGTATGTATGTATCCTCCGCGCGTTGACGAGGATCTTTTAGGCACGGGTGTTTCCATCAAACCCCTTTAAATAAATAATGTTTAAAGTCTTACAGCTGCTCTAATATAAAATAAGATGCTGCATAAATTATAAGATAGTAGCTGCGCCCCGCGGTTTCATCCGCGTAAGTCCCTCGTTAAGTTTTCCGCGCAACTTTCTTAATTATTTCTTTCATAAGAACCTTCTCCTCACAATAACTTACACAAAAAAATGAATTAGTGAAATCGGTCCAGCCGTTCACGCGTGATGCCGTGTCCAAGGGAAATAGGGATTCATTAATATATGCATAGATTTTTATTTTTAACGAAAGTCAAATTCCTTAGGTATATTTATTTTTATTTTGCTGTTTATTTTATTAATTTCTGTTTTTTTATTCCTCATTTATAATTGGAGCTACTTATACATATATCACACACAGCTACACGACGCTTTATCCACACACACTTCGGGCGGTTTCGAGCTAACGACACACATGTGGGCTATAGCTGAAAATCAGCGTTAGAGGGCACCTGTGACCATCTAACAACATGCTGAGTTGCAGATCTATTGGCACTGCTTTTATAGAATTGGCACAACTTATTTGTCTATATATAGACGTGTGTCAATAGCTTTCTTTCTTCCCTTCTTCCTAGTCCTTAATTTTTGAGAAACATGTAGGTATTTAAAAAAATCATTCTTTAAACTTACAAGCAATCAAAGTATTATAAATTTATGAACATTCGCTAATAGCCCACTTACAAATTTTAATAATATTTGAAGAGGTCATTACCAAGCCTGGGGCCAACCTAGGGAAACCTGTCGATTTTATACTTTCAAAATACCTGAATGCAAAAGTTCTTAACCACTAACACTAATTTTCCGCATTAGTCTGATACAAATACATAATATATGATATGGATATGTAATAAGAATCACAAATTGAGGAAAGAAACAATAATTCGATATATCATCATTCGATAATCATATCAAAAGATATGATTTAGTTCACCTTGACCGAATAGCTCGTAAATGGTAAAAAAACACAATGATAACATACAGTTATCGATTTATGAGTACTTCTTTATCTATCCATTATTCATGGTTATCGTTCCAGATGTTTTCCTCCCAACATTAAAGTTGAGTAGATAGAGATAGGTTTCTTAGTAGGGTGAAAGTATAAAAAATCGCATTCGCTCTACTGATGTTGGAGCAACTCCGTAAGGTAGTTTAATTGTCGTATCCAAACCAAACTTTATATATATGGAGTAGTAGTGGATAGGAGAACTCTTCAGTGGCTCCTCATAAACCCGTCGAGATTGGGCTCATATGATTCGTTTTGACGAGTCAAACAGATTGGGCTTAGTAACGATGATGAAGCCAGGATCCACCTTCTGGCTTTATCACCGTTACTAAGCCCAATATGTGACAGTGGAACTTTTTTACTTTTTAATTCGGTTCGCCATTAGAGCGTGTTTTTATTTGTTTTACTAAACTTATTGTTTTAAAGTTAAAAAGTTAAAGTTCAGCGCGGCAAAGGAACATTCCTTTTGCCGCGCTGAACTTACCAAACATTTACACAACGGACGCAAAGAACTCTCAGATTCGGGACAACTATTTTGTGGATTACACAATTTTTTGTCGTGTGTGGGACTACCCGAGAGTCCTTGCAAGTATGTTGCTGAATTTTTGCCCAGTAAAAGTACCAAGCCGCAGCAATGAAATGACTATTTACTAGGTATATGAATTGTGCCAACACCCCTAGCACAGCTTGAGTCTGAAATCGAGACGACATTCATTTGGGGGGAAGGGGATGGTTTGAATGTATACTAATTTAAACGTAAAGAAATCGAAACTATTGATCGGCAAGTCAATAGACACCATTGAACCTGCGGTTGATTTTCGCGCTTTAAGATGGGAACGCAAGTTGCGTACTGTAGTTCAGTCAAAAAAACGTGTTAATTCTTAATAAAGCTTCTAAAAATATGTCTCATTCGATTCGGAAAGTTTGTTAAAGTTGTATATTTTGTTTATTACAGTTTTTTAAAGTTAACAAAAACTTAAATATTCATCAAATGTTGTTTAAAACTTTATAATAAACAAAATATAAAACTTTAATAAACTTTTATCGCATGATCTTATTAAGTATCTTTATAAGAAGAGCTCCAAGAAGCAAAACAATTTTAGGTCAAATATTTGAACTTGTATGTCGATATTTGCAACAACAAAGATTGAAAAAAAAAATTTTTAGTATTGTAAAACTTTTTAATAATCGAGACATTTTTTTTAATAACGGGGCTTTATTCTTTCAAGTGTTCTGATGACACCATATTTTTTTTAAATTAAAATTTAATACTATAATAAAAATATTTTGTGCGATAAACAGACTGTCTTTAGCGGTGGTGCGCTCATGCTGTAACGGCTGCGCGGAGGCATATTTTCGGCGTTAAATAAAAATAAAAAATAATAGAGTATAGAGATAGAGTTCCGGGAGTTGGGACTTTTTTATGGACATTTCTTCTTCAAGGATCTCTTTTTAAATTTTGTTTTATGGTATAGGCGGCAAACGAGCAGACGGGTCACCTGATGGTAAATGACTACCGCCGCCCATGGGCACCTGCAACTCAAGAGTCACAAGTACGTTGCCAGCCTTTAAAGTGGGATAGGGGGAGGGTGGAAGGGGGGATGGATGGAAGAGGGGGAGCGGAGAGATAAGGATTGAAAAGGGGGGGGAGGGTTAGGGCCTCCGGAACCTCACTCACTCGGCGAAAAGCAATGCAAGTATTACTTCACTGCCGGTTTTCTGTGAGGCCGTGGTAACACTCCGGTCGAGCCGTAAATTCCTTAAATATTAAAACTTGAATTATTGACGAAAAGCTAAAAACTTTTTTTAATCCTATTTTGTTAATCACAATTGCAATATTTTATGTGCTAATAAATCCTCGAGATTAATTTTTCTAGACGTCATTCCGAATCGAATAAGCTATCGCACATATTTTTAGGAGCTATATCAAGAATTAACATGTAAACGAACTTGTTGACTAGACTACCTACTGGGCGGTTCAAAAACGACTTTCGAAACATAACATACGCCACGTCGTGTTTACCTGTTCTACGTAGTCTCTGTCGAAAACCGAGACCAAGGTCTGCCGAGGTTCCCATGGACTTTCTTCTTAGCTTATTATCTCGTCTTCTTGGTCATCGACAATAGATAAACATGTGGTGTTACACCAAGCGGTTTTAACATGTGGTTTCACATACCACTTCACCGTTACCCGGTGAGTTGATGTTCTGACGAGGTTTCATTCGAAAATTTTAAAGAATACGACAATTTAGGCACTGCATTATGTGATAGTTATTTCCATGCATTTACAAATATGATGGCCTTGTTGTGTGACTAAATATAAATACATGTATATCGTAAGCCAAATCGGAGAGAGAATGTTTACTAACAACAGATTAATAATAAATGTATGTACCTAAAATAAAGTTCACGTTGCAGTTTATAAATAGTACGCATTGGAAGTTTATCCAAGCATGTGCTAAATTTATATTTGTAAAGATCGCGTGCGTAATTCAAACATATAAAACAATTATTATTATTTACCTAAAACAACAATTTTCGTTTTGTATTCTACTATTGCTGTGTAGGTTAATCAGTGCTGAAGAGTACATACATGCAAGAAATTCCTACAGACTTAAATTATGAAATCAACACTTACTTTATATACCGTCAGAATATTTTATTATCACATATCCCGGATTACATTTGTAAGCTTCACACGTCGTCACTGGATTGCAAGTTCAAATTGGATTGACGGAATAATAAGAAAAGAAGAGTGAGCTCACTGCTTCAGTCAATGGTTCCATCGCATGCGATGGTGCTTAGAAAGAAACGGAGACTACTTCGAAAAGCAATAAAAATATCATTCCGTTTTTTATTTTCTAAAAACTTTCAGTGTGACCCAGTTTGTATATATGTATTTTTAAATTATTATTTTTTATAATTACATTACTTAAAGTAATCACTTATTGTAATTTGACAACTTTTGCAGTGCGCCTTCTCTTTCACCCAAACAGGATTCATAGTCTTAAATCATTAAGACTATGTACCTCCGATCACTAAATGTTACTCTTCATATTTTTGTCATACCGGGCGCACCTTATATGAAAATCGATTCTTAAGGAGTATACTCCAAAAATAAATCTACCTTTTAGTACGCCGGCACTGTGCTGGCTAGATTGATATAAATACTTATCCTGGCCTTTTTTTACAGGTTCCACCTGCACTCGTTTCTACCGTACTATTACTCAATAAAAAGGCGATATAAAGATGGGTTTACATACGTGTACTACGTGAACGGTGGCCACGCCCCCTGGGGTTTATACGACTATGTGAAATATGTCGCCCGTGCGGCGTGGCGCGGCGGTGGCTTATACCCATGGATCTGGAGCAAGCTCCGCACGGCGCTCACAATCGCGTGGCACAGGTAGTTGATATACATCTTAAGCACGGACATGGTGGTAAACGCAAGTTCGTCCTATGTATGAAATGTATTGGCATCAATTGTCCGCTGAATGTGAACTCATGTCTTGTGCACGTGCTGAAGTTTGAAGGTGCGGAACATCGGGCTTGCATTTGCTACCCTTTTGAAACTGTGCTGTCGGTGTTATGACTGACCAATGACTAACTAACGTGTTACGTGCTCTCAATAAGCGTATTATATACACATGTGTGTGAAATAAGTCAATTTCAAATGCGTTCGTGCTAATTCGGTATCTTTTCGTTCTATCAGTGTAATATTATACATTTGGATTATATAACAACCTTTAACACTGGTACGTAAACCTAGTCGGCTGAAATGTATTAATTATTAAAATCAATATGGATTGCATGTGTTGTGTTATTGTCGTGATTGTGTGGACATGACAAGGTATTAAGTACATGTTGCTAACATTTCGTAACATCTTCGGCAGTTGCACTATTCCACCGTTTATCTACCAAGCATGGTTTATTGTCAGTATTGTTTTATCACTAAATACAACAAGTGGAATGAAAGTTTTTTTTTCCGTTTTAGTGTTTAAGATAAATAATGCTTTATATTTTTTTGCAAACTACGCATTCCGTTAAATTAATCCTGTTAGAGTTGATTTAGTGTATACAATTTTATTGCGTTTTCAGACGTTTCAACAAAACGTAGAGCAGTGTGTACCCAGTGATTGAGCAAGAGTTTTTTTATCATTACAAAAGAGCTGAGTAGAACTAGGTATATACTTTTTATATATTGACATGGAGCCAAATTGGATACACTTAGTTTTAAACTATATACATAGGACTTAATCGGGGTAATATTTACAAGGCACGGGTGGACAGTCGTCCCATGACCACGGTCGGTGAAATTCCATCGAATCGTCGGGAAAACTATCTATCGTATCTTATAAATATTGCCGCGACTAGATCCCGATTTATACATCTAATGCATCCAACCCACGGCACTTCAAAAAATCGAATAGATATAATTGTGCATTTACACGGGAATTAATTTCCCGTGTAATTACATAATGATATCATGGAATGCAAAAGTTTAAAAGTTAGTATAATCTAATAGAAAATTTTTGGTTATATACATTTATATAAACCTATTAGTAATTCTATGACCACATGCTGACTATGACCGCAGAAACAAGACATTGATAATTCCAATTGGCTACAATTAATAAACTGACAAAGTTATGTGTGATATTTTTTATTACTGAAAGCTTTAAATTTATAATTGATTGTATTTATCATATTAAACGAACAAAAAATTGACACGTTTTATACATATGAGGACAGAATTTAATGAAGTATTACATAAAACGGCATTGAATGCAGCAGAAATATAAAAGTAACACGTGCCATTATACTGCCAAGATTATATACTAAAGTAAGGTGCCTGTGTGTTCAATGTAAGACATAATTATGGATTAACAATATATAGTATTGTAAAATATACATTATTTATGGGGCTTTGCCTGTATCGGCTGCGAGGAGGGAGCGACCTAAAAAAGTTATATACTAGATGATACAAGTGAATAAAAACACATGAACTACACAAGAGAGACATATAGTCGTTAAGTCTTCATTTCAATGATAGTATTCACGCAAATTATTAAGTAAAGCCAGACTGTCGAGCACATTGCAATATGTACAAAAAATATTCTATTCTTTAAAAACGAAAATTCTTAATCTATAATTAAATCAATAAAATTTTCTAATCGCTGTTTATTATTAAACATGTTTATTTTTAATAATAACGGCTTGGTTGAGTCTAGAGTCTAATAATGGCAAGAATAAATTTCTCATTCTTACAGCGCATTCTTACAGCGAGACGCTTGCAGGCGTCACTCGTCAATCACACATCAATCAGTATTTTTTTTCAAAAGAGAATATGAATTAAATATATAAAAAAAGTTATATTCTGTACCACTTTTATACGAATACTGTCATTATTATTTTCACTTTACCATCTGCTTAGTAGTTAGACGAATAACCAAATTTTTAGCGAATATGCGCACCACTCGCGAACATTATTCGGTTATTCTATCTAGTATATAATGTATCTATGACACGATATCACACGGTTCTCTTGGAGCGTTTACTTTAATATGGCAAACATACTAAACTATTTTAATGGCTATTTTAAGTATTTTTGTGTATTGAAAATGTAATATTAATAAGAAGAATGTACAATATAGAGACAAATGTTCAATAATTGCAAGTAATTACGCTTTACTTGCAAGTAAGTTGTCTATGGGAATTGTGCACTATTAAACCTTTGAAAGTTAGTTTTGATATCTAAGTACACAACAAAATATAGAGGAATTGACCTTGGTGTGATCGTTATCTAAAGTTGTTGAATATATCCAAAGTTACAAAGCACCCGAGCTCTAAATCATTTATAGATCACTTAAGCAGTGAGAACATAAAGTAACTTCTGTTGATTTCTTAACCCAACTGCAAAATATGGGTACGTTCTTCACAAGTTTCTAGATATATATCTGATGTTTTAAACCATCGAAACATCCCAATGTCTATAGATTTATTTAAACCTCGCGCTGGTTAGACTAGGTTTAATTATTACTGAACGTAGAGTCGTACAATACAAAATGGCGTCTTTCAAAACCAAGATCATTTTTCATAGACTATTTTGTTGCCAAAAGCTCCGTTCCGGAATACAACATACAAAACTAAAACTTCTGTCAATTAAAAAGTAAAATAATGAAAGGTTTTATTGACCTACTTAGATAGACTCGGCTAATCCCCTAAAATAAAAATAAAAGATTTTTGTCATCGACCTAATAATGTATGCAGGCATGTACTGTCTTGTAAAATTGGATATATTCTGTATACTTGTTTATCATTGCGAATAATAAGCGCTCTAACGTATTGCCCTCTGTAAAGGAACGGTCGGTAGCCGATGGACGGGTTTACAAACACTTTCTGTAAGAATGTATGTTTTAGGCACTACAGAACGATTTATTTCTGCGTTAAATTAAACCAGTGTAAGTAATTTTATTAATGTACTCACATGAACCAAAGTATTTTAATTATGTTAATTTTGTTATCACTCATAAAAATTAAAGTTTTATATTAAGTATTAATAAAATTAATGTGTTGCGTTACTGACAAATATTTAAGTATTATTTGGGCCATTTTTTTGTAGGTTTACAAAAAGCAGTCATGGTAATATTGACTTGTAATTTGTGGTACTATTATGATGTGTCGAACAATTTCGAATTATTTTATGAAACGGTTTGCAAATGTATTGATAAGGTCGACATTTGTGTGTTAAATTAATTGTCCTTTTTCTAATATAGCACGTTCCTAACGTTAATGAAAATTTTATGTTATAATTCTATGTTTAATACTCTATGATAGGAAAAGATTTAGCTTCCAAATAAATATCATTGTTGACTAATTGTATTTTATTTACTTACCAGAGTGCTGTAACATCCACATTGTGTGTATTATAGCACCCTCAAGACGCTTCGAGAGAGTATCCAGGAAAGTAGGTGATATTTCGTAAGGGAAGTTAAATTATAGACTGATGATAGCTGCAAGTAAAACTATATTGTATAACTAGCTACCACGTTATATTACACTTTTATATATTCTCAGGAGTCGACATTTACCGTTAGCTCCGGTGAGGTGATGACCCGTGGAGGCTTCCACACGATAAAAAAAAATCCTATAATATCTTTCTTCTAGCTGCATATAAAAAGCATAAATCTGTAAATAAAACTGCTGCAGAACACAGGAACAGTTTAGTTTTTCACCTTTTCTGAAAAAGTGATTTTTTGAGTTAACACCTGTTTAGATCTATGTGTGCGATATCACAAACCAGTCCGTTAATTATTCTAAACAGGTTAGAATGCTACAGTATATAGACATCTGTGTCAAAATCTGTCTAAACGTACGGACGCTTTGGTATGACGTTTAGTTATATGCAAGAAAAGGAAAACTGTTTTTACTATGGAAATTGCTAACAGCTGCAGCTGTAAATATGGACCGGACCCGATATGGGACAAGGTACAACAATATCCAATAGTTGCAATAGGCGACGGGTGTTGGCCCGATGATGTCAGTCGCCTTATTGCACCAGCGGACACGACATGAAAACTATTATGGTCAATAGACCGTTCTTTTGACAAACGTGGGCAAGTCGGCTGACCAGCTCGTACCGCACCATTTTCGAACGTTTTTAGGATTTTTATGAAAGTAGGTATTCAGTTAGGGTTTACACACTAAATAATACAGAAATCTTGTCCGCGGCCGGCATCATTAATTAAACAAGAATTCGAATTAGTATTTCACTAGCAACCAGCCCCGGCTTCGAACGGGTAGCAGAGACATCTTCAACATTCATCAACATATTTCAAACCATTTTTATACAAAATCTTAACAAATTATACACCTAAACCTTCTTCCTGAATCACTCTGTCTATTAGTGAAAACCGCATGGAAATCCGTTCAGTAATTTTTCAGATTATCGCAAACAGACGCGGCGGGGGACTTCGTTTTATAATATGTAATGATAAGTATACTGACCCCTGGATTCCTAACTACAGAACAAAGTTCTGTGCTTTGTACATTAGAGATTTATTAATATAATAGGTATAAGTACTTACACGTTAAATTGAGAAGCTTTTCTGTTTCGCATCTGCATATGCATTAAAGGAGGTTTCTAACAAAAAAGAATCCATAACAATTTCAGAAAATGTTTAATTTTAATAATTGCTTCATTTTTCATCAACTATGCTGTACAAACTATATCGCTTACATTAGAATTAGCAATTAATAATTGCACGTAAAAAAACTTAACAAATAGGTTTCTTCAACTTTTCAATTGGAATGAACAATTATTACAATAAGTAATATTTTTACATTATTTATAACTCTACGAAATGAAAATCTATTCAACAAGCAGTCACAATCGCTCAATGATATGTTAAAATTATTATGTATATACTTTTTAATTATGTTATTGCATTCTAAGTATTATGTAGTCATGTCGCAGTCGAGTAGTGTGCGGGGCGCGAGGTGCGTCGGTCTACGCTAGCTCCTGTGTGTGACGTCACAGCGTGATCCAAGCTGAAGCTCTACACTACGTAACAAGGTTATCCCGCTCCGTCGCACTGCCCTTGTGGTTCTGGCCCTTAAAGTCTTTCAATCTAATCGGCGATGACTCGCTCCCGGAATCTCCCTGAAATATCGAGTGTTTCATTAATGTTAAATCCGTACTTCATTTCCAATGTTGTTGCTATAGTACTAGTAATAAAGTGTCTTTTATAACTTTTTATTAACAGAATGGAAAGTCGCAATACGCAATTAGATATGTTTTACCTTAATATACCCGTTTTTTTAATCTAAAGCCTATAATTTTCAAAATGTCGCCTGACTAGTAGCAAACTTGAACTTGTTTGAATATGATTTACGGTCTACCTTAAGAAAACAATTTATATTCTTTTCGACATTAGAGGTGCCTTAACTAAGGTGGTGGCGTGTTTAACGCATTCTGGTAATTAGATTAGTCCGCATCCTAACTTGGATGTGGATACATACATAGGGTTTTTTTTTTAATATTGAGTAACGCTTTGCTGCGTCGGACACCCGTTGCACCTTTACACGACTATTTCGTGTATCTTTAGATGTTGTCGTAAGAATTAGTATCCGCTCCTTTGACATACATTGTTGTAGGTACGTTGTCATGAGTACAAAATCATAATAACCCGACAACCTGAATTCAACTTACTTGAAAAAATATGGGTAAGTTAGGCTAGGTATTTTTCTATTAAAGTTCTGCTTGATTTTTAAGCTATAAAACTTACATTAGCACCGAGCGAGGTAGTTTCCTGGAGCAGTAACTCGCTGTCGGTGCCCCGAGACTCCTTATTTTTAAGAATAGATCGCGAGCGGGAGTCGGCTTCTAGTGGCCAGCCGCCGCCACGTTTGTTGCCGTTCTTACCTAAATATAAAAAGTATTGTAAAACCTTGAAATATTAAGGAACCAGTCAAATTTTAGTAAAAAAAATCGATCTCATGCAGCTTGGACGCCGATTCGAAACCAAACGTCTAAAATATATATACTCTATAATTTAGTTTTATTAACTGAAACACTGTTTTCTTTATTGAAACCTCGATTTATAAAAGTAACGTCTTAGTAGATGCTACCACTAAATAACTCTTTTTTAGCTTCCGACAGCCTTCGACAATCGTAGCTGTTTGTCTATTTACTAACTTTATTTTCTGGGTCACATCCATTCTGTGGGTTAGGTAAATGCTTAGTAAGCTGGTATTATTGCATGAGATGTTTTTCGCGAAGTAGGTATGTAGGGACGTATTCAAAATGAGACAAACCAAAAAGGATGTGGTGATTAATGATCCTCGTAGCTATCCCTCTCGGCGGCTTCCTCTCTTCTTCTGTCCAGTCCTGTGGGACAAACGACCAGGACGTGTTATCCTCGTGATATATTCCTAACGTAAGCTAATCAACACATGAAGGAAGGGATACAGCATGCATTCTATGTATACATATTAAAGTATTAGTCAAACGGTGGCTACATCATGCAGACATGACAATTAACAGTTCTGAAATGCGGGGACTTATTGGTTTAAAGTTGTCTCTGAAGTCGATGTAGCGTGAAGCTGCCCGCGAGCCTCACCTGTTGGAAGCGAGCCTTTCTGTGTTTGGGCTTGGTGTCGTCAGCGGCGGCGGGCGCGTCCTCCAGTGGCTGTGGCAGACTGGTGCGCGACGCATCCAGCGGTTTCATGCCGGTTGTTTTGACTGAGCCCGTCACAGCACTCGACGCTAGGTCCGCGCCTGCGCCAGTGACCGCGCCCGCTAGGCTCACTCGCGATCCCCGTGGTGAACCTTCGCCCTGCGAACCTTTGGCACACAACACGCTTCCGTCCCCTGATGCACTCCTGCGCACTCCATTAAAGTCAGCAGACACCCCGCCCTCACCCCCACCGGCGCCGCCGCCTCCGCTACCGTCCAGAGGGTTCACATACAAGTTTGAAGAGTCGATCTCGCATGCGATGTCGCCCTCTGAAGGAAAAGGGTGCGTAAGGCATGATGCAAATGTATCTGTAACGTAAGACATAATGCACATGGAGCCGCACAAGACCTCAAGGTATTACTGCTGTTAAATACGATATGAACGGGTAAAGTACAGTGTGAGTAAACATATGTGCCGAAAAGGACATCGACATGACAATGGTGAACGAATACAAATTACAAAAGTGACTATTGTATTCTACAGGATTTTAACACTTAAAAACAGCAGATATAGGTATACCTACTTATATTAGTAAGACGATATAGAACACTTGTAAACAACATAATATAGTACACATCATCATATACATCTTGGTTAACATTTTAAGGAAAATAAATATTAGGTACTAGTATTTACTTACAGTTGTTTACAGTTGTTCGAATATATGAAAAATTGTGGTTATACCTGGGCTGTCCAAGCTGTTTGGTGTGGCCTCGGGCAAGGCTTTGGGGGCTGGATGTCGCTGTAGACACGCCAGTTCCACGCATACCGGCTGGCGCAAGTCTGAGGTCGACATGGGCATCAGTTGCTCCGCATCAATGAACTCCTTATAACCCTAAACCAAGGTTCAGTCAGAAGTTAGAAGATTGTATAATAAATTATATCCCGACATACTTCAATGTACCTATACCTATCTAATAGTATCTGTGGAAGTTAATAGATAATTTTTTAAACAAATTTGTATCATAGTAACATTTTTACTGGTATTACCTTTGTCCTATGTTAATAATATGAATAGCTGCAAACACTAACCGAAAAAATAATATTAACATAAGTATCCTACAGATGGAAATAATCATTAGCTACTCTAAAAAAATAAGTAAGTAAATACTCACAGGTTAATGCTAGGTGAAAATATCGTTATTAGTAACGGTTCTCATACAATAAATCATTACAAAATAATCGCATAATTAGATAATTATTAATGAGATATCTACAAGATCATGACGTATGCGTTAGTATCTTAGTACCTTGAACGTGCAAAAACAACATTCAAACTCAGAAGGCAGCTGATCCAAGTCAAGCTGTTTGTCAGCCATCTTCTTTTCCTAGAAAAAGAGAAATTATTAGTACGTATTTGGTTTTTGACTTTTAGCCCAGTGGGTTAGAAGAAAAATGGAAAATGTCTCCAAACCGTCGGTCGACGACGTTTCGTTTACAAAGTCATTAATAAAATCCAAACCATTTTTAACCAAACGTTAATCGCCAAGGGTTCGAAAAAGTTGTAACAATCAAGCAACTATAATATAATTTAAGATGATTTCGAAAAAGCAACTAATATTAGCAAAGAAGTAATTAGTAAAGCATTCTTACTGGTGTAGGTTCAGGATTTATGAGCAAACGTTTCTCCGGTGTTTCAGGACCTTCATTCGAGTAACGACGCTCTTTCGTAGGGCTGCTCTGAAACTATTACCTAGTGTTAGCGATAAGCAATAGACTTCATTTTACTTCTTTCTCAGGGCCCGTCCAGAAATAAAACCAATATAATACTTGCTTTGTTATACTAGCAAATGGCAGGTTATTCGCTATTTTAAGCAAACACAAATTATGACATGAACTTACTTGCAGACTAGCCCGCTATTCGAGGTCACCTCACGCTAATTAATATCTACGATCGTTGGACGTACCCCAATTAATATATAGAATGATGAATACTAATTACCTGATTGGGTTCAGTGCTCTGTTGGAGCTTATTGTCGAGAGAGTGCTCGTACTGTTTGTAGCAACCGGTGATGGCCGGGGCTTCACCCTCCAGGCTAGTGGCGTCCGCCTGCGACAAGTTGTGTCCTGGAGACACACCACTATGAGTAGCAACGTATTCCATATTTTCCTTTATATTTCCCGATTATTTAATAATTTATTATTATGAATGAACATTTAAATATGACAAAGTTACGGAGTGAACTACACAACACACATTCCACATGAACAGTACACAGAATCCAGCGTCCTCCGGATACACATATCAGACAGTCCACAGAAGAGTAGAGTTAGTTCTAAGAAGCGTTATGCTTACGCTGACAATGTAATCGACCTTAAATTATAGTGTCTTCGTCGCACATCGCAAGCTACACGCGGCGCGAGTTCGACCCCTAGTAACGACTTAAAAATAAGGGGTCGTGTGTGACGACTGTGTGAGAGTAGCAAGATGCTCATCTGGCGTCGTCTCTCGCCTCAATGAGGACGCACTTGTCACCTGAAGACAAGGAATAAAACTCTCTGAGTGCACCTCGCGGCTACCAACGAGTGAACATAGCTGTAGCTGCGATGTAACGTGATCTGTTTTGTTTGATTTTGAAGATGTCTGCTACACCGGAGAGCCATCGATGCGGCGTGCACACATTCGACATACATTGCATCCAATATAACACATACACTGTTTGGGCACGAAAGGCATGCTTGTACGGTGATAAAATAGTTAGGTGCATTCACGAGCGAGACATGACATGGACAAGCGAAGCAGGTGGCCTACACGATACTAACCTGTGTCTACGATGACGTCGATGAGGTCCATACTCTTGGCAAATGCATCGCGTAAGTTAATATGGTGGAATGAAACGATGGAGCCCTCGCGTTTGGCGCGCTCGAGCGCCTCCCGTCGCTTGAGCGCCTTTTCGCGCCGCATCTGGTTCTTGTAAAACTCGGCGAAATTGTTGACGATAATGGGGATGGGTAACGCAATTACCAACACGCCGCAGATACAGCAAACTGAGCCGATGACCTTGCCCAACGGGGTCGTGGGGTAAATGTCACCGTATCCGACTGTGGTCATTGTGATGCCGGCCCACCAAAACGTTTCCGGAATGGAAATAAATTTAGTGTTCGGCTCTTCTTTCTCAGCGAAATATGCTAATGACGAGAAAATGAGAACTCCCATTGCGAGAAACAACATGAGCAATCCCAGCTCCTTGTAGGAGTTTCTGAGCGTGAAGCGAGCGACTGTAGCCCGGTTGAGTGTCGGGCGAGTTTGAGAATGCGCAAAATTCGCATTATGCGGAAGATTTTGCACAACACGACGCACGTCTTGAAATTGGTCAGTAGCGTTTTTTATTGGTTTCAAGTAAGAAGAGAGATACAAAATAGGGCAGTATAGCTAATAAGTCTATAACGTTAAGTCCACCTTGAAGAACTTCCATTTATCCGGCGAGGCACTGAATCGTAGCACGTACTCTAGCGTGAACCATGTGATGCACACTGCTTCTACCATGGCCAGCTGCGGGTTATCCATGGGCGCGCCCTTGTCGTCGTATACTTGCATCTGGGGTATTGTGTTGAGAGTGAGCCCTATCGTGGACAGCACGATGAAGAGGATTGATATCACCGCGATCACCTGCAAGCATGCACTAGTGAGCGACCGAGCGTCGGTGCGACGCTGCCCGCCACCGCACTGCCGCAATGTTCGACTATAGCTCGGTACCTAGTGATTTTGCCATATGTGTCAAGTTGGTAAGTAATTATGCCAGTGTTTATACAGAACTACTCTTCCTACACCTTTGTACATTAGTAGTAAACTATTTACTTAACAGTCGTAAGTACGTATAAATATGTATTTACAGATATGCTCAGCCAATATATAGTATGTAACAATTGTCTTAACATTAATCCATTAATTTTGGTGTAGAAATAACATCTATTCGTGTGACTATGTTAGAAGTGTTGTGTGGTTTTGGTGTTAGTAGGTAATTAAAATAAAATAGTGTGGGTGAACGGACGGGCGTTCGCATTGATATGTGCTACGTTGGCTAAGGCAGAACGTAGCTGACGCTCGTCCGTTCATCGCTCGCATCGCTCGGTTAGTCGGATCAGTATCACGAAGCGGAAGCGTTGGTGGATAGATGGTCAGGGGTATGGATGGGAGGCGCAGGAGTAAGGAGCGCAGGGGCTGGGTAGGTAAGGGGACGCCGGCGGGCGGCGCGCCGGCTGAAGTGGGAGGCAGCGCGGGCGCAGGCAGCGCACGCCGAACACGTGTCCGGCGGGCGCAGGCCCGTCCCGTGCGACCCCGCACTCAGACCTGCAGGGCGCCGCCCCGGGGCGGCGGCTGGTCACATCGCGTAAGCCCA
>OY982574.1:9366988-9455110 GCA_963859945.1 Euplagia quadripunctaria
CCGCCGCCTCATCCGCCCACCACAATACGTACACGTTGCTACGGATCCTGCAACAAAATAAACATATATTTATATATAACAACACTTCATTTTTAGTTTATTTAGATACACAAAACGCATTCCAACGTAAACAAACATAAATGCTAAATAAATTGTTTTGATCTGGACCACAACGTAAATAACAATTGGGTAGATTGCCTATGCTCAAAATAAATTATTTCGCCAAGTTGAGCAATAAAATAACTCAAAATACTGTAAAAATTGTCTTCCAGTTTTAATTTAACGTTTTTAATTTATTATAAAATCGTCTAATTAACATTAAAAGTAAATGATTTGACAACAGTAAGGCGTGACGTCATGCCTTAGTATCACTACATATTACAAAACAAAATCAGCCGCCGCGTCTGTCTGTCTGTTCGCGATAAACTGAAAAACTACTAAACGAATTTTCATGCGGTTTTCACTAATAGACAAAGTGATTTATGAGGAAGGTTTAGGTGTATAATTTGTACCCGTGCGAAGCCGGGGCGGGTTGCTAGTTTCATACAAAAATGAACCTAACCTACCGTTATGACATTTACTAAAAAGACACTTATCTGACTTGACAGTCATCGACTTTTAACCAACGACGTGTCCAGAGGCGTATAATGTAACGCGAATAATGGAGGCCCACGAACTCCACGTGAAGTCTAAAGGAGTTCAATTTGCTGCAGCACTCAGTTTTACCGAACATATTAGTTAAGCAGACCAGCAGAAACGGGGGTGTAACAATAGTGTAATGTAGTACTGTTGTTTTTGCAATCATCGCTTTTCAACAAAAGAGAGATTTTCATCCCAGCATTGCTTTTCTAATTTTCTCTTGTAGTATTACGAATATTTATTATTAAAACTTTTATGCCTTAAGCATTTTCCCGCCTTCCGCCTCTATGTATTTTGTACCTATTCATGAAGTTAAAATAAACAAATAAAAGAAAAGTAAAAATAAAGACTATTACGATATATGTTGTAGATGTGTGACTAACACATCGTAATACTCTAATTAATTAAAACGCCGTAACCTAGCTACGCCGTAGTGAGCCCGTAGCCGAGAGCTACGAGGCACGAGGCCCTATTAATAACCTGTAAGTGTTTATATTATATACGGTAATTTATATTGATTTATTCAAATCAGCAGGCATTGTCTTTACTACTATTGATTTTATAGTAAAAAAAATAATATTGACACTATACAGTATAAGCATTTCTACTTAAAAAAAATAGACAATTCGCTTGGACAATAATTTTTAACAGACTTCAAAAAAAGAGGAGGTTCTCAATTCGTCGGAATCTTTTTTTTATGTATGTTCACCGATTACTCGAAGACGCCTGAACCAATTTGATTTTTTTTTTTTGTGATCCCATTTAAATTTTACAGAAATCGGTTTTTCAAAAATCAACAAATATCTAAGAACTGTATACATCGATGATATTTTCGTTTACTCCGAAACCTCGCTGCCTCATTGGAGCAGTGCGTTTAGTTGGCCTACCCATATTATATTTAAACAAAATACATCTACTTTCCACTAAAAAGCACATTAAAGTCGGTGCTACTTTTGTAAAAAGATAATTACATATGGCTTATTTAATGGTTATATAACTAACACCTCGTAGTCAGTGTCATCCTTAAAGCTTTCAGGAACACAAAAGAGTATAATCTAATCTAAAAAAAGTATGAGCAATAAAATCAACATCAACTCCAAACTAACTTTGACTTAGGTACGTGTACCTATGATAAAAAAACAAAAGTTCTAAATTCTAGTTTTTTTTTCAAGTTCAATCGTCCGTAGTTATTATCTTTACACAAGTTTTTGTCCCGTGATATGAATATACTTTTGAGAAAAGAAATATGTATGCGTTCACTTGTCGGATAGCATTTTTAAAGTCATGATACACTTTTTGTACAGCTTATAACTTTGTTACAACTATTCTTATGCCCATAACTTACTATATTTACGAGTACGTACTAATGTAGCTAGAAAATCTCCTCATATTGCACCCAATATTCTACCACCAGCAATGTGGTTTCTGTTTATTTCTGTGTTATGTTTTTTGAAAGTGTTTCTTCCGCAGGCGCTTAAACTATCAAGTGACCATGGTTTTCTCAATCAAACTACATTAAAGATTTCTTAAAAAGGCCATTTCCATCTTGGCCATATTTTTTAGGTTTCTTAACTTCGGTACAGTACGGCTAGCAAGATATTTCCATCCATTCATAGTGCTAGTTGACACTTTCATTAGCTATTTTGTCACCATTAGGATGGACATTTTCTTTTTATTTAATTTATGACCTATATGATTAGATATGAATTTATCCAATCCAAAAGGCTGGTAGCATTACCACGTTGAATAGCTATGCTTATAACAAAAGGTAGGTCTTTATCTTGCACAGAGATATGCAAGAAAAAGGCCCGCCTTCTGTTCACGAGAAGTATCGAACAGTCGCTTAGCTACTTCCTTATAAATGCTACTAATAGGCGCCGATGTGGAGGAATTTTATAACGCATGCATGTAAATAGTCCGTATATATTTTGAAATTAGTTTTAATATCCTTTAATATCTCTGTTTTAAAAATAATGAGATAAATACTGATCTTCCTATCCACTAAAAATAATCATTAATATCTGTTTAGAATTGGCGAACATCACATTACTTATACACAATGAAAAAAACAAAAACGAATTGAAATTGAAAACCTACTTTTTAAACCGTTAAAAAAACTTATTCTAACCCTCCATATAAAACATAAACAAGTTTATTTCCAAAAAAACCTAAGCACCCCGAAAACAAAACATTGATGATTTAAAAAACGCTAGAACTAGGTACTACAAACGCGGGGCTTTTAAATAATAAATATCCAGCCGTCCAGTTAGATCGATCGACTGTAGGTGAAAGGTCGGTATTCCCTGTAACGTATGTTACAGTAAACATAGAACTTTGTGATATGCTGCTAGAGCATTAGCATATGACACGCGTAATTGAAATTTTTAATTAATGCAAGTGTGGCCATGACCGTACGTTCAAGAGAGCAGTTTCAAAGCTGTAAATCCTTTTGACAGCATCAACAATAAACATCAGTCTCGTAATTTAAAACATAACAAAGACTCGCGTTCTCATTCGAATACGACATTTATGAGATCAACAAGTTTTTACCATAGCTATATAAATCAGTATGTTTACTTAACTTATATGTTTTAAAGTGTAGTCTCAGTTTTATTTTGTATTTCTGTGACGGTAATGAAGATGACCGCATTTATTTCTATATCGTGATATTTATGTAGCCTGATACGTTACACATCTACACACATCTGTTCGTTCAAGTACTTTTTAAAACTGTATTTGAAAAACGTTAGGAATTATTGAGTCGTAATGTCACAACCGGAACGTCTGTAATAACACTAGTTTCAAATAAACACAAATATTATGTAATATTAATTCCTTTTCCTATGTTGGTACTTTAAAGAAAAATGCCTCTTGAATGTTCTTTTTGTTGTTTACCTTTGATATAATATGTCTTTTTGAACGTGAAAAATACAGAAAACAGTATAACCAGGTATTTTCTGTGGTTCCTATACTTGTGTACAACGAGAGCATCCAGTAGTTTCGGGTATAAATGGAATTTTGTATTCAGAGCGTTTATTGTCTAAACTTTATTTTGCGTTTTTCTATTTTTTTTTTTTTTATGTTTCAATTACTTAAGGTAACCAAGAGGTATTGTACCTTTTAAATATTATCGCGATTAAGTCCCGAATAACACATAGGTATAATAAGTATTTTTATTAGGAGTTATTTTATATATATATAAATAATTTAATTTCATAAACTACTTATCTTTTATACAAAAATGTTACTTTAATGTTTTCAATTGCTAACTTAAATATTATTATCATATCATATGAATATCATCATCACGACCTTAATGTTTCGTGATCGCCATATTTCATTTGTGAATTGGCCATATGCATATAAATACATATTGATAAAATTCATCACTTAATTGTATTTTACAAATTAGTATTAACCGATTTAACATATTTATTTATTTATTTATTTCGAACTTAATGCACAATTTGTACAAAGGCGGACTTAATGCCCAGGGCATTCTATACCAGTCAACCTTGGGGTGATGTAGAAATATTATACGGTAGATGCAAAAATAAAATTTAACATTTGGAGTTATTCATTATAGTTAGATAATCTTAACAAAGTAGATATACATATTACGTGAAATAAATACTATTACTTACATAAACAGCTTGCTCTACGTCATTACTACATAAAAATTTAAATACAGAACTGTAAGTATACATACACACAATATACATACACATATATATGAATACTAAAATACACCATCGTGTAAGTAATTATCGTAGTGAACGTTCTGCCAGCTCATTTATTAGTTTGCTGAAATCTAAGATAAAATATACAATACTGGAACCGAAATTATTGATGACAATAGAGCTTCGTCGATAGTAGGCAAAAAACTGTTTCCTTTTTTTTATTGATAACCTAAATCAATAAGTAAGTAAGTAAGTAGCTAATAAATAAAACAAAAAATGAAATCGCTTGTCAAACTGTCAAACAGAGGCGAAAAACAACCTCTTGAACTGTTTTAGTCTAGTCGAGAAGTGTCATATCTGGGAAAAATTGTTAGAAAAGTCAGAAAATTAAGGGGAATGGCTCATTCGAATAAAATTCTGAGAAAGACGTGTTTTTATTTTTTTCCGCAAATAAAAATTGCAATTTTTATAAACAAAAAACTGAAAAAAAAGTACGACCTCAGAGTTTTGTTTATTACATGAAAACGATAAGTGCTAGCGCTAATCAAATCAATCAAATTTAATATAAAATTGTATTGACTCTCGAAACTCAAGGTTTATAATAATTAATCATTTTGATCCGCCGTTGAAAATGGAGTTTCGCGCGGGCGTTTACGCTCGAGCGCGTCACTGCTCCAGAGAAAATGACTCAAAAAATAAATATTTTTGAGCATAAAATATTAATTTAAAAATTTTAAAAAAATATGTTGTAATCTAGACACTATAATGAGTAAAGTCCCGTGGGAATTTTTTTTTTCATTTATTTTTCAAAAAGTTATCCCATTGTAAATAATACATTTTTCCCAATGCTCTAAATATATAAAAAGCAACGTAAAAGTTTAAATAACTGTGCCTAAAATCTGAAATTTTTTGGAGACTTTCTTATATAAGTACTTAATAAAATCATAATAAAAAAGTTTATAAAAAGTTACTTATTTCATTATTTACTAACTAGCACCCATTTAAAAAAATGTACTTTACAAAAATTTTAATGTCAAATTTATGCATTTGTTTATAAGTAATTTTAAACAAATGCTACAGAAAAATGTTGACTTCAGTAAATTAATGAATTATTCGAAGATAGAATCAGTAATATCATAATTTATGCAAAAAACTTTTTTAACAACAATACTTTGGATTAATTTTTTTGAATGTTTATGTGTACTAACTAATGTTAGTAACAAACAAAGGAAATAACTTTTTCATTATGATTTCATTGAATGCTAACATAAGGAAGTCTCCAAAAAGTTTTAAATTTTTAACACAATTATTTAAACTTTTACGTTGATTTTTATATATTTATAGAGCATTGGGAAAAATGTATTAATCAACTATTTGATAACTATTTGAAAAGTCAATGAAAAAATTCTTTTCCCACGGGACTTTACTCAGTATAGTGTCCACATTACACCAAATTTTTTTTAAATTTTTATTTCATATTTTATACTCAAAAATATATATTTTTTGAGTCATACTCTCTCGAGCAGTGACGCGCTCGAGCGTAAACAGATAAAAATGATTAATTATAAGCCTTGAGTTCCGGGAGTTAAGACATTTTTTAGGAAATTTCCTCTTCTTTAAGGGACTTTTTACTGATTTGCGCCATCACTTACAGTTTTCATGTAATAAACAAAATTCTGAGGCCGTGCTTTTTTATTCAGTTTTTTTAGGAATAACAATTGCAATTTTATTCCGCATCGAATGAGCCGTTGCCCATAATTTTTTACTATCTTTTCTCGACTAGACAATCATTACCTATTTGTATCTATATATTAATACGTGAGGAGAATTATTTGTTAGTAGGTATATATTTTTAATCAAACGCGCACAGACAGGAATGTCAAATTTGGAATAGGTACTTAAAGTTTATATGTAGAAGAAGTGCATAAGGCGAATTTCTTTAATAATAAAGTAAAAAATTATGTAAAAACGGTTACATAAAGCTATGGGGGTCCAGTATATATTTTGACCTGTTATGTTAGAAAAGTCTATACAATGACAGTTCAAAATATATTGGTCAATGAAGTAAAACAAGACATTCAAAACGGACGAAATTCGACCGCCAAGCGATCTCCAGTAGATGTTTGTATACTCTTTGGATATTAGATAAACAAGTCGTGAAACGTGAACCCAACTTTTTTTTTTATTTTCTTTTAAAAGAAAATTCCTGCATTAGGAATGATTCCTGTGTCGCGGGGACTTTACAAACATTGAAACAACGGACACAAAGAACACCCAGACTCGGGACAACGATTTGTGGATCACACAAATTTTGTAGGGGAATCGAAGCCACAACACTTGGCGGGTTGTAGTGGCGAGGTGACCACTGTAACCATTGTGCCACCTGTGCAGTCAAAATTTAAGTAAATACCTTATGCACTTAACTCAAAAAATCTAATTTTAAACAAGAACTAATAAATTAAAATGACATCAAATATCAATCAGTTGTCGCGGTTGCCACAAAAGCTATAACATGGAAACAAAAGGGGTTTACTAATAAAATATGGTTGCCGAGGATGCTACGCTGTCTATTATTAGATTAGGGTCGATCCATCAGAAGCTTGATAAGCTCCGGTCACGGGGCGCGCCACGCGAGCTATTAATCGATTACTCACCACCCCCACTCGAAACGCTCTTACAAATATCAACCCACATTCTATTTATTCTACTCCTATTTTACGACGCCTCCCTTGAATAGTAAATAAAGATTTTGGAACTTTTCTATTATATTGCTCACTAGTAGCTTGGTGAAGAAGCTTGGTGTACTGAATAGATCGAGACAGTATTTCACCCCGGCCCACCGCCTACAACTTTTTAAGGCGCAGGTTCGGCCGCATATGGAATACTGTTCTCATATCTATGCAGGAGCACCCCAGTACCAGCTTCTTCCTCTTGACCGCATTCAACGGAGAGCGACTCGAATCATCGATTGCCAGGATATTTCAGATCGGATTGACCCCTTGGCGTTGCGTAGAGATGTAGCTTCACTCTGCACTCTCTATCGCATGTATCATGGGGAGTGCTCCGAGGAATTGTTCGAACTTATACCGGCCGCAACGTTTCGCCATCGTTCAACGCGACAAAACTTTCATCCCCATCACCTGGATAATTGGCAATCCACCACTGTGCGGTTCTCCTGAAGTTTTTTGCCTCGCACAACCAATCTCTGGAACAAATTGTCGCCTGCGGTATTTCCGGACCGATACGACCTTCAAACCTTCAAGAAAAGAGCGTACTCCTATTTCAAAGGCCGGCAACGCACTTGTGACTCTTGAGTTGCAGGGGCATTCCATGGGCGACGGTAGTCACTTATCATCAGGTGACCCGTCTGCTCGTTTGCCCCCAATAATATTAAAAAAAAATAGTAGTTCCCGCGCGGCTTCGCTCACGCGTACAGATTTATATATTTTGCTCGGAACCCTAATTCTTTTTCCAAAATAAAAGTAGACTAAGATACTCCTTGTAACACCAGCTATCTGCCAGTGAAAGTCCCGTGAAAATCGGTTCACCCGTTCCAGAGATTAGCCGGAACAAACAAACAGACAGACAAACAAAAAAAATTAAAAAATAGTTTTAGCCTTAGGTGTCGTGCAAATAACTGTATATGCTTAAAAAAACTATTATTTTGACATTACAAACAGACACTTTAATTTTAATTATTTGTTATGTGACCCGTAATAACATTGTTTTCGTCATAAACTTGTTATTTCAGCTATGCATTAGAATTTCAAGAGTCATCATCATTTATAGTGCTGAAATCCCCACTAGGTTCTAACAGGAGCCAGCTTTAAAGTGATTGTGTGTTACGTGGCATATCTTACGGTTTTCTATCATGGTATTCTTATATCCCCCCCCCCCCCCCGTAAAGCCTAAGAGAAAATCCGTTTGGAAAACCCAGTGATAGGCCTAGTGTTAAATGCCTATTGACAACTTACAATCAATTAAGGAATTTGGTGGTATATAATTATCAGTGTTAATTGGTAATAGAGTTTTCTTGTTTATTAGAAATTATACGGTTTTACTCACGTTTGTATTTCGGGGATGCCCGACTAGTTTCGGGCCCGACGGGGGCCCTTTTTGAAGGAGTGTAGCGTCCTGCTGCGACGGTGTCAGGCGTCACACGTAATAAACATGAATACCACTCACGAAAGTTTTTATTGTAAAATAGAGTTTTGTGTTTAATCTACAGTCTGGTGGTCACATTAGAATTAGTAAACACGAGATTAGGATTAGTAAATACCTACCTAAATTGTGTCAGAACACTTTCTTAATGCCAGGATAATTAAAAAAATTATAATTTATTACGCCTGGATAACCTGATGTTGCAAATATCCATTAAAAAATAAGTTTCAAGCTTCTAGCTCTAAATATGACGATACTTCCATACAATACTTTTTATCCCAACCTTTCAACCCCTTACACCTCTTTTTTCGTATTAAAAAGTAGCCTATGGCCTTTCTCAGGCTCTAGACTATCTGTGTACCAAATTTCATTTAAATCGGTTCAGTAGTTTTGGCGTGAAAGGACGACAGCCAGACAGACAGAGTTACTTTCGCATCTATAATATTAGTAAGGAAGTAAAGATGTTTATCAGCAGTCTAGTTACCATAGTACAGGCTTTGGCTAGTTTAGGACCAGACGGCCGTGTGTGAGGTGTGTGAAGTTATTATTATTATTAATTCCCTGAAACATATTTATGAATTTAATGGCTGCGAGAGGCAAAATAGCTCGTTGGCATAGTCAAGAACCAGCTACCGATTACTCTGGGATCACCTCAACCAAAAGCACATCCCCCTATGATATCCTACAATTGAAAATATACATTCACTCGAAATCCTTCAAACAGACTTGACTATCTGCAGGTAAAATCTAATGTAACTAATAATATTTCTTTAGCACAGGTAAAAATCGATACTTTGGACTCTTAATATTTATTAGTTAATTAAATCGAGTGGTTTTATAAAAAAATATTTTTAACAAAAAAATAAACCGACGAAAAGAACTAAAACGCATAAAATAAATAAACCTTTTAAGTCTTAAGTATTAAGCTTATTTACATAAACTATCAAATGTTATATAAACTAATTTTCAGTCGGCACCAAATAATAAAATGCTTTTTGTTTTATTCGTCGGTTTAATTTTTTGTTAAAAAGTTTTTAATTTTATGATTTTTTTTTCATCATCAGCTCAGCTACATGATGTGATGATTTCTAAACGCAAATACCTGATAAAGTAATGAAAAGTAAACAAACACTATTCGTTTCTACAATTTTCGAGTGTTTCTCTCAATTTTATCAGAATTCCATCATCAGATCCTGACTTCCTTGACATGGGACCACCCTTGAGCCTATCTAACAAAAAAAGAATAATCAAAATCGGTTCATAAATAACGGAGAGGGCTGAACATACATAAAAAAAAAAATATGTAAATATACGGTTGAATTGAGAACCTCCTTTTTTTCGTCGGTTAAAAACGATACATAATTTAAAAAAGTAAATTATTTTAAAAATAAAAAAGTGCAAAAAAAGACAAAAGTGTCGAAGAAGGATTCGATCCCAAACGCACAAAGTAGAAAGCGTACACTATACCAGGTAAGCCAAATGCTCGCTGAATAGACGGTCGAAATAGAAATATACATTCTACATATATTAAAATGTCATTACAGTTTTCATTGATTTTCCTGTGGGAACCAAAGTTTAACCCGGGATAAAAAGTACCCTATAACCTGGTCAGGCACTCAAACTATTGTCATACTAAGTTTCAAGCATATCCCTTCAGTAACTTCTGAGTTTATCGTGAACATACAAACAGACAGACAGACAGACAAAAATTGTTTGAATCGCATATTCGGCATCAGTATCGATATCTTAATACCCCTCAGTCAATTTTTTTTAAATATATTCAATGTACAGAATTCATCCCGCTACAGATAATTTATTATAATTATAGATTTCAACTTGATGCGTCCACGGGTGCCTGAGAAAAAGGTATTGAGAAATAGACAGACAGACGGACAACAAAGTGATCCTAAAAAGTTTCGTTTTTTCCTTTTGAGGAACAGAACCCTAAAAAATAAAAAAAACGAAGTCACGATTATGTGACATTTATTAATCATGTCATCAACCTCTCAGCCAAGGGATGTTCACTGTTGATCAGTCTTTAACTGCCATAAAATCGGTGTTGCATCGCTGTTATCCAACATTTTCCTACAGTCACCAGGACCAGTTCAGTTTATTAACGGCTATAGTTTATATGGTGTACTGTTATGTAGTTCTCTATAGATTTCTTTGTTCTTTGTTATTGAGGAACGTAACCCTAAAAAAGTAACAAAAACCTAACTTATCTTCAGTCAATATCGAATATTTACTTAAAGCTAAAAAACTGTGAATCTGTAGGATATAAAAACTAAAGTAAACTAAACAGACCAAAACTTACTCAAAACACGACAAAAAAGTGCGAGTCTGACTCGCGCAACGAGGGTTCCGTAAGCAAACAAACTATATGTATGTAGATATATAGATAGCACGTCCATCTTGGGAATCAATTCTCGGACTTCTCGAAGACTTTCGCCAGCCCTTTTCGAAAGACAAATTTAACTTTGCGGTTGCAGTTTATGACAAAGTCAACAATCTAACCGCAAAATATAAGTTTGTAATCATAAAAACTATTTTCTTTACGTGATATAACAATAAATTAACGGCTTTCAGATTTTTTCCTTTGCTTGTGCTGTAATTTCGTGATTCTAGTTCAACGGGAACTACCATATAGGTTTTCGACCCGTAACCTATAGGGTACTTCCGGTTGGCCCAGAATTGTCAATTTTGGTTACAGTACAAGTAAACGAAAAATTAAAAAGTTGAAACTTAAGGTAAATTTTGGTACTAAAAAGTTTTCGCGAAAATATAATTTGCCCTTATCTTTTTATCGTGTTGACCTTGACTTTTATACACCTAATAGGGACTGTAGACTTCAGTATCTGGTATAAATTTCAACTTGCTAGGTCCACCCGTTCCTGAGAAAATCGGTGGTGACACACGGACAGACGAACAAGAGAGTGATCTTATAAGGATTCCTTTTTTTACCTTTTGAGGTACGGAACCCTAAAAAGAGAATACCTTTAATTGGATACGTTACATGTATATGTGACGTAGGTATCCCATGATCGTCGTATCGTCAAGATGCACTTGAGAAAATAGATAGATTTACCCAGAAATTAGACTTTGTTTATTGATTTAATACGTTTTTGAACGGGCCTCGTCTGGCGTACGTTTGGTCTGTATTTCCAGTAAATGTAAATGGAGAATCGACAATTTTACTGTTCAGAAATTACTACTTCAGAACTAAGAAATGTATTTTTCGATTTACTTTCTTTTTCGGACAGGCAAAAAAAATCTCCACACCACCACCGTTAATAATCTTACTGGGAACCACGGCTTTGGCGGTCGCCATAGCCTTATATTTGTGGCAGACTTTTTTGTTAGGACCATAAATCAAGTACTTCATTAAATATTTAATGTACCTATTAAAACCACACTATTAGCGTCTTAATTTTGTTTGTATCATACATAATCCCTTACATTGTCTTTCCATTGTTGAAGATTTCTTTCTAAACAAACATAAGAGAAAGAAATAGTAATTTCTTTGTTATGTAAGAAAACTATCATTAGCATTACTCATAATTGTCACGCAATACACATGTATAATATTTTTTTATATATAGCCTGTACACATCTCAGACAATTCGTAAGCAGATATGTATTACACCAATATTTCATTATCTATATTTTTATCCCACGTAACAGTCGTCGGGCCTATTGGCGAATGCCGCCCGTAATGAAAAAATCCTTGCTAGCACTGAGCATCTCCTAAAGCAAAAACTAAATCACAATTTGGTAGAACCGGGTCTCGAACCCAGGACCTCACAATGCAATTTAAGCGAATCAATTAGCCATAGTCTTGTATAGATTTACATACGGCAAACTGAAAGTTCTGGTTCTGCGCTCCTGGCCGCTCATAAGTGTTTGAATTTCGAATGTTATATTTTTTAAGCATAAGAAACTCAACCATTGATTTTTTTAAAATTGGCGAGAAATCGCGTGTCAATTGTTTTTATCACAAGTTGAAGTTCGTCGTTCGTAGCAAAAATGGTATTAACGCAAAAACATTTTAGGGTGAAGGAAGCACCTCATTCGAGTACCGTAAGGTGTTGGTTCGCAGAATTTAATCGTGGCCGTGTTTCTCTCCATGATGAAATTCGTGAAGGTCGGCCCTCAACTGCGATCACTGAGGAAAGTGTGGCTACTGTCAGGCAACTAATTGAAGAAAACCGGCGTATCACCTATAAGGAGATTCGAGGACATTTGGGGATTGGTATGAGCCAAATTCAAAAAATCTTACATCAGCATTTTAGAGATATAAAACTTTGTTGCCGCTGGATTCCTCATTAACTCACCCCAGAAAAAAAAACGGACTCGTGTTGATTGGTATAAAAAATGTTATTAAAGTACGATCACGGACGTTCAAATGCTGTATATGACATTGTGACAGGAGATGGAACATGGATATATTGTTACATGCCGGAAAGAAAGCAACAGTCTCCTGTATGGGTGTTCGAAGGTGACAGCAAACCAACAAAATTGAGGCAGGCGAGAAACTTTGGCAAAAAAATGATTGCGTTTTTTTTTTCTTCCGGACAGGTCCTGTCTGCACGATCCCACTTGAAGAACAAAAGACAGTTAATGCTGAGTGGCACACTACCATTTGTTTACCCAGTATCTATGAAAAAGTTAATGAAAAACGACCAAGAAGTCGCATCCTATTACACCATGACAATGCTTCGGCGCACACCGCGAACAAGACAAAGTCATTTTTGGCTTCTGAAAAGGTAGAGCTAGTGAGCCATCCCGCACATAGTCCAGACCTGGCACTATGCGATTTCTTTATTTTCCCAAAAATTTAAGATTTTATGAGAGGTATGACATTTACGGAGCCGGAAGAGACCGTGATAGCTTTCAACCAGCACGTGAAAAATATGCCCTTAGACCAATGGTCCTCATGTTTTCAAAAATGGTTTGACCGAATGAAAAAGTGTTTAAAATGTAATGGAGAATACTTCGAAAAGCAGTAAATTTATTAGTTTACATGTAAATTGTTTAATGAGTTACGCAAAACTTTCAGTGTACTGGCCGAAGGGTACCTCACGTATAATCAAAATACACAGCATCGAAAATAAAACAGCCAAACGAAAAGTTTGTATTTCTTTTAGTTAATTGAAATAACTTAGTGCATATTATTAAATAAAGTATACATATTAAAATTACAGGTATGTTTTTATCCTATATTTTATATGCCGATGTAAATATTTTATACAAAAATGTCAAAATAATATTTATTGCAAGGATCCAGGCTCGTAAATATCTTTGTTTTATGAATGTTGTTATGTACGAGTACGGCGCACTCTTTTTCACATCGAGGTAACCGAGTTGTATCTATGTAATTGAAACAAAACAGGTGGTCAGGTCTGTTATGGATGTGGGATGAGTGTGCTTACATAATATTCTTTAGATATTGTTTTATATTATCTTTTATAAGTATATATTATATACATTAATCGTAATATATTGAGTGTAAGACTACCAAGTTAAAAGTAGTTTTTAAAAAGTAGTTTTGTTAAATATCATCTCTTTGATGGTTCGTGAACTTCACCCTGCATCGAAATAAGTTTGTTTCGGTTACCTACTGTTAGATGTTAGAACAACTATACAAAACACCTTGATGTAACAGAGTTATTTGTGGAATGTGATGTTATGATTCAGGTCAGTCCAATGACAAAATCAATCGAGTAGGTATATGTATATGTAGGCATATTGTGTGTCGTCACAAACTTACAAACATCAGTAAGGTAAAAAACACCACGACGTGAAATTTACAAACGAATTTTATAGTGTCTGTAATTATTAGCAATAAATAACGTGACTTGCTAACTGCATTATTCAATAATCCATTAAAATAATGCAATAATATTTTTATCTGTCTACAAAACCACAATTATCGACCTGATGTTATCTTACTATCAGGGTTAAACAAGTTTTTTTTTATATTTAATGTACGTAATTTATACACCCGTTTTGTTGGTAACCTTTTACCTTTCTACGCCTCTAAATTAACTGATAATCTAAAGAGAAGTAACAGAAGTAAGGTTTACCCTGAACTATATAATTTAATTAACAGAAAATAATTTTCCATATTACATATTTTGAGCTGAGCATTTCGAGCTTAGGTTAGAAGGTTAAAAACAAAACTTAACTCCTGTTTTAGCCATCGTGTTTATTATTTTTAACCACCTAGAAAAAGGTGTCACACGAAGCTAATCTCCGGCAACTAACATTGATAGCCGATAATAATTTTTGTGAGTTTTGTTAATTATATTTGGTACTACGTGAACGTGACAGTACGATTAACCAAAATGTATACCAATGATCAGTTTTTATTAAAACACGATATTTGTTTATTGTTGATTGTTTTGTCCATTTATCATGTCTGTTGTATACTTGATAATGTCTATTACGTGGGCTACACTGAAAGTTTTGCGTAACATATTAATAAAACAATTTGCATGTAAATTAATATATTTACTGCTTTTCGAAGTATTTTCCATTACATTTTAAACACTTTTTCATTCGGTCAAACCATTTGTATGTTTTTCTCGTACTGGTTGAAAGCTATCATGGCCTCTTCCGGCCCCGTAAATGTCATACCTCTCATCAAATCTTTAATTTTGGGGAAAGTAAAGAAATCGCATGGTGCCAAATCTGGACTATGTGTGAGATGAGTTACTAGCTCTACCTTTTCAGAAGCCACAAAATGACTTTGTCTTGTTCGCGGTGTGCGCCGAAGCATTGTCATGGTGTAATAGGAGGCGACTTCTTGGTCGTTATTCCCTAACGTTTTCAAAGAAACTGGGCAAACAAATGGTGGTGTACCACTCAGTGGTACACCACCATTTGTTTGCCCAGTTTCTTTCGTTTCTTTCAGTAACTGTTTTTTGTTCTTCAAGTGGGATCGTGCAGACAGGAGGAGTGCGGGAGTAAAAAAAGAAATCAATTGTTTATCTACGTTTCGCACCGGCCTCAATTTTGTTGGTTTGCTGTCACCTTCGAACACACACACACACAGAAGACTGTTACTTTCTTTCCGGCATGTAACAATATCCGCAGCATTGCATCAGCATTTGAACGTCCGTGATCGTACTTTAATAACATTTTGTTAAACCAATCAACACGAGTCCGGTTTTGTTTTGGGGTGAGTTCATGAGGAATCCAGCGGCAATAAAGTTTTCTCAGTTTTAAATGTTAATGTAAGATTTTTTTAATATGTCTCATACCAACCCCCAAATGTCCTCCCTCTAATCTCCTCATAGGTGATACGCCGGTTTTCTTCAATTAGTTGCCTGACAGTAGCCACGATTAAATTCTGCGTACCAACGCCTTACACATACCTAAAGATCGCAGACATAAGGGCTGCGATCCCTTGAAGCTGTAAAAAAATCAAGCTTCTAAGTCAACGCAATCAAAAGATACAGCCATTTAAGCCTTGCATTTGACCAAATTTGAACATTTTGCAGGTAAATCAAAACCTTTAGGGTACTTCCCATTTACCTTGAATCATGAAATTTGGTAAGAAGCAAGGTCTTACAAGTCAAGGTCTACAGCACAAGTAATGGACAAAATACAAAAGTCGTTAATTTGTTATTCTATGACATAAAAAAATGTTTTTGTGATTACAAACTTATATTTTGCGGTTGGAAACTTGACTTTGTCGTAAATCGATGTATAAGAGAGTATTTTTAGAACTGCAAAGTTAAGTATGTCTTTTGGAAAAGACGGGCAAAGGTCTTCAAGAATTGATTCCCGAGATGGACGTACTATCTACGTACAAGTTCGTTTGCTTACGGATCCCTCGGTATGCGAGTGAGACTCCCACTTGTCTAGTTTTTTCGTAGATCGAGCTTTCACAGTAATATACGAAAAAAATATATACACGCAAACTTTATAAATAGATTTATATAAAATAGCAAGACAGAAAAAATATTGTTCTTTCCAATAAACAGAAAAGCGCTATCTCATAGTGGTAGTGGTTGTCATTGCAGGCGAAAGTTTATATTGGCCTATATACGTAGTGGAAGAATATAGGTCACGTCCTCACACCCGAACAATTGGCCGAGGCGCCACTCCGTCTCGCCGAGGCCTACCGTCTCGACACCTCGTCGTACAACTTTAAACTATAGCAACATTACTTATATCTGCTGAACACATAAACTCTTTAGAAAGTATCTTTTATTCAGTTTCGTTCTATATGAGGTTAAGCAAGAGCGAGACGGAACTACGAAACTGCTTAATAGGCTTGCTTGGTACGAGGGTGGAGACAGAGTCCGTATTGATCTCAAGTCGTGAACGGGACAGGCGAGCCGCCGCCACAAGTAAATAAGCCAAAGCTACTTCGCAAACTTTTACCATCGTCCTACTATTTTATTTATTTATATATGAGCTGCCAACTTCATTTAACGTTTCATGTCAAGCGGCCGCTAGTAAGTTAAACTCTTATGCGGAAAGGGATATAAATGATACAATTACGTAATAATGTAGATTTTAAGGGCTAGATAAATAAGAAATCTTATTCATAATTTCAAGATGTCATATTTGTAATGTCATTAACTTTTACGTTTTTATTATTGTTTGTTTTGAGTCAATCTAAAATGTTCGCCAATAACTTAGAGGAACAGATTTAAGTCTTCAAGAGAAAAGTAAGAATTAAGAATTTTAAATTTGTTTTAATTACATAGAATAAAGATAGATAATTAATGACCAGAAATTAGTACTACTAACTATAGACAAGTTTAGGATAAATGTAAAGTTAAAGAAATTATTGTAGGAGCGATATGGTCTGTAAAAAATATTCGTAATAACCTTTCTTTCTTTCTTACAGGGAATTACGCGGCACGGCACTCGATAAATATGTGGTATCTGTTCCTTCGTCGCACTAGCAAAGAGAGTAATGGTCTTCAATCCTGATTTTAGACATAAAATGAGGTTTAAAGACTAGAAGTAGTAATTTTTCTACTTAACAAATCAATGACTGACAAACAATTTCTGATCGACTCTTCAACATGAAATTACGCACAGAGTAGGCTACTGAGAAAGGTTTTATTTAAAGTTATCCCTAATCCTTTAACCACGGGGTGACACCCCACGACTCAAGGACGAACAATACAAGCTAAATCTATGGGATTAAAAGCATGAAATTTGAGTGAAATTCAATCGGATAGTAAAAACAGAAAACTACTACAATCAACACAATTAAAATTTGATGGTAATGTTAGATTAGATAGATTATCTAGATTTACACGCAACGCAACGACATTGATCGATAGTTAGAAAAAGTCTATTTAAAATTAAAAGCTTTGTTTGAAAATCAATAGTTATTGATAGCGGAAAAACTAAGTGTCAAAAACTATAAAAATAAAAGAACTAACTAACTTTTTTTTAAAGTTTAACACTTTTATTGTAAAGACACAATAATTATGCAGATACTGTACTAAAAGCCAAACAATAATTTGGAAATTAAATCGTAGGGCGTAGCATAGGTACATTACTTATATTAAACTAGCAGCGCCCCACGGTTTCACCCGCGTAAGTCCGAATCCCGTGGGAACATCGGGATAAAAAGTAGCCTGTGTTAATCCAGGTCTCCAGCTATCTAAATACCAAGTTTCATCGCAATCGGTTTAGTGGTTTCTTGCGTGAAAGAGTAACAAACATCCATCCATCCAAACTTTCACATGTATTATATTCCTGTGATTTACTTATTTTAAAAGTTTTTAGTTTTTTATTTAGTTACTTAATGTGTTTTTTTTCATAGTGTACTGTATTGTAGGTACTAGTCAACCATTTTCATTTGATATCTATATTGATGTAAAAAATATGTACCTACGTAATCCGAAGTTTTGTGCGGCCATCTTGGATTTTAAATGATGCTGAATACACATAATCTTATTGTTATCAGAACTAAAGGTGTTCCAAATTCTAGATCAATCGGTCAACAGGCATCTCTTATTTATTATTATTATGATATAATTACAGAACATTCAAAAATATTATTACGATTTACAATTATATGAAATAAAACAATATGGCCCGTAGCAGCATTGGTACGGGCCACATTATATATGCTACATTGATCCTCCCTTGTGGGCTAGTTGCGGTACTTATCATGATTGGCCTGTATTGTATAGCATGGTCATTACACCGGGTGCTAAAAACCGTAGAGTGCTACCGATTTGTAGCAGACTGCTACGAGCTCCGCTAACCTCTGACCTTTATCAAAGCGCTCGCGCCGCCCACCGCACCGGATAATATAGCCTCCACAGCACAGCCCCTCCATGCTGAGCTTCCAGTAATTGAATCTAGAGCACGTGAGCATGAATATACTATTTTAATACCAGCCTTTCAAAGTTGGCAGCATTATACCTGACTGGCTCGACTTTCAGCAACTAATAACCTTGTATGTACGGATTAACCGCTAAATGTAACCCGAAAGTGGTGTGGTTATTTAAGTATTTAACCAAATAATGGAATGTATAATAATAGATTATGGTTAGCATCCCCTTTCTGAGAACCATATTTCACTAAAATATGCGGCATCCCTACTATAATTATATTCTTACCAAACTATTACCGGGATATGTAGATTATGTAGTATCAATTATTATAGGTACATCGTTAGGGGAAAAGCAAAAGAATAAGTATAGTTTTTGTTGAAAAATGAATCCTTGGATGATGTTAGAAAACGCGCAGTGTATTTATTTTAACGTCAACGTGCAGTCGCTCTTCATAAATTAAGGGATATAAACCTCTCTAAAGAATACGGATTAAGGTCTTGTGGTGGTGTGAAAGGTAGCAATAAGCAGCATAAAGTTTCAGCAATACAACTATTTTGTCGTGCCATCGATGGAGGTTCCCTACTACCACAAAGTCGAGAAATTGCAAACTTAGAAACATCTTTAATAGTTACTGTAATATATGTTTATTCTGAATACAGTGAATGTAAGTGTTGCGCAACTCACTCCGAAATTCATACGCCACGCCAATAGAATAAATTTTCCAGACGATTAAATTGAGCCAAATTAGAGTGAGTGGTTTAAGGGCAAATGATAGCAATTATAGCATTGTTTATCTCTCCATTTACAACACCATAAATATACAAATAAATTCAAACATAGAATATACAATACATACATAGGTATACTGAATTCATTTCACCTCCTAATTTGAATTCATGCATATATAAATAATGTGCTTTGTTTATCTACAACTTGAAGGCGTTCCCTACATACCATCAACAGTACAGTGACCCTACTTTTAGTACGTTTTAATCGATTGTGCAGGGCTATTTTAAATTGCAGGTGTAGCTCACTGTAAGTACGTAGTCTATCAATCAATTGATCAATATAAATCGTTTTTATACAGACTTTCCTGCATGGTAATTACGTTTTTAATACGATACGTATAGACTTAAACGCCAAATTTTGTTTAACACTGAATAGGTCACCAGACCAGATCTTGTTAATCTTACGAAAGTAAAGCGATGTTTTATTCTTTTAGATTTCGAGAGAGGTTGTACTCAAAACTAAGAACGGAATAGACTTTAGGTGTTACAAACGCATATATTTTCATTTCAGTTATAAGTTTGTCACCACCGGCCTTTGTTAAAGAATGATTTTAAAATAGTATAAAAGGAAGCCTCTACGAGTATCCGTATTTCTGTATGTTCGGACTAATCTTAAACCCAATAAACGGATTCGAATTGTTGTTGTTAAGAAAACTGCCGAGTATTATAACTTGCCCTGAAAAAAAAAGGAAAGTAGCATTATTCTGGCCGATTGAAGACAATTGTTAACTAGAATTGTTTGAAGAAGATATTTTTAAGAATCTTTTTTTTAACTAGAGTGCAAGAAATATCGGCCTTGTGTGTTTATTATAAATCCTTTCCAGGCCCTTCTATTTTGACTGAAAAGACACGCGTTCCCCGTATAACTTTACAACAATATATGTAAGAACATTTAGGATTTTTTTGGTATTCTTGTTAACCCCTCCAGCTAAGCTAAATGCTTGTGTTAGGAGTGAGTTCACGTCGGTAGTGCACTGGGTGGGTTTCGAACCCGCAACCACTTGATCGCAAGACTGACGCCTTAGCCATTAATTAATTCACTGGTAAAGGTCTAGGCATACACAACTAGGTTATGGGCGCACACAGATAAAGAAATTACTGCACGAGAAATGCAACCTTCATGAATGGGACCAAAGCTTGGACTCGAATTGATATATGTATGTATAATGTATATGCGCATGAGAAAATTCAAGGAAAAAGTTTAATTATAAATACTAGAATAGTTTTTTACGCCTTTGTTCGTTGTTTTTATGTTTGAAACGTTAATCGCAAGAACTATTCGATTCGATTGGATTGAATTTTTCTTATAATGATATTTAGGGACATACTACATAGGTTCATAACTACCAAACTAAGCTAAATAATATACTAATACTAGCAACCCGCCCCGGCTTCGCACGGGTAGCAGAGACATCTTCAACAATCATCATCATATTTCAACCAATTTACACAAAACCTTAACAAATTATACACCTAAAGACAAAAGCGGCAGCAAAACAAAGTCCCCCGCCGCGTCTGTGTGTCTGTCTGTCTGTTGGCGATAAACTAAATAACTACCAAACGGATTTTCATACGGTTTTCACCAATAGAAGGAGTGATTCATGGGGAAGGTTTAGGTGTATAATACATTAAGGGTACTTGTAAAATGGCTGAAATATGACGATGATTGCTAAAGATGTCGGAAAAAATCAATATATGCTTTGCTGCCCGTGCGAAGCCGGGGCGGGTTGCTAGTTATTTATAAAGCAAATAAAATGTAGGCAGTGCAGTATTACTTAATTAAAGAATACATTAGGCAATATAAATAAAATTAATATAAACTAAAATATAGATTAATTTAAGATTTGATATAAAAATTAAATTATCCGTGTTAATGTTTTTTTATTTAGTTAAGTAAGTAAAGCCGCTGGACAGGACTAGGCAGGCGCCTGTCAATGTTGACTTTAATGTGTTTTGTATTATTTTAGACTGTTTTTCTATTTTCTGTAAATAATTCAATTTTAATGTTTATGAGCGCCAACAACAGTGGCAATGTGGCAGTGTGTTCAGGTCAACCCGCCGCGTCAATAAGCAACCTCGTGCGATGTCCTCTTTGTCCTCAAGACTGTTTTTTCAAAGGTGAGCGAGGCTTGAAAGTGCATTTCGGAAAAATTCACAGGTCCCAAAATGTACTTTCATGTCCCACTGTTCCTCGATCAGTTAGTGAAATTTCACCAAACACCTCCGAAATCCCCTTTTGGCAAAAGTTAACACATTTAAAAAATTCCGTTCCTATTCTTAAAAGAGTTCCCCGAGGTGCAAGGCCTACTGTTGCTTATCATTTAGCCCATTGTGTAGGTCTTGTTGTCCGGGAGAATTCGATATCGGCCTGGGAACATTTGCTTACCTTCCCTTATAGAGTTTTATACATAAAAAAACATAATACATAGTACCCAAAAATCTTTGACAACCCAAATTAGAGAGAATTGCCTTAATACTACGACTTATTTCGATCCAAAATTATCATTTTCTTGTAATCATAAAAGCAACAATTTTACTTTCGTGGAAACAAAACTGAGGGAAGGTGACATAAGAGGGGCAGCTAGGTTGCTTTTTAGCAGCGATGTGGTAGCACCTTACTCGCCCGATACAATACCTCTCTTTCCCTGATGCACCTACCACCGACACTGAATATCTAAATATGAATATCCAAGGACGTATTTACAGCCGTCTGTTCCTTTCAGAGTGTATCTGCCAGTGGCCTCTTGACACTGCAACATCTTAAAGGTTTAGTGAGTTCAAGCGCCGGGGAGGCTGGTGATGCTCTCTTGAAGGAGCTGACTGACGGCTTTAGTAAATCTTATGCTCTCCGGCAATGTGGATGATGGCATCATTGACGTCTTATATGGAGCCAACTTATGTGCTCTACCTAAGAACGATGGTGGCATTCGTCCGATTGCCCTAGGGTGTACCTGGCGGCGTATGGTGGCCAAAATTTGCTGCAAATATTACAGCGCTGAACTTGCAGCAAAATTCCAACCAGTGCAACTTGGTTTTGGTTCAAAAGGTGGTTGTGAGGCTGCCATACACACGCCCTTTCCACGTACCTTGGCAGTAACGAAGGAGAGGTAATCTTGAAGGTTGACCTGAGAAATGCCTTCAATTCTGTTAATAGGGATACTCTGTTGACCCAAGCAAAATTGGAAACCCCTAAAATTTATAAATTTCTTTGGCAATGTTATAGATATCCTACAAAATTAGTATAAAAGGACAATCTTTTGAAATCGGCCGTTGGATGTCAGCAGGGTGACCCTCTGGGACCAGTTATCTTCAGTTTAGCAATACACCCCATTATTAAGGAGATAAAGTCAAAATTCAGCATTTGGTATCTTGATGACGGAACCCTAGGAGGGGAAGTAGAGACAGTTTTACAAGATATAACTTTCATAAAAAAAAAAATTAAATCCATAGGCTTAGAACTAAACTCTGACAAATGCGAAATTTTTATTTGTGACAAAACAGACAGATACTCGACTATACAGAAATTCAATTCATTGGCACCCAACATTAAAGTTTTAGAAAAAACGTCTCTCCGCCTTCTTGGGTCCCCGGTCTTGGAAGATGGTTTTCAATCTTTCATAGAAGACAAAATTAAAAATTTTGGTGGTTTTTCGGATCGTTTACTTAAAATTAATGTCCATTCGGCGTTTACTATACTCCGTTTTTGTCTTTTCGTACCAAAATTTACTCATACCCTTCGATCATCGCAACTTTGGAAACATTTAACACTTTTAGAAAAAATTGACAAAATTATTCAAAACACCCTTACCAAAATTTTAAATGTGGCTCTGAACGACCGAGGCTGGCTCCAAGCATCCTTACCGGTTCGTTTGGGTGGTCTTGGCGTTCGCAAAATTTCAGATGTCAGCCTTCCAGCATTTTTGTCTTCGGTCCACGGCACAGAAGAGTTAACCAGGAAAATTCTAACAAACACACTGGTTAATTCTGAAGTGTCCTACAAGACCGATGCCATAAATGCTTGGCAGATAGCTTGTCCCAATACTCTTTTACCTGTTAATCCATTCTCTCAGAGGCAATGGGACGCGCCGTTATGCACCTTAAGAAGGAATTATTTAATTGACACCGCATCCAATGTTGCAGAGCGCGCTCGTTTGTTGGCTGTGGCAAGATGGGAATCAGGCCTATGGATTCAGGCACTTCCATCGCCCAACATAGGCACCTTGTTGGACGATAACACATTCCGCCTTGCCACTTGCCTTCGTTTAGGAGCTCCTTGTGTTTCTCCGCATTTTTGTCACTGTGGAGAAGCTGTCGACAGTCTCGGACATCATGGCCTTTCTTGTAGCAGAAGCGCAGGCGTATATCTCGATACCAATCTTAACGACATAATCCGTCGTGCTCTTGTCACCGCCGGCGTGCCAGCCGTACGTTAGCCTAATGGTCTGGTACGAGACGATGGGAAGAGACCATATGGTATGTCGTTACTGCCATGGAAGATGGGTAGGCCTTTGATGTGGGACACAACCTGCGTTGACACCCTCGCGCCATCACATCTTCCAAGTACAGCTGGTTGTGCTGGCGCTGCTGCTGCATCAGCAGAAAGCCTCAAACGGCGTAAATACAATAATTTAGTTGGTAACTATGTTTTTGAGCCGTTTGGGGTCGAAACGCTTGGGTCATGAGGTCCGAGTGCTCGTTCCGTTTATAAGGAATTAGATAAGCGACTGATCGACACTTCTCGTGAACAGAAGGCGGGCCTTTTTCTTGCACAGAGAATTAGCATTGCCATTCAACGTGGCAATGCTGCCAGCCTTCTGGGAACACTACCAGTAGGCGACGATGTGGAAGAATTTTATGACGCATGCATGTAAATAGCCCGTATACATTTCTTTTTCTTTTTTATTAGTTTTAATGTGTAAGTTGTATATAAAAGGAACTTAGTTTAAAAAATATTGTTATAAGTAAATTATATAAAGGAAAAAGTAGCTATATTTTAGGTGAAATAATTGTAATTGCATGTGTTAGATTTTATAATATAACCTTAAAACTCTAACAAAAAAAAAAATAACTCAATATATTTGAAAATATAAAATTATTAAAATGTCATAATTTGATATCAATATTAATGATTCTTATTAGGTATAATATAATCCACGTCCATATCCACACTATATTACTGCTACTACTCTCTCTGAATATAAATTACTCAAAGCGATCTTAAAGGAACGACCCACTTACATATTATATCGTCTACTAAATTAAAAATAAATTCGTGCACTTTAAAGCTCCCGTAATGTAAACTTTCAGGTCTTTCAGAGTCGCTCGAGCAAGTGACCTAGTTCGAATACCTAGGGCACTGTGTCGCTGAGGACCTCGTCACGTCTGAATAAATGAACTGAGGACAGGAAGCAGTCGTACGTAAAGTAAGTACCTACCATGAACTTAGTATACTAGGTAGGTACAGTCTGTTTCAACTTTTATGTATAAAGGTATCAACGCCCCTTTTCAATCCAAATTGTTAGATTTGCCTTTGTCTGTCAGCAACTAAATTAGTGAACACCACATACAAATTTATTACAAAGGTATTACAGTGAAACAAATTCTAAACGAAGAGCAAGTTTACTGTATTGACAAAGACTGTTGCAAGTAAAATATTTAAATTCAACTTAAAAATATTTCGACTTCAAGAAGTAGCTCTGCATAATCAAAAACCTAACATGGAGAAGATGGTCTCAAAAGGATTCAATGCATATCAGGATAGATAATCTGACCTAAGACTCAAAAGATATTATATTTTATTAGAACTCAGTCATAATATATTCTTATATGATGGATGAGTCTTAAATACGCTGTTTATAGATAGAGTGAATATGAATATGGGTATTAAGTGATTTAGATATGGCGACGTATATTTAGTATATGACCCAACTTCGTGACACACGAGTAAGTAGAAAAGTAGATTATCTTTCACATACGAAATAAGAATAATATGAAGAAATCCATCATTTCACAACCATTTATGCGACAGTTGTGTTATGTTTTACGAGTCAATCAATCATTGCGCCTATTCTCAAAGGCGCAATGACTTTTGCAACTTACATACAAGATTATTAATTGGAATAAACTCCATTATTCCAAAAGATCATCTTTAAAATGCATTACTATCCTACAAAAGGGACGTAGGACGCGACAAATAGTAGGTATACGATCCCAGTTGTATTATAAAAGTAGTTATGCCGAGTTGTTATGCTACTCTAAAAGCTTGTTGCGGCAAACCTTTGTCATGGCATGTATATACCTTTTAACATTTATTTAAAGAAGCCATTAATTTTAACCTTAATACTATTTCCGGCATTCCATGATCAATCTGTTTAATGAACAATGTTACACTCTAATGACAAGGATAAACACGAAAAGAATTAAGAAATTAACAGCAAGAAGTGCGCAGCGCGACGCGTGACAGTTCGCGCGCGACTCATGCGTGACGTGGCGAGCCGTTTTTAGCACGACCACTGTTTTTGGCACGACTTATGAGTTCTTCCCGTTTGTCTCCCGAAACTCACCGTACAAATACGCTCCAGTACTATGATTACTACGTCGTATGACACCAAAAACAATCATCGTCAGCGTTCTCAAACGATGATTCAAACCGCAGTGTAACTCTCAACGAACAACATTCTTAAGCATTTTTGTTCTCAGCTTTTGAATGACTGTAATTATGTTTGTTTATAAAATGCCAGCATTCATTTTATTTATACTTGCTTACGTAAAATATCAAGATCCAAACATTATTTTTACAAAAGTTAGTATTATAACTGGCATACAAAATGTCGACCTTTATAATATTCTAGTCAGAGATCATGACCGTCCCGAGGCGAGGGTGGAATTTACGATTGCATGAAACTACGTTGCGTGTTCGCGTTTGCCGAAGGGAGTTTTTTAACTCATACCGCCAGCATCGGTCACAAAAGGAAACAGACAAATTGTCTATCGAGCATGAAACATGGGCAGCTACGGGCGTATCGCTTGTTTCAACAGGTTATTGTATTAGCACTAATGAGGTAGCGGCTCGCATATTTATTTAACATCTAAGAAACAAACTGTTGATTCACATTTACAGTTGTCGTTCAGCTACAATAGAATTAGGTTAAGAAGTTTTATTAGCTTTTATAAGTGCGCCGCAAACATGAAAGTAGGTTGGAAATGTTCACCATTATAACCACTGTCTTAGTTTTAGGTACTTACCATGTGTACTTACCTATATTGTTTTTATGTATTTTTTTTGTTATGAATTTACAATATTTGAATATTAATAATAAAAGACGAATACGAGCACAAAATAAATAATATAAACATGGTTGTGTGCTAACAATGATTAACATTATTAAATTTTTTCAAACTAGTTACTTTTATAAAAAGTAAATATAATTTGGAGTATGATATTTACGCGGGCTATGGCTGTATTGTTATTATTGTGACCAATAGTATGAAAGAAGAAGGACAATTGCAAAAAAGTTACTATTAACTTTTCATGGGACAGTACAAATGAAGTATCAGACAGACTAATACTCCAACAATTTTACTATTCTTTATTAAAATTGAAAACTCTTAAAATAAAAAGGTAACGGTGTCATTCCCTCTTGTCTGAAGCTTACTTCGTGACAACGGCCATTTCAGAAATAAACATTGATTTTGGAAGCAAATGTAGCAGTAACATTTTTTATTTCCTATAGTTTCAATTGTGTTTTCTTTGGTATTATGAATATAAATTTATAAATACTAATAACAGCACGTTGCGTTCATAGACGACTGATCGGATACAAATTTATTCCTGCAAAGTGTGAAACCCCGTTGTCCATGTCTGTGCGGACGGTGTGCAAAAATGATTGGTAGGCTATCAATAAAATTATTGATTAATTTTGTTGTTCACGACATAACTAGCTGATGACTAACCATTGTAAGTACATAATATTATGAAGGTTCCTACCCGTACTGGTTAGTCATCGTTGGATATACCGAAACTACTTACAATGCCAAACGTCACACCGGGTACTAAATTTAAAAAAAAATATCTAATTGTAACAATATAAGGTTTATTTATAAGTGCAATACATATAACGACAATAAAACCTAACAAACTCACACACAGTTTAGATAAGTACAAGTTAATAAGGGGTACTGTTCCGTTCCACCATACCGTAATTGCACCCGGAATCTTTTAAGCAAGTTAAGGACGTAACGCAGAGGAGTAACACTAGATACCCTAAATATATTTATAAAAAAAAATATATATATATATATTTCTTCTGTGCGTGTGTATGTTATGAACTCCTAAACGGATGGAAAGATTTAAATGAAATTTTTTGTGTGTCTTCAGGTGGGTTCGAGAATGGTTTAGATTTACAATTGGACCCGATAGATGGTACTGCGATAGGGTTACAGGAAAAATATTTTTTACGTTACGGCAAGACAACGTTTACCATAACGCTTTTGACATACATAACTGTCGGTAGTTTGACAGTTGGCGCGATTGACAGAATGCGCGCTGCAAATATCGTTTAAAATAGATGCATCGGTAGGAACTATGTTTTTAGAATTTTTTTTTTTTATTAATTATACCAATTTGAATTCAATATTCATTGTTAAGACAAGACAACGTCTGTCGGGTCAGCTAGTAAATTTATAAATTCCTTAAGCATATGATTCCTACAGAAAACGTTCTACTCTGTCAACGAATTCTTAAATTATCCTATCAAACATTAAAAATATTGAAATAAAGTTGTTAACTAAGTAGTATTCCATATTTGTCCCCCATAGTTTTAAGGCCCTTTTGCATCCTGTCCTGACGGCTAAATAGGCTGTAAACATTTGTGAGGAAACTGATATTCTTTTAAATCTATTTAAACTGGAGGGTGGCTGTCGAGACTCGAAAATAAAGCTAGAAAGCTGATATATTAAAACTAACTCCTTAGGAAACAATCATAACCAACTAACTCGTTAGGAAACAATCATAACATTTTTTCAAGTTCTTGCATCTGTTGATTACCTTAAAGTATCTAAGAAATTTTAGACACAACTTTCTAAAATGTATCCGGTAATTTGTATATTCACTCAGAGTATGAGTGAATGAGAAAGAGGAAACGAGGAGGAGAGAGAACGAGAAAAGGAAAATAAGCTTATTGAGTATAATATAGCTACCTACTCAGTATATGAGTTATATCAAAGACTAATTTTATATTACCAATTTAAAACAAAAAACAGTACCTATAACATGTGTGCCGCTACCAAATGTCTATGAGATTACGTACGGTATATGTCAGTGGCGTAACTATATCATCTGAGACCCAAGGCTAATTCATGGGATCCCATCCATCCCACTGGAATGACTCTCCTCCTATCTTCAAGGACGCCAGCAGTCCAGCAGAATTCTTCGACCTGGTGTGACTTTGATTCTGGTGTTCCACTAGGCGGCATTCTCTCACCACTTCTGTTTTCGCTATTTATTCATTTCGTATCCCATGAACTTCAGTGTGCGTATCACCTGTATGCAGATGATCTACAGATCTATTCACAGGCCAGAGTAGACAACCTGGACGATGCTATAGCTAGTATCAATCTTGACTTGGAGGCAATAAAAAACTGGTCCAACAGGTTCGGATTAACAGTCAATCCATCTAAATGCCAAGCAATTTTAATAGGTAGCCCAAGAATGATGAGTAGAGTTGATATCAGTAGCGTACCAGATATTATTTTTAATGAATCACATCTGCCCATTAGCCCTTCAGTTAGGGATCTTGGTCTGTACATCGACAGTACACTAAGCTGGCAAACACAAGTAGCCCAAGTCAGTCAGAAGGTAACTAATACCTTGCGTAGTCTTTATCGTTTAAGAAATTTTCTCCCAGCCAAGACAAAAACGTTGCTTGTACAGACTTTGGTGTTCCCTGTTGTCAACTACGGTGATGTTTGCTATCTCGACTTGAATGCAGATCTACTCAACAAACTAGACCGACTTCTAAACAATTGCATTCGGTTCGTATTCAACCTGCAAAAGTATGATCATGTATCTACTTATCGCAACCAACTGTTTTGGTTACCCATATGGCAACGCCGCAGTTTGAGAGCGTTGACTATGCTTTACTCTCTTCTCCACTCTCCTAATTCACCTTCTTACCTAACGTCTCATATCCAATACTTGTCCTCTAACCATTCCAAAAATCTCCGCTCTTCTAATAATCTTCTCCTTCTTTGTCCCTCCCATAACTCCAGCATAGTTCATTCATTCGTCCTTCACTGTCCAGGTTGTGAACCTGTGGAATGCGCTCCCAGTAGAAATCAGGATGTCCACTAACCGACAAACTTTCAAGATTAAAGTACGACAGCTTTACACAGACTTATTGGTAGAATCGTCTGAATAACACTTTATAAATGTATGTAGATATATGTGTATGTATTTATCTAGTATAATATAATATTTTATTTAGTTTATATTATGTATTGTATTTTTAAGCAGTTTTATTTATGTAATATATATATGTTTCTAATGTCGTTCTTCACTTTCTAAACTTACAATCGCAACTTTAATTATAATTATACACCTGCCACGCACGTCTCTGTATCACCCAAAGGTTGACTGGTAGAAAATGCCTACGGCATTTAGTCCGCCTCATGCAATTTATCTGCAGGAAGTGTTATAAATAAATTAAAAAAAAATACAAAAGAAATACATTTTGTAATTAGTGCCTCCTGTGTTCAGGCCTTTAGTACCCGGGGCCCCCTCGAGCCGGGGGCCCGTGGCAATTTGCCCGCTTTGCCACCCTTTCGTTACAACACTGATTTGTGTATTTTTAAAATTTGAACGTCATAGAAGTTGGTCAATTTGTACAATCCAGTTCTCAAAGTTCGAACAAGGCTCTTGTCCTGGAAGGTGATCTAAAGGGTCTAAAAATATCAAAAAGTGATAGAGTTACATTCCACGGGCAAGTACCTACATTTTATTATACTTTATATAAACCTTTATACTTTATATAAAATGGTTAGTATATTCCTGATGATCGATTGAATAAATTGTATCAAAATATGGTAAATATTGTAAAAACTCAATTAAAATTGCGCCATCTGTGAAAGTTGCCCTACTAATATATGGATAATTGGTATACAATCAACATGAAATTAATACATTAGTAGTAATGCGCAGAATCCACCGATCGCGGTCAGTATATTTCGTTGCGCAAAATTTTTTTTCGGCTGACCGCCATCCGCCGAGCGCCGAGTGAAACGTGCGATTAGGAACTTCATTATAACAAAACCTGTAACTTGTCTTCACTAAGTACCGAATATTCACATAAAACTAAAAGAAATAACTTCATTTAAAATGATATTTCGCTAGTTATAATTTGGTATAGAATAGAATAGAATAATCTTTATTGTACACCAACGACATATTGCTTAAAATAAATACAAAAAGTGCATGTGTACAATAGGCGGCCTTTTCGCTAAAAGCGATCTCTTAGAGGCAACCTTTGGATGGACAGAATCGATAAAAGATAAAGGAATAACGGGTAGTTTTGGTGTAAGATATAAGTTAAAAGAAAATGTATGTATGTATAAGGTATGTTATTTTTGTGGAAGTAAATATGTATATGTACAAAATCAAAAGATATTCGATAGATTGAGATTATTACAAAGTGTACACAACAGTAAACAAACTAACACTGAAATTATTAAACTTTCGCGTTCCACGAAATTAACGCAATGAAAATTATTATAAGATAACCTTTGAACTGCCTGTCGTTTTAACCAGGCTACACTGGCCGTGGTGACGGGCCTGCTGGGTGGTTACAGGCTGTAGTCACAGGCTGATCACGGCCTGTAAAATAAATACTACATATTTCGGTTTTTGACGAAATAATCCTGCCACTGTAGTGTTCAAATTCATCAGCTGGATTTTCCTAACACCAAATCCCTTGTACAAACTTTGATGGATGATGGATCTGCTGTTAATTAATAACAGCGTACCTACCGCTACTTTTCACTTAAACTGCACTGTCATTTTCGCATCAGCTCCTTAAAAGTTCTAGAGTGTAAATCGATATTTTTTGGGGGTCTGCCCTGTCCTGTCCAATAAGACGTGACTACATATGTGTGATGTGTGCTAACTGGACCCTGTTAAGCAGAAATGATTTGATTCTGGTACCCACGTAAGGAACGTGGTATTTCTTTGCATTTTTACTTAATTAGTAAATTATGATCTAAATACATAGACACTCAATTTCAAATAGAATTTTGGTTGATTCTTTTTGGTTACCAGGGTCCAGTTATCTAAAAATTCAAGTCATTCTTAGGCAAATGCTCAACTAGAGAAATGGGTGGAAAATGAGGTAAGATATTATGGATTAGGCATGTATAATAAACATTACGATATCATTTTTATTAACCATCGAATAAAACGTGTTCATAATTAGCTTTACAGATTACTGAAACATATGGCTAGTTAGTATCTGGTTAAATGCATTCAACTAAATAATTATTAATCTTCATGATTATTGTGGCAATAATGATCAAGCGGTCTATAAGAATAGCTAATGTAATCAGATGTGCGACCATGAGTACTTTACTCTCGTAGCAAGTCCATCGACATCGTGTTACAACATGCTGGTCTCCAAATAACATGGATACGTGTGGCGCCGGCGACGTAGGTCAAGACGAGTATTTTCGTCCTCGCCTTGATACAGGGCTACCGCATATCATACGCGTCAGTTTAATATTAACTATACCGTCATTCGCATAACATGCCGATATTCTGATTTCTCTTCGAATTCAGATGCCACTGGTTGCCATAGAAGTAGTTATGATCACTTATAAAATCTGTGCGTCATAGATATCATAATACTTGACTAGCATCCGCTTGCGACTGCGTTCGCAATCCGGATAAACAGCTTTTCCTTATGTGACCGGTAGAATAACTTCAGGTGTGATCAGTCACGAGGAATCGTGTACTCGTATTTAGTTGGCAAGTGTGCTCCATTGTAGGTACGTAGATCGAACGCTATTGCACATAACAAGCAAACAATGATGATCTGACCTACATTTATTGTTCCAAAAAATGAACACTGCAGAGACAATGATGTAATGAGAGAAATGAGAAAAGGAAATATAGCATCGTAAGATCTCGCACTTTAACTGACATGTTTGAGATAATGCCAGCTATTTAAACGAATTGTTGAACTACAAATGTATTACTTAATTTTAAACAACTCTATTTTTTGCGATTGGTATATAGTACACTATAAAACAATAAGTTACGACCCATACAAGCGAGATGGTAACACACACATAGGTAGCTAGTTATTAATATAATATGAATAATTTTATGAAAATAGCAACAGTTACAGCGTTTTTAAATGTCTAATGAACATAAATTAATGTTATATATTTTTTCTTTAGTACTATTTTGTCCATTAATCAAATCATGTAAGTCATTATAGCATGTAAAATCATAAATATAGGTAACCTCTTACTTACGCAGCCTAAGATTTGCTCGGAATTTCTATATCTTATAATATGTAATTATTAATATCGGACAGTATTTTAATATTTTAAAACAGTCTCGAAAATAAACTTATATAATTAAACTATCTCCTCCACGACAGATAACGGCTAGAGTGCGCGATATGCGCTCGATCTGGCTCAAGACATTGACCTATCTATTTGTCCGGCTACTATCAGTATTAGAAACACGTAGATACATCTACACCCGTTACATTTGTTAGTGTACACATGTAGGCTATTACGAATATATGCCGAGTGGAGATATTTTTGCCCAAGCAGCTGTAGGATGCGACCGCGACTCATCTGGCACATCGATCGACAAGCTCACATCTATAGTAATCGCGCAAACTTTCCGTATAAACAATGCGGGCACAACACGTCCACTGTTCAATCTGTTCATTATGTGAAACTGCAATAACATATGATTTCTCACTACTTGAACATTGCTCACTGTACCTACACATTATGTGCTATCCAACAGTTTCTGAAAAAATGTAATTTTTACGAGTATTTGTCTTACAACTAGAAACTGAAATGAATGTAAGTAGGTCTGAAAAAAAATGTATGTGCTCGAAGTAAATATGAAACAAATATAGTGTTATAATGAAAAAAGGTTAAAGTTCTTTGTCATTAAACTAGTGTCACTTGATTCATAATTTAAACCGCTGCATGCTCTAGTAAAATGATATCTAATAATCTTTATGTATAATAAACAGTTCCAAACTCCAATTCCAATCATTTTCGTTAATACATAAAGGTACACTAATAGATTTAATGGTATTGTCCAATTATTACGTTAAATTGAAAATAAAAGCAGCCTATTGTATATATTTTACATAAATTGATTATAAACAAGGCGAAGTTGACAGAGCGGAAAAGATATCATACTGGCTTCGTAGAGGACTACAACAAATAAGAGCAAACAAGTAATAAATAAAAGTCATATACCCTCAGCATATACCTATTACATAGAGCGGACGTCCGTCATTTTGAACTTACACCATTATATTTATATGACTTTAATAGACTACAAATGTTTACAAACATCTTTACTGTACATAAGAGTACATATTTTACTATAGTAAGTGCAATGCAGACATCAGGCCTGTACTGCAAATAGTGCTACGTAGCAAGGCTAAAAATCTTGTTTTCGAAGCATAGTTATACAAACACAGATCCTGCTAAACTTGACAAGGATTAAATCCCATGGCCATATTCTAGTAGGTAAACAATATAACTAATTTTGTTGTAAACATTTCGCGGTTATCGAATATGATTTTGCGATAAATTACAACTATATTTCTAACCCCTTAGAATAGATTTTACGCCATCCGGTCATAAACAATTGAATGACCGTAATTTATTTTATTTGTTGTTGGGCGTGCTAATATCTAATCTATCTTGATGCTAAATAGATAATCAAAAGAATTCTTAGAAGAGATAGTTTGTAAGATCAGTTTTGCAAATTGAGCACTCGTAACCGTGTCTTAAATAATTCGTGCTCAGATACGCTCTTACGTCACCTTTTTTTTTTTTTTGTAACAAGGTGGAAGATCTTCATGGATGTCCTCCGCCCTTGGGGAGGGCTGAAGGGGTCTGTCGGACTCTTACCGACTAAAAACCACCCCGGTGTTCCACTGCTTGCACTTCCACTTCCCCAAAAGTTCGTCGACCGCATGTCGACCGACATCACCTCCTCGCAAAAGGCGGCGACGGCGTTCCATGCACTCTCGCTCCGGACCATGGACAGAACCACGACCGGCAGCGAGAGACTACCCGCAGAACCAACTACCGCGACGAGTTCACGACGCTGGCTAGCCCAGGCTGAGCATTCCGCCAGTGTGTGAAGCGCCGTGTCGTCGGGGCAGTCACCACAATGATGGCACCGTGACGTCGATTCCCGGCCGATCCGATACAGGTACTTGCCGAAACAACCGTGTCCGGAAAGTACCTGCGTCATCCGGAAGGTGAGGGCTCCATGCCCTCTCTCCAGCCACTCTCGAAGGACGGGTCTTACCGCCGCTATAGCGGCGTGCCCTGCACTTGGTCGCGCAAGTCGCTGCTCCCATTCCGCCACCAAAATCTGGCGGAGCTCACCTCGGTGTGCCTCTATTTCTCGAGGCGCTGAAAGGTCGCCCCGATCTAGCGCATCCTTGCGCCACCGGTACTGTAACGCAAGGAGCACAGCGTCTAAATCCCAGGGCACGGATCCGGCAAATAAACTGGCCGGCTCAAAGGAGATCGTACGGTACCCCCTTATCACTCTGACGGCCATCGCGCGTTGCGGCCTTCGCAGAATCACGATATTCCAGGCCGTCAGAGTGCCCGCCTACACTGGCGCCCCGTAGAGCGCCATAGACCGTACGATCCCGGTATACAACTTTCGGCAGGCTGTGTTGGGTCCTCCTAAGTTGGGCAAGAGCCGCGAGAGTGCCGCGGTGGCGCCCAACAGTCTGGGGGCTAGCTGCCGAAAGTGTGGCCTAAAATCCCATCGGCTGCTCTTACGTCACCTAGACGTAAGAGCGTAAATGAGGAGTACCTTATACGATTCGAGTTTACTACTTCTATTTGATCCTATTCTTCGCTAACATTTTTAAAACATTTAACTATAACTAAGTTGAAGTTAAAACGACGAAGGTCGCCGTCTGAAAGATTCGTTTAATAAAAGTGTGTATAGTAGTGTGTAAAGTATGTAGTATAGACGTGCATATTTCTTGAGAGCTGGTACATCGTTCCATTGAAGGAGAACAAGCCCTGTCTCTTCCTCGCAGCCCCAAAGAGTTACCATCCCCCAGACAGACAACGAGACTCTACTGTCTGCCCAAAGACAGAAAAAAGGCGTTGCTAGTTTCGTTGTCCAGGATGCACCGCGAGGAGGTTTTCTGCCCAAGTGACCGACGACGATGATAACACATTCCCAGCATTCAAACTTAGTCACATTGGCAAATGAAATAGTAACCATATTTATACGTGACACGGAAAAATATCCAATTTTGCAGAAGCCCAGTAAAGTTATAAAAATTCACAAGTCATGGAAAAAATAATTAACTGAAGTAAGTTGCTAGCAGTTAACTTTGTTATAATGTAAATAGATTCGTATCTCCTGGCCACAGAAAACTCCTAACTCGAGTTGAGCGGTAAAAAATTAGTCCTTCGTGGAAAAGCTTCCGGCAATTTAAATCACGTGAAGTGTTCACACGAATCGTAAATTATGTTTATGAGATGTCAGAATGAGTTCGAGTCCATTTGTAAGCTTTACGAAAACAAGCAAAAGATTTATACATACACACTGAAAACAAAAAAGAAATATGTTCTGTCTTCTGTTTTTTACGCTTTTTTATGAACACAAGATTCATATTATAAACGTGATTACAACATTGTAACTCAAGTCTTGCTTTGAGAAATCATTTTTCATCAATAATTTGTTTTCATTTTACTCAAATTAAATCTTACTATCGGTACCAGTGGTCAACAAAATTTTTGTACATGTTAAGATTGTTATAACTCGTGTGTTATTCCTATGTATGTATATTTTGAGACAATAAATTTTACTATTATTATTAGTTTTAAGCAAACAGTGCTCTCCAAGTTCCAAATAATACATTCCATGCTTCCGTACATTGTTGCTCATTTGTCTGTCTAGCCAGCATCTGTATTCAGTCGGGATGCTTTCTTTCAGGGACTTTATTCGTGGAAACGTTTGAGTCCTGTGTACAGCTGTAGGATTCCCATGGCTAACATGAAAATGATGATAATGACTAAATTCTACAGGTCCTTGGAATCGTAAAAAGTTAAGGATGTAAGTTATCAAAAGCCGTATGTGTCGTGTGTTGCGATGCATATCGTTTGGCCATGAAGCCAAAAGATGCTGCACGCATTTCATATTTTAACCTCGCAGACTCAATGATCAAACACTACAGGGCACTTCCAGTTGACCTGGAATTATTCAAAAAGTTGTTAATTTATTTGAACCGTTGCAGAGAGCCGGTGATAAAGGCGGCGAAGACTGCTTTCCGCTTATTTTATTTATCAACTTCGCGGTTCTGAATTTATTTCCTGAAGCGCTTTCGTTGCCTTAAAAGTGATTTGTCTTGTGACGAAGGGATCTCAATATCATGTTGTGAAAAGGGTGACATTGAAAAAGCTTAATTTGTAACCCGCGGACTACAGACTCGGCCCATGGGCTGTCGTCACCGCGCGACTCATAAAGAGTCTAATTTAATAGCTGTCAATAATGGCATACTTTACGAGCCATCCTACCAATTTACGGCATTTTGGCAAGCAGCCGATAAAGTGTGTGTTCATGGTTTCACGACAAACGGTATTTTACATATTGCTCTTAATTTGTAAATAACAAAAGAAGCGTTGTTCAAGTCACATTAACCTATGTATAATAAACAGATTGTTACTGTCAACACTATGGTCCACCTAATCGTAAACCTTTATAATATATATATACCTATATTAAATTCAAAATTTTATTTGCCAGAAATGTCAAAAATATAAGACATTGTATTCATAGACTACCCAGAACATTGCAAATAGATCCCAAAACCAGAAGTTACACATATGACCCAAGCTTCCACATAAAATGGTCGAAAAGTCCTTGTTCAAGTAATATGTAAAGATTATTAAGTAGTCATGTAACATAAAGATTAGGAAATAGTTGCAATAGGTAGACAGTTTTCACAACACAATAATGTAACATTTATGACGGATCATTTCGTTATATATGTATAAATCAACTATAATTATTTCTGTCAATACACAAAGCCTTAGTCTTCAAATGTCTTTGACCATCATCTGCGCGCGAACGTGGCCTGGATTTTAGTTGAGGCGTTTAATATGTAGGTATAAGTTAATTAGTTTGCATCGTGCACTTAATATCGTGTTATACAATGCCATACATTTTTGATATACACAGTGTAATTAACTATATAGTACCTCCTCAAATTGTAACAAAGTGCATTGCATGCATGCATTATTATTATTACTAATTATAGTAATAATAATAATGCATGTAGTGTAAATTGTTATACATTCTGAAGTTAAATTTGTCCGGGAAAAGGTAAGAAAGTTCTCATAACTACAATCATCACAAAGTATTCCAAATTTTTGTTTACTTGTGCTCCTGTTAAACCTGTACTTATTTAACGCTTATGAATTCATGTTAACACTGTAAATAAGGAAACAGTTCAGACTGTTTACTACTATATAACGCAAAATAGGACTAGCGACCAATTAATTTCACGATAAGAAAACTCCATTTACAAATTAGTTTATATTTATACATTTGCACGCAAGCAGCTCAAGATATTAATTTTTAAAAACTTTGTTGATGTTCAGCGTTTTATGTCCTTGATTTTGAGAAAATATGATTTTATCAATTAAGTATTCTCGTTCTAGTACATACCTGATGGAAGTTATACCTACTCTCGGATGTTGTGAATAAGACTGTGTACAAAAACTTTCGTTGCCCACCGTTCACCGTGATTTATGTCTACATATACTAGCGTTGTTACTCTCGTGAAACAACATATTTATCGATACTTATTTGTCTGAAATGTATAAACTTTTAAATAATAGAAAAGTTAAAATTTTGTAGAGAGCAGTCTACCAAAGTCAGCAATAAATTATTTGCAGTTAAATGATATGATATGAGTCGTATCTTTTATTGACGTATTCGAGCACATAAATGATTAATTACTGAACTGTATGAATTGAAAGTACCATAAAACAAGAAGTGAAGTTATTGTTTTTGCTAGACAGACATCAGTTACGTCGTTTAAATTAGAATGTTTGTGTACTGTCGATACAAAACAGCAATGTATTGTTTTGAAAGCTAAGAATTACGTGTAAACCGGTTGGTCAAAGACAGTCTACGTCAGAAGCTATCTAACGAAATGTATCACGCGCACACTCCAGTGTGTTTGCTTACGTTCACGTCCAATGATCTGCATCTAATGTACCAAAGCTCTCAACTCTATAAAATACGCCTTCACAATTTTAGTTCCCACAGTAGCGATTAGTTCGAAGTTCTGTTGTTGTTTTATTACAGGGGAATGTTTATATCTAGCGTTTTTTTAAAGACTTTCAAAATAATGAAAATAGTTTTTATAGTAGTGAATTAGCCTTACGCACTGAATATTCCTTATTACATTAAAGCAAACTTGCTGGAGCAGACGAGTTATAGTAGGAGCTAATGCTTTACAAAAATTCCAAACCTATAGATCTGCAGCCCGACAAACCTAGACTTTTTGAAAAATAATAATATTATTGTATAAAACATGATGCCAAAGCGGTTATTGTGATATCGGATAACAGATTTATTATTATTCATTTATATAATTTTTAATTGTCCTAAACCAAGACTTCTAATCTTGGTTGACCAATATTGGTTTACCCATTTACATTATATTAACTAATAAATGAGGAACACACAAAAAAATGTGTCTGAATGATACATGAAATAAATACTACATTATAAAACTATGTATTATTTACAGTGATTTATGAAATCATAAATATAAACTGGATCCAAAACTCTTAAAAGTAAATAATGAAAACATGCTATTAAACAAGATGTTTTGACATGAAAGAGTGAAAGGTCGTTAGAATTCAACTCCCATTACATTCGTATTCCAAAAATTTTAATGATTTGTATTTCAAAATATATTGTAGATTAAACAAAACGTTTAAGCAGCTGAAATAAAATTAACAAATCTAATCGTCTCTGTACTGTACTGAGTAGTGCAGTGCAGTGCTGTACCTCTACCTACTGTACTGTACTGCACTGCACTGCACTATACTGCACTATACTTTTTGTACGTATGGAACGTACAAAAATTACGTGAATGTTTGTTTTTCTATAAGGTATTATTAATCACCGAGAATTTATCTAAAATAATTTCCAAAATCATACAAACTTTCCGAAATTCTTTTGCTTCACAATTATAGTACAGGGACATCCCATTAGATACCTACCCTCCTCCAGGAATTGCAGGGCCTGTAGTTAATTTTAAGAGATTGCTCCGAACCCGAATGATAGAATTGTCATGCGTGACGGTATCTAGTTTTTTTATAAAGTTAATTATAGTCTTGTAATAAAAACTTATAATTTAAAAATCCTGTAATGGGTTTGCTGTTGTTAATTCTTGTTAGTATTTAGATTTCGAATCTGATATATTGTCTAAAGTGTATCAGGAGTAATCGTGATTTGCATAATACTAAATATTGGCAAATGCACACATTTACACTTAAAATGTTAATGTATCAGAATATCAAATGAACAGAAATTATATTTTTCACAGACACCAGGTATTCACAGACTCACGTGTGAAACACGTGATGCTAACTTCTGATGTAGTATAATTATAATGCATCCTGTATTATAAAGTGCGCCATATTCGCCCCTTTAACATCAAAGAAACCCGATAACTCGGACATTGTAAACACAACATCAGCATCCACACTTACCGCAGAGAGCGCATATTCCCAGAATATGAACCGGCTTCCCTGATCCGTTCAAATACGAAATAAACCGCGTCACCGTTAATCCGGCGCTAATAGAGCCGACCTTGACAATCATAAATATTTATATCATAGTTTACGATGGTCAGTGTGAATGTCTTCTAATTTTAAAATGAGGTTGGTATAAGAAAATAGATTGTGTCGATGTCACAACCTTCTTCATAAACTCAGTCACGATTTAGATTAAGTATGAAGACATGACACTTGAAGTAGTATCAAATATGGGTACAAAATACTATTATATTCCAGTGTTACGTATTTTTATATCATGTCCTGTCGTGATAAAGCCGTCTACTTAAACGATTTATCACACAAAACTTTCTACGGTCAACGAGTTTATGAGTCAACTGAGCTCTGAAAGTTTTTATTACAGACTATCTTGAATCTGGCAGTCAGTGAATTGTCTTGTCTTAAATAGGTATACTTACCACATATTAGACGTCCTATCTTAAACCAAAACTGAAAAGTAGTGTTATAATTAATCTACTCCTAACAATAATAACTTAATATTATGATAACATAATTAATTTGAAAGGTCTTATCTGACTATGACGGTAAACATACCGCTAGATGGTTGGCTTACAAACACTTGCACCAACAGTGCTTTCATGGGTTGCCTACTCTAGAGTCTCTAGACCAACAACGAACACGCATACGGACGTGTAATAATGTGTTGTAATAATAATAATAAATAATAAAAATCTTAATTTGTCACATCGTTTGCAGGTCATACATTATAAACAAAACGTAATATATAGTTACAGAAAAAAGCGCATCGGCATTGAGAGGTTGGTAGGTTTGAGAGGCTGTAAGAGTTACTAATACCTAGAAGGGATTAAAGGGTGATTAAACCGTGATTAAAATAACTTTCCAGCCACTAGGTATGATGTTGGAAACACCCTACACCTGTTTACAACGCGGTTTGGAAATGAATATTTCTGGTTTAAATAAAACATGCTCATTCTGTTTCGTATTTAATTTTTATATTTATAAACCAGGATAACTCTTTTTATACTCAAATAAACAAAAGAGCAAAGCAAGAGTAACTGTTTAACTTCCATAATATAGGCAATCCTGGTTTAAATTTACCTACACTATATTAAACACAAAATATGTTTACAAAGTAATACCTTTGTTGCGTTTTTTAGGGTTCCGTACCTCGAAAGGAAAAAACGGAACCCTTATAGGATCACTTTGTTGTCCGTCCGAAGGTCTGTCTGTCTGTTGTCGTCTGTCTGGCAAGACACTTTTTCTCAAGAACGCGTGGAGGTATCAAGCTGGAATTTATATCAAATACTCAAGTCTACTGTCCCTTAGCGCTTGGAAAAAATCAAACTTTTAAGCCAACGCAATCAAAAGATACAGCCGTTTATGCGGCAAATTTCCGCAAATTTTCGACACTCGCAAGGGAATCAAAACCTACAATAGTACTCCATTTTTACCACTCAGATAAGTCGTAATATCATTCGCTTTACCTAGATACTATATTTATTATTTCGTTGATCCCGTTCTAAATATTTTTGGTACGCCACCAGCTACCGATTATTTTCCTCTGTTGTTTCCATACAAAAGTTGTCTGGAAGATATCGCTATTAGCGATAAGACCGCCCATTGTACTTGCCGCTTGGTATAAAATGTTACTAGTTATGTTTAATTTCTATTCAACTGTGGTGTACAATAAAGAATGTTCTATCTACGAGTATCTATCTACCCCTGCGTCCAACTATATAGTATAGGCATTCACCCGATATCTATAAATTATTTTTCTATGTTTACTATGGGCGTACATCTTTATAGAAGCTTTGTATTTTTAGTTTGATTGTGACACGGATTCTTTAGGATAGGTTGCTGGTAAACCTTGCTATATGGTATAAATGTGTTAGAAACTTAGAACACGTAACGTCACCTTTCAAAATCCAAAGTTTTAATTATAACGGTGTACTAATGAACTCTCTGTAACTGTACTCCTAAATTTAAAGACAATCTATTTATAATAGCGACAGTCAATTCTATATTGAAACGTTTCAACGTATACAAAAAGATATCAAAGCCTTTATTGCAGCATTGAAGCAACCCTACGGAAACCACCAAAGGTATTGATTGTCAATCAAAAGGTCATACACTCACCTCTTACCCTTTGGAACCTTCGGAACTAATCTGATAACCTTACTAAAGTAGATGCCACGAAAGTGGAGCACAAATGATTTTATTTCTTCTTTTATTAAACTTCGGTGCCTAAATACCTACGATATCTATACTAATATTATAAATGCGAAAGAACTGTCTGTCCTTCTGTTTGTCTGTCTGTCTATTCCGGTTTTCGCCCCTTAATTATTCAATTGATTATCATGAATTATTGTATTTTCAGGGTCACAGAAAATTACATAGGGTACCTTTCATCGAGAAAAATATGTCGAAAGATTGAAGAAAAGTACTATTCTCGAAGAATAGAAAAATAACTTAAACACGAGTGAAACCGCAGGCAGAAGCTAGTATTACTATAATTAGCTAGTAGTACTTTTAAACTTTAGAACCGCGATATTAAGAAACCTGGGCGATATGTCTGTACTGATTCGAAAGATGTATTTTGGTATGGGTCTGTTACTGCATCAGCGTATACTGTGAAAAGCTTTCAATATTTTAGTCTTAAAGGAAACAAAAATTGGGATTGCAGTAATAAGACCGAAGGGTCGGTATCTCTAAAGAGAGGTCTCAAAGCGACTAATCAATGCTTCTCATGACCAGATTGTTGGTATTTTCAGCGCAAAAATGAGAAGCATTGCCATTTAACCATTCTTCTTCGAATGCGGACCTCGATGAACAGAAATTCCATGACTTTACATTTCATTATTATTTATAACATTATTTTAAAGTACTTTATTATAATATATGTAGTAATTAATTTTATACTAAATATAAAATAATACTTAACATACCTACTTAATATAATTTTCGATGTCGATTGCAAATATATAATTAAGCATCTTATTGAGATTTTATCATTATGTAGATTAAAAATGATATAATAGGTATATCTCCGCATAATTTAAATGTTACATTGCATCTACGTAAACAGAAGTAGACAGACAATTTCAAATATTTCATCATTTCATAAACACGGTATATACACACATATTTGTATCAATGTGCGACTCTAAGCATGGAGAACATAAATAGAATGTATTCAAAGGACTTTTCTACAAAGCTGTGAAATTAGGGCGCAGTTCTTCGTATGGAATTTAACCTCAATAGGGTGAGCCTCACTCATTTGTACGTTAATTAAATGCCAAGCTGTTTAATGGGTTTTGAAGATACATCGATTCTTTGTTAATCGATTTACTTGTGTATCAAAGGTGAAGCGAACCGTAATACGATATTTATTTTTTAGCGTTCTGTAAGGTAAAAGTATTATTTTAATGCGCGGACGTCCGTTGTGACCAAGTTGAAAATAATTTCAAATCTTCATTTATATGTATAAGTAAAATAAAGTTAATGCAATCGTCGACCGTGATGTCGACGGATGCGATATAGAGAAGAACATTTCTTCTTATGAGTTGTGAACTAAATCTCATGAAGAGAAAATAATTAATGCTATTGATACTAAATAGCAAGCCTCTTGTGTCAAAGTCATTTATTGTTACAACTTAGGTATATTATTATTACAACATATATTGCATGATAGTCGGTTAAATAGTTGAGGCTGGAAAACGTAACAAACTAACAGATAAACAAACAAACTCACTTTCGCATTTATAATATTAGTTAGAGTATAAGTGCATTAAAACTGCACCTAGAAAGAAAAAAGATTAATTTTGGCTCACAAACACTTAAACTTTCGCACGAAGACAATAAAAAAAATAAAAACAAAAACATAATATTGTAAACCAAAAAGATAAAAAATAAAAAAATATTCAAAAAAATTGAGATTATATCATTTCTGCTCACTGACAACACCACATCTTCCACCTGACCACGCAGAAACCGCCTCCATAAAGGCCAATATTGTCAGTGAGCAGCGATACAACCTTCTTACTTCTGAAAACTTAAAGGATGCGCTGAAGTTTCATTATTTAACCGAATCAAACTATGCCACAGAGTTTAACCTAATATTATCCCAAGAATAGTCTGTTTTAAATTACAATAATTACAGCATTACACGTATACATAATAGGTTATGCATGTTTTTCTACCTCTTACCACGTATTCTACGCGTTTAATTAAATTCTCCTCCTAGGCTAGGGTGTACCGACAACATTACACAACTGGAATAAATTCTTGGCATTTCATAACGAACAATGTATGTATGATTGTTTAAAAAAAGTTTTGTGTTTTCATAACGTCATAACGTGTATTATTTTACTTCGATGTTATTAAGACTGGTATGGAGATATGCAGATAATGAACGACATAATGTCGGATTCTAGATTTTCCGAGTTAAGCAAAAATGTGGTGAGTTTTCCTGCATTCAGAATAACAAGGTTTGACGTTGACGTAGTGCTCAAAATGAAGACAAGCATTCACAATACTTAAGTATTGCTTATAACCTAAGCGTACCTAACATTATGTTAGTTTTGTTCGAAATTTAGCTTAATAGTATCCTACAGCAGAACCCATTTCACAACTATTATCTATGTATAATGGAAAACACGCAGTTGAGTTTCTAATAAATAAACGCAGCTAGACAGTATTAAAACCGTAATTCTGTTTTATTTTTGGCTGTTGAATAGGGTTGACATAGCTCTATAGGTGTGGGGAATAGGATTATTATCGCACAGTGGTACCACGGCTGTTACCGCATGTTTGTAGGCACCGATGACTACTGAGCTTTAAGTAAGCCGTCGTATACTTGTTTGTCGAGTAAGTTGACAAAGCGAATAAAGCGACTCCATATCTGGTGGACATCCATTTTGGGTTTCACCTGTCTACATGTCATACTTTTAAATTTTTCTTTGATTTTGATCACGACGCTGGACGCCTTGAAAAGGGGGACGTTTGGTATTTTAACCATGTTTTGTAATAACAGAAATACTCAAGTATAAACAAAGACCTATGAACAATAATGTGAAGGAGGGAGGAAGAGGGGGCTGTGAACACCCAAAATTAAAAACTAGTTAATTACAATATCCTCAACTTTTGACTTTTCTTTATTTTTAACACGCTGTTTAGCTTTACTTGTATGTAAATTTTAATCTACCTCTAATTGTCGTATCGAAATGAATCTTTGTATGTATATGTAGTTTGGATGACAATACTATAATTTGGCACCTTGGAGCTGATCTCATGATGGAGCTAGAAGGTGGATAGTGGAACTCTTCAGGGGCTACTAGTACACCCCTCGAGTTTGGGCTCATGTAATTCGTTTTGACGAGTCCAACAGATTGGGCTTGCTAACGATCGTTTGTTAGTGAAGCCAAGAGGTGGAGGTGGAGGAGGATTTTATACTTTTCAGTTCGCCATTAAAGCGTGTTTTTAACTCCGACAAAAAAAAGAAGGGTGTTTTAAGTTTGACGTGTCTGTCTGTGGCATCGTAGCTCCGAAATGAATGGAGCGATTTAATTCATTTTTTTTGTTTCAAAGATGACTTGATCAAGAGTGTTCTTAGATATAATTCAAGAAAATCTGCTCAGTCATTCGAAGATCATCAGCTCTTTTCTAATAGTTGAAGAGATTTTCGAGTCGGAGGTATTTTCAATGTATGACTATTAAGTTATACTAAACTATTAGAAGTAAATTTTAATAATACTTTGGTGGCGAGGTCTTCTGTTTGCAGAACAGTTGTTAAACTAGTTGTTAAAAAAATATAACTCTTATACATACCAATTACAATACGACTAAAAGAATGTTTGGGTTTTCATTTTATTTTTAACTTCATTACGCTTGAGTCTCCATCCATACGCTTGGATGTCGATTATCGCGATAAAAATATTCGCGATGAATTTATTCCTTAGTCTCAAACCCTCGAGTTGTTGCTCCCATCAAATTAAATTGACATTGGTACAGTGATTCCTTTCAACAATTATAAAGAAACACCTATTTTTGTGAGTGCTCTTTATTTTATGTGAAAAGAAGTATTGAGCTACCTTTCTGTAAATTAAAAAATAAAACTAAAGCTATTGACTACCTCTTAAAAGAAAATAATATTTATTCAACGGTAGTTAAAAAGCTTTACTTAATTACAATAATAAATATATGTTTTTGGATTTTGGGACATATTATTTATATACATAAAGCTATCTAGACTCGAGCTAAGCATAGCTTGTTTTGTGATTTCTAGAATACACATACTTAAAGACATTTTTTTGTGTTTTATTATTTTTGCCGGCCGGCTCGACCGGAGTGATACCACGGCCTCAAAGAAAACTGGCAGTGAAGCAATGATTGCATTGCTTTTCGCCGAGTGAGTGAGGTTACCGGAGGCCCTAACCCTTCCCTCCCCCCTCTCGCCCTCTCCCACCCTTCGCCTACTCCCACCTTAAAGGCTGGCAACGCACTTGTGACTCTTGAGTTGCAGGTGTCCATGGACGGCGGTAGTCGTTTACCATCAGGTGACCCGTCTGCTCGTTTGCCCACTATACAATTAAAAAATATATATTATATTTTATTATATTATATTACTTTGATTTCCTGTCCTAGAGGCTCTACAATCACAAGATGGACACACGGGTACGCGACCCCAGCCTCTTCGAGCTACTGCAGTCTCAGTCCCGTTTCCATATCCGATAGTTGCGGTATCCCTTACCCTAGCTCCCTCACCCTATCTATTTTGCTTACCCCAATTTACCTTCTTCCTTTGTCAAGTCTGAATACGACTACATTCCCAAGTAGGGTTGGTGTCAGGCAGACATAAAAGAAACAAGCCAAAACGCTTTGCAAAATTGAAAAAATAAACTAAAACAAAAAAACTGTCAGTCGTAAGACTGCACGTCAGAAGTAAAAACATAGCTTACATTTACCCAGACATCTGTATATACATATGTATCAGAGCGTGACGGTCACGCGAGTTCAGTGCTTTTTCCCCACACCAAAAGTGCCCAACGTGCCTAAAGAAGTTTTCACTTGAAAATCTATACAGCTACACATTGCGCCGACCCTATATAAAATTGTCAAAAGGGCAGGAAGATGATATTCTTTCATTTTAAAAAAGACAACTTCCGCATTAGGAATTACTCCTGTGTCGCGGAGGACTTTACAAACATACAAATAACGGACACAAAGAACACCAAGACTGGTGGGAATCGAACCCACGACCTATGGCGTAGCAGTCAGGGTCACTAACCACTAGGCCAACAGGCCTATAACAGGTATTTATACATGCAAACACTCACACTAAGGCAAGTAGACATATCGAATACACTACTGCCGCGCCACTGTGAATATATATTATAAAGCTGAAGAGTTTGTTTGTTTAGTTGAACGCGCTAATCTCAGGAACTACTTGTTCGAATTGAAAAATTATTTTAGTGTTGGATAGCCCATTTATCGAGGAAGGCTATATAACATCACGCTACAACCAGCGGGAGCGGAGTAGGGACCATAAACGTAGGTGAAACTGCGGGGACGGCTAGTTATCCATAAGAGATCGCCTGGTGATCGAATTTCGACCATAATTCTTTACTATATTTAGTTTTAAATGTTTTGTTTTATTTTATTGACCAGTATAACTTGAACGGTCACTGTAAAGCTTTCCGTGCCATGACAAGTCAACATATATACTGGATGCGTGTAGCTTAATGTAGCCGTTTTCACATAATTTTTAAATTTGTAACACATATTGTTCAAACTTTAAATGTTCCAAGTTTCACGCTCCTACGTTGTAAATAAATACGTACAAATAATTCACTTCGCGTATTAATATATGTAAATTTTTTTTTTCAAAATTGAAGTTCTAAACTTGAACTCTCTCTCGAAGGGTTAATCCATCTAGTTCTACTATAAGTTCTACGATAGAACAAAATGGACAAAAAATCCAGACAGTTCTGCTGCCCACCGCGATAGAACAAAATGGACAAAAAAATCCAAACAGTTCTACTGGTCACCGCGATAGAACAGAATGGACAAAAAACATCCAGACAGTTCTAATGGTCACCGCGATCTCAAACCCAGTAACACCTGTACTGAGTACTGTCATGGGGACATTATAATGTCTTATACAGCTATTGCTTTAGAGGTCGTTACTGAAAATTTATCTCTCTAACCATACCTACATTAATATTCTGTATTGCACGCAAAGCGTGTTCATTTGATTTCATTTATTTCTTAAAAAAATAGGTACAATGAGCGCAAATGATTTGTAGTTCATTTCAAATTCATTCATATTATTGGAAATAATTTTTACTATCTTACTTTTTTTAAAATGAATGTATTAATTACAATAAAAGATAAAGCTAAATTTATCTATTCAATTAATTCATTTTAATGTCTGTAGCAATATTTTCAAATTAATAGTTCTTAGTTAAAATTCATATCGATATTCAAAGTAAAATAGGATAAAAACCAATTAGGTTAATTAAATTTCATTAGGGGTCCAAATAATCCAAAGTAGCATCAACCTACCTACCTACCTATAGTAATAGCTAAATGATAGTGTAAATGTACTATCATTTAATAATTGTTTTTTTTTTTTTTTATTAAAAAGCATTTCCTTTTTCTGTTATACCTACGATTCTATTGGACTACGCTTCACAACAGCAGCGTCTTGTAGTATTGAGATGTTTTTTTAACCTTTCCAAGAAATTTCACCGTAATTATATGCCTCCAAAAATGTTTTAGCTTACACATATAAAATTTCAACTGACGGATATTGTCTTACCTTTTAGAAACATTAAAATGTCAAGTCATAACAAAGAATTTATGTCTGGAGCAAAATACAGTCTCTTAATGTTTGATGTTTTCGATTTCAGTTCACCGGATTTCCATAAATAAATACATACATTAAATATCAATACGTATAGCATCAGTTTCTGCAATCTAAATATAATTTTATCGCGAATGAATCATATTTATATTTTCACATGTTGAAAACTAAAAGTAAACAGTAAAATAACAAAATAAACGTAAAATGTAAGTAACACGATTCATATGTGTCTGTCAATGTCAGTTTCTATATTCATAAAATAAATAAAATCTTAAAGCTTAGAGCGATTTGCTAAATGTTTGGAAGGAGCTAAGGAAGAACCAGCACAATTAAGAAAGCCCTTGTTATCGGCTACGTTCAATAACATTTATCCAACGTCCATGACGACCACAATCATTAATGAAAATTGGAGAAAAACATTACATGAATTTGCATGTTAGAAACATGCAAATTCATGTAACGTTTTTCTTACTCTAATACATTCGTGTGTGTCTGAAACCATACGATTTTAAAACACTAAAGTCAAGTCGAAGGTAAAAAGAAATATCATTTTTTTTAATTCCTATTACTCGTCAATATCTCTACTAACAAAAGAAAGAAAAAGAAAATCGGCTGACAAACAAAGGACAGAAAGGTACTGCAATGTTTTGTCTCTACCTATCTACAAAAAAAAAACTATCTGATCCAAAACTTTTTTATTGTAATCACTAATGCTCGTCAATAGCTACAAAACAAAAAACAAAGAAAATTGGTCGACAAACATAAGAGAAAATGGTTGTTAACTATTTGTCTTTACCTATATAAATATATGTATATGGAGAAAACGTTAATTACTACTTATTAGAGATGAAACGAACAGCTGTTTGGTATATCTGGTATCCGGCCAAACTTGAGGCCGGATAGCCAGGTATCCAACCCCCGGATATCTGTTATCCTGGACGTTGCAAGTAATGTCAAGTTAAGATAAGTAATAGAAAGATACGAAACTGAGCCCAGAATTTGTGATTTACCATGCATGAGGGCCGCGAAAGCACAAAATAAGTTGTAAGTATGAAATAGATATTTATAAAAGTGTCTTGCGACGAGTCCTTCAGTAGCATTTTATCTTTAATACCGACTAAAAAGTATAGATGTAGTAATAGAGTCGAATGTATTTTGCAAAGCTTTCGTTCTGGAATTCCTTTAATGAGGTAGCAAATACAAATAATAAGTAATTAGTCTCACTATTAAGAAATAAATGTAAAATAAATTTTACTCCAAGTTAGTGGAAATTAGTAGCGATCTTGACCTTTATACTTGGTGGTCAGATACTACACAATACTCGAACTTCACGAAGTTTGTCAGAGTTTGTATGAAAAATGTCCCCTGCAACAGTGTATACAGCAGAGAACTTTTTCTTAGCTGGTTTTGTACATGAAGGCAAATGAAACCGTTTATTTCTTCTTCGCAAAGAAATTTGTTTATTTAAAAGTCAATTTATCTATGCTACTTACTATACTTTTACTTTTTTAACGTGAGGCAAATGAAACAATAAAATATAAAAAAATGAGATGTTTCTAATTTAAAAATGAAAAAAGAAAAAAAAATTAGTGTATTGTACAAATAGTTCTATTTGAAATGTATGATATCAACTATTTTGACTTTGATTTCACCCAGACAATTAGTCAATTAATCCATTCAATTATAACGTGTACGCAAAATTTGTAACGGTGATCGGTTGAGAAGTAAGGACGTGAAACAGTAACAAATTAACAAACAAACTGACATTCGCTTTTGTAATATAAGTTATAGCTAGGATTATAAGGCTTGATCAAAGACTTTTATACAAGATGGATTTTTTTACACTTATGATAAAAACTTCAAAGTTTCCAGTTCTATGATTAAGTTGAATGTTTTTTTTTTACACTCTTGAAGTACTTATGTAATTTGCACCGAACAACAGTAAGGCTTAAGCTCATTTTCAAAAAATAATACCTAGGATGTTATTCTACTGAGTTTTGTAAGAAATTAGGGAAGTATTATCGGAAATGAACTAGCGGCTGGCATTTAGCCAATTCTTATGTTGTTCCTGTCACACGTTTCAAAGTGAGTTCAAACTTTTACATGTCGTTCTACAATATGTGTAACTTCACGCAGATACTTGCGAAATTTAAATTAAATTAGATGAACTCACAAAAAATGTTAACACTTTAAAACTGGGCAACTTTCGAGGCATGTCATACTTTTATCTTACGTAGTTTATGTTGCGTCATTTATAATACGGAGCAGCGCGAGAGCTTTAATTCCGTGATACAGTCAGGTCAGTAGCTAGGTACTAAATATTTGAGCTTGATAAGGTTATTATGTGATATCTATCAATTAAATAAGAACCTGTTTTACACGAACGAAGGTATAAATGAATAACATTTGCCCTCGTAGTAACACTGATGGTGATGGTTGCATGGATAACATTTTGGCCTTTATTAACCCACGACGAAATAAAGCTTTTCAAGACAACTCGTATATATTTTTTTTATAAACAGTTGAGCTTACACCAACTTGAACAACGCCGAGTACTTACTTTTTATTAGTCCTTACTAACTCGATCACATTTAATGCAAATTGTTATTCTCAGCAGGAGTTATTTATTTATTTTAATTTATTCATTTCTCTTTATTGTACACCTTTAAGTACTAAATAGTGCAAACAAGTTACAAGTGTTAAGGTATAACAATCGGCAGTCTTATTACACACGGCGATTTTATGGTTATGTTATAAGATATTATATACCTAATACCATATTTATCTACCTATATTAACTATAAACATATTACATACATTTATTAATATGCATATTACACATACACTATAATTTTCTTTTAAAAAAAGTATCACAGACTTCAATGCACCAAAATACCTAAATCGCTTCAAGTATGTATGTATAAAATTTGAATCGATTTCTCCAGGATCCCATCATCAGATCCTGATCTGATGACTATGGGACCACCTGGGAAGTATACCCTTTCAAACAAAAGAAGAATTACATAATGTACATAAAAGAAAATATATATACAGTGGAATATAGAACCTCCTCCTTTTTTGAAATCGGTTAAAAAAAAAATATATAAATAATAATACAATTAAAAAATAATGACAAATACATAATACAGATAAGTAACCATTCAAGTTTAACCTGTGATAGTGCGTCGCTCGGGATTACATAATATCTAAATATCTTCTTTTTCCATATCGAAGACTGATCGTGTGCTATTTATCAAATCAGTACAACATGCAGTTTTCTTAACCCAACTCGAAAGGATCGTTGAAATTAGTTATTTTCCACTAAAGTAATTTTAGTCTACCATTTGTGAAGCACCGTGACCGGAATTTTAAGGAAATTCCTTTTTTAAAGCCGCAGCTCAAAGGGGTATTTGAAAGTTAAATGAAGTGGTACCCGTTTTCAGTGTCACGGTTTAACTTTGTTTTACGTTTTCGTACAAATGAAAGCGTAAGTTTAAACACGAATCGAGTTTAAATTAAAACACGAAGCGAAACTTGGTGAACACTTCATCACCACATAGCTTCAGGATTAATAGTTGATAAGTGCTAAAAGTAGTTATAAATTTAATGTATATTAAACGATAGAAGAGGCGTCCTTTGACCTAACAGAGCTTTGGGCTCCATGCGTTAGAGTTTATTCACTCAATATACTACTTAGTTACTTTTTGTGTGAAGAAAATGTGCAATGGTGGCCCTCCCTCACACGTAGGGCTGCCATTCATCCGGGTTTCCCCGGATTTGTCCTAGTTTAGAGGGCATCCGGGGAGCGTCGGGCGGGGTTTTCAAAAAGTATCCGGGTAAAACCCGGACACTCTGTGCCAAGGAACAATTGTAATTCTTATATGAATCGTTAACAAGCTAAAACTTTAAATGGAATCGGCATTTTTTTAAGGTGTCCGAGTAAGAATCTCGATTTCACCCATGTGTCCGGATTATTTTAAGTTTTTGTCCGGCGTCGGCAATTTAAGTGATGCAGGCCTACTCACACGGAGCTTTCGGAGCGCGTGAAATATTACAACCGCTCCGTGGCGAGCTACGACGTGTTCGTATAAAAGCTATATAAGCCAATATCCCTTTATATCTTGGGATGTCCGAGCCGCTTAAAATTAAGTTAGTTATATGTTATTTTGTATTGAACTGAACGCAGAAATGAAATATATATTTTACATTCTGTCGAGGTAAGTCAATCATACATTGTATGTTGAATACAAGTTCTATGAAGTAACTTCAGTTTAATTCTTTGACGATACTTAAATAACGATTACATACATGGTGTCATGACAGGTAAGATTAACGACAGCCTACTACGCTACGCTATCTTTCGCTAGGAATCGCGAATAACCAGCTCTAATTAGTGCAGTGACAGCTGTATATGACGCAATGGGCGCATCAGAGCCAAATGCGAAGTCGTAATGCACCGTGTGCCCTAACGCAACCGCATTACAGTTTGAGGTGACGTGTACTAACAGAAATACACTCCGAGGAAAGTGAATCCATCCCGGGATTCGAAAGCAACCTGGTGCTCTGCCAGCCCAGCGGTGCCAACTGGGTGAACACTGCTCCGCCTCGCATCCGACTCCTCTTCACTGGTGCATGACTTATGGCATTACTCAAATTTGTTGTCATACATAAAACATTTAGATTATGCTTTGTTGTATTACAGCTGTCACGAGCCTAGCAGAAGTGAAATTAATTTGTATCAAATTGGATCCATCAATACAAATAAATAAAATTGAAGTGTCTGTTTGTAATGTAAAAATAATAGTTTTTTTAAGCTCTTACAATTATTTGCGTGATACCTATGTCGAAAAATCCGTTTTTTTTTATTTTTCTTTGTCTATCTGTCTGGCTAATCTCCGGAACGGGTAGACCGATTTCGACTTGACTTTGCACACTGGCAGATAACTGGTATTATAATGAGTAACTTATGCTACTTTTATTTTGGAAAAATAATTAGGGTTCCGCGCAAAACATATAAATATATACACGAGAGCGAAGCCGCGCGGGAACTGCTAGTGTATATTATTCTCAATTTTTAAGAAGTCCTTTAAGATAACTGCAGAATCTACTATGTACGAGTATACAATATACTACTATGCTTAGGTTTTTTTTATAAATACATATGTTCTACAGGTTTTTATACATATATTGTGTCATGCGTACTGTATATACATAGTGTCAGAGAGTAGGTACACTTCTTGGACTAGTGATGGGATTAGCAACGGTAAAGTAACTGTTTGAAATCCCACTTAGTACACATACCACTCATACGACAACCCTTGAGCTTAGTTTAAGGAGTATTACCGTGGGAGAGCGATGCTGCGATTCTGCCGGGCCGGCTCGACCGCAGTGATACCACGGCCCCACAGAAAACCAGCTTGAAGCAATGCTGTTGTGTTTCGCCGTGTTTCACCGAGTGAGTGAGGTTTCCGGAGATCCTAAACCCCCTTCCCCTACTTTATTCTGTATACTGTATTCATGTATCGATTTATTTAGTTATTGTGTGTATTGTATAATATATAATATTAGAATTATGTATAATATTAGAATGATCTGCTTATGTGTTATTTGTCTTGTTATTTATGTTTAATTAATGTTACCCTTGTATGTATAGTAATAATTATGGTGTATGCTACCCTTGCACCATGATGTAGAGTAATAATTATATTATATATAGTATATAGAAAACCAGCGTCAGGCTTTCGTCTGACACAATGCTGAATTGGGTCTGTTTTTGGCACTACAAAATTGTTTATGTTACCAATATTTTTTATGTGTTGCCAAAATAAACATTTTCTTTCTTTCTTTCTTATTCCCACCTTAAAAGCCGGCCGGCCCACTTTTCAGTATTATATATTTTAGTTTATGGGACTTGTGACTCTTGGGTTGCAGATGTCAATGGGCGGCGGTAGACACTTGAACCGTCAGCTCGTTTGCTGGGATAGGGTTCCATAAAAAAATTGTTACAAGAATACTAGCTTTTCGTCAGGTATAGTCTAGAAGCAATACAATTCGTAAAGACCAACAGCTTAAGCAGCTTTGAAGATCAGATAATACCTAAATACCAGCGGTATTCTTATCGCTAAAAGAGATCTATTCCGGGCAGCCTGTAGATAAGACGGTGAATTAAGTAACAAGGCTCCGTTTATTACCTTATATTATAGAATATACAACATTTTAAACGCTATAAGAACAAAGGTAAGGTAACGTAATTAGGAACATTATATGAAAATACGGGCCCGCCCACCGCCCAAAGTGTCTCTACGCTTAGTTATTTAAATAGTGTATACAGATATCTGACGGTATAAGTAATTTATTGCACGTAACCCCACGTTAAAGCCGTCGTAGAGCACCTTTACCATGGTCTTAAGAATAAATTAAGCTTGAGTGTCCCGATTATTAAAAAAAAGATTAAGATATGTAACATCACGTTACAATACTTAAGAACTATGCAAATATAAAATGAGTTCAACCGCATAGCAATAGTTATGACATAAAGTCGAGAAAATTACAAAAAGCTAACAAGGATAAATCATCATCAAGGATCAACCAATCTTGCATTCCATTGCATCTGCCCATCTAAAGATTGTAAGAAATCGCAACTAGCGAAAAGACTGCCGTTGGTACCATTAGGGGACGTCCATTAATTATGTGAGGTGATTTTGCCGATTTTTCGACCCCCCTCTCCCCCTGGTCAGATGTCGTAAGACTCCCTCCCCCCCCCCTCCACTATTCTCACGTGAGATTTTACAAAAGGCATACGTTCACGTTAATTAAATTGTAGTAGGAGCAACTGCGGTTGTAGTACCTACCATTTACCCCTACTACTTTACATTATTATTATCCATTTACATTATATTTACATTTTACATTATATACTATTTTAGTGGAGAAACATATCTTATTTAATTTAACTCAGTTTTCTCGCAATTTTACACTGTTTCTTGCAGAAAAAACATTACGTGATATCTGCCGAGGCCCACGTGAGATTGGGTGAGATTTGGCTCGATCCCCTCCCCCCACTAAACGCCTCACGTAATTAATAGACGCCCCCTTATTTGTTTATCTTTGTAAATATTTTAAACTGTTCGTCATGGTGTACAATAAAGAGTATTGCATTGTATTGTAAATGTTATTCAAGATTCGCATCGTTTGAAGTATTAACATAACTTGAAATCCACGAAACTTCTTCCTATTAGGAAACTGTCATTTGCACGATACCACAAGTTAGTTAAAATATTAGTTAAAATAAAGACTTCTGGTTCAATTGTCATTCTACTTACACAAATATCGTAAAGCCAGTATCAAGGTTCATGTAAGAAGCAAATACATATCAAAAAGTATCAATTTTTATAAAGCCTCCAGCTTATAAAGAGTGTCATGGTCAGCTTTTAGCTTAAAGATAGTTTATAACCATTATGGTCGTTTTATTATAAATGGAAGGTGGCAAAAAAGCGTACGTTCGTTAGATATAGTAAGCAGTCATTTCGTGCTCAGAACCTATCCACTTCAAAGGACACACGCGCTCGGGCCGCTGCTACGGCGAGCTGCCGGCTATGTATAACTATTAAAAACCCTTTTTGAAATACTCTATACTGCAGTCATTTAGAACAACTATGGCACTCCAAAACATGCTTTTCCCAAACGTTAGTTTTACTGCTTCCACATTCGACTGCTTTGCCTTGCATCCAAGTCAAACGAATACAACCATACGCAAGATAAACTTAGTGCTAACTATTCCATATTTTAATGATACCTCTGAGAAACTTTACTACGAATCCTATTACCCTTTTAACAGCTAAAGCAGAGACATTTCACTTGAAATAATACTACCAATTTTAAATGAGAAGTTCTTGTAATTAACTGAGGGAAATCAAGAGTTCATTTTGAATTAAATTAATATAAAGTTTTCATACGAAAGAGGAACTTTGGTTACGAAAAGCAAACAATATAATTATTATCTTTAAACTTCTGGGCCCTGGTACCTATTGTGTAAGCATGACGTTACATTAAACAAAATGGCTTCATCTTCACATATTTACAAGTAGCTACATAGAAGTATAAAATCAAATCAAATATATTTTGTACATCTAGGTCCAACAAAGTGAAACAATGGTGATGAAATGTGAAGACAATTAATGCTTAAAGTTAAAAGCTACTGAGAATAGTAGAAGTACCATGTAATGATAATTTACGACCACGCTTTGCCAATCATCATTAAGAGCGGTATTAATTTCACCGTGCACTCAGATATTAACATAAGATAATTAAACAAATAATGAATAATATCTCTGATAGCCTGGTGGTCGAAATTCATTATATGTTGAATGTTTTATTTTACATCATCCATTACATTGAACTATTTGTAAAATAAATCAAGCTATTAATTTTCAGTATAAGTTAAACTGTCATTGTATAGATTAGGCTTTCAAGGTATAATAATAATAATAATAAATAAAACTTTTATTTCATAAAAAGGAGCTGTAGTACATTACGTAACTTATAATGATAACAACAAACACTTAAATAATAACTGGTACTACTGTAACTCGGTACACTTAGCGGTTCAAGTACTGTCCTCTTAAATAGGCTACAGTAAAGAGAAACAGTGCCACCTCCTCAGAGATTGGAAATACAGTGTTTGAAAATACAACATTATCAATCATGTGAGTACTAACTATTCCTTAATTTTTTATTTCTATTCTTGTGTGTGTGTGTGTGTGTGTGCGTGTGTATATGTCTGTGTGTGTGTGTGTGTGTGTGTGTGTGTGCGTGTGTATATGTCTGTGTGTGTGTGTGTGTGTGTATTTAATATACTGGACGCGTGAAGCTTGATGTAGCCGTTTTCATATATTTTTTAAATTTTATTTGTTTTTTTTTTAAGTATACTAGTAACGTTGGTAACACATTACTAGTATTCTTGTTAACCTCTCCAACTAAGCTAAATGCTTGTATTAGGGGTGGTCGGGTTCGAACCTATATATAACATCTATTGTTTTAAATTTTAGCTTTGTTCTTCTGAGTCTTCTGAATACAAACTTCGAGTATTTCACATTTCTCTGTGTTTGAAATTTATTTAGAAATGGGTGCAAAGAATTCCCTTTGCGGATAAATATGTAAGCATTATTATTAGTCTCAATAGCATACTAGGTCACCTGAATAGCAGCGACCCCAATATCATTAATTATTATAATATGTATTTCCTACTGAGCAAGCGAAATGATTGTTCCATGTGTATATAAATGTTAGCTTACACACGTTTGATATTAAGGTATAAATACTAACACAATTTACTAACAAGACAAGTATTAAGAAAGTATTAAAGAGATACAGAACACGCCACCACAGTAGTTTCACTACAAACAAATAGAGATTAGGTAGAAAACGTTAAGTCTCTACTCGCTATAATACAATGGGTACTTTTATGTACAGATGCAAAGTACTAGAAAACGATTAAAACGGTGGTAAACGTAAACCAAATCTCATATTAAATATTATCTGATATCTAACGATAAATACATATGGGCTACAAATATTGTTACTATTTGTCATTGATTGAGTAATCGAACTCCACGTGGAAAAAATATAATTTGATGGCTAGTTGTGTAAAATTGAAGCAAACTGGAAAATAATTATAAATGAGGTATTTACTTCGAGTCATATCTCAAGTGGAACATCGCTGAAGGTTTTTTGAAATAGGTCAGGGACTGACCGGGTGTTTGTGCCAGTGAAATAACAAATATTTTATCTAATAACCCCTAGCTAGCGAGGAAAACTACTTTCATAGACGAGGTAGACCTTAATTTTGTTTTTTACATTATGATTAACTTCATATTTCTTAGTTAAAAAAATTATTAGTTGCCTTTAATCGATGCTGTCGTATCCGTAGAAGTAAAACAGACTCAAAAATACTGCAAAACCCAAGTCAGCTCTATATCCAAGTTTACAGCATATGTTATAGACCGGAACAGTTTTGAATTGCAAAGTAATTTGGCTCCAAATTTAAAATTCCATATTTTTTCCAAAACTCCCAAACACATTCCAAGACTTTACATTTTTTTAAATCAAACTCATATCAACCATTTAAAGGTTTCCTAAATCTAAAAGAGGAACATGATGTAGCAGCATTTTACTATTTCTATTTAAATTTAAGATCAAATCTAGTTGCAGCAGGTAAAACGTACAGACTTGATTTTCACTGATAAGTCAAATAAGGATTTTTTTTCATTCTCTCCTGGTTACCGGGTGAAAAATACTTAACACACGTTTCACTTAAAACAAAGAATAATATTTTCAAAAATTGAGTGAATGTTTTCAGCTTCAACGTATCTTTCTACCCATGCAAACGAGTCGAATAAAATCATAAAAATAGACCATTAAAATATGACGTTGATTGTGTGTTTGTGAACGAAGGACAAACTAACAAAATGTGAAAATAACTCTGTTTCTGTTCTGTAAAACACTACAGACAGATTAGGTAAAGAAGTAGCTTACTTTTTTGCCTAGTGTCAAAGTTCTTAATAATAAAGGTTATGGATAATTCATGTAAAAGTATTTTTTTAAATAATTGTCAAACGTGGCTATCGTGTGATTCCTGAAGTGTGTACAGTGGAGCCGGACAAAAACTAGCAGATAGATACAAATTGTCTAAATTGTATTAATCCAAACTTAGAAATACACAAACGCTTGTTTAGTTGAACGGGTTTCTAATAAAGTCATGTTAATATTTCAAGTACCTACACAATCAAAATAATTTAATTATCAGTGGAAATAACTTTAATACGTCATAACCAATAAATCATTATGTCATGGGGACATGAATAAACACAAAAGCACTTGTGGAAATGGGATCCTATCGATTAATTAGATATGTACTAAGATTACTCTGTTATCAGTTTATCACTTATTAATAGTGTGATAACAAAACCCTTTTAGAGACTGCTGCTGAGTTATCAACTCACTCTGATGTTTATTATTAGGTACTTAAAAGCATTTTTTAAATCGCAATGGTGTTGTGCGGTCTTCCTTCATGTTATTTCAATATATTATGTGCCTCAAATGTTTTTATTATATTTTATTTTTTTGTATTTTTCATTTTTTAATACAACATACGCTCTAGTGATGTTCTTGATATCTAAGCAAACTATAGAAAACCTACAACTAATGTGTATAAAGTACACATAGACTGAGATATTTTAACAAATGTGGGGATCAATCAAACAACACTGGACACTGCGGGAATTTGGCGAGGTGACCACTTTAACTAATTTAAGTTTTAGATAATTGTAATATACAAGTCAAAGTCACTATTGCCTCAGAAAGGCGGTATGGTATATTATTAGGGAAGGCAAATCTTGTTTCTTAAAAAGACAATTTCTTTTAAAAACCTGACCCTGTTTCGCAGAGGAATTTATTTTAACAATTTGTCCTGCAGTTTTTTTGGCGATACAACTACCTTAAATTAAAACTGCTTTAATTAACAGGCATTATAAAAGCATGCACCACGATTGAAGTTATGAATTTAAAAAAAATATTTGTGTTTCAAATGCCACCAAAACATGACAAAATATAAGAAGGATTGTGTTGTGGGAATTACTGTTGTGGTAGATGAAGAGTAGAAAAGCATCGATATTGCGCATGTGCGTGCATGCTTGTTTAACCAAACAAACTTTGCAAAAGATTTTTTTTAAATAGACAGCCTTATTTTTAACTATAGAGTAGTTCAAGCATATTATAGCTTTTATTGAGTTTACCTGATTGTTAACAAAAGAGCCATAATAATGGAATGTAAAGAAAACTCATTTGAAGACGATAAAATACTTGCAAAATCAAATAAGATTAAATGTTCAACCTTGTTGTTAGCAAACAGCCATTTGGCAATCGTTTTTAGTGTAATATCAACAAGAACACCTCACTCACCGCTCTCATACACAATTAACTAAATGTTTGAGCTTGTTTAAAAAAGTGATTAATAGTTTCCAACTAAATACTATCTTATAATTAAGTACTTAAAATTTTACTTGCTTTGGAACATTAGTAAGGATAATGAAAATCCTTATTTTCTATATTTACTAACATACATATTATATTGTCTAGAGAATAATACTAAGGAAGTATAAAATTAGTACCTAAGAAAGGCGGATGCAGAACATTGCGTCCGCAATCACACGGACGATTAAACCGACACACTATCGGCGGCATAAAACTTCTACGATCTGGAATATGTGTGCATAATTACTACGCTTGGCATAGCGCTTGGTGATTTCAGGAAGATCACATTGAAACGGTCTACTAGATGACGCTCTCCAGTCACCATAAAGGATCCGATGGTAAAACTATTTCTAACGTTATTCTTATTATCAATCAGAATACAGGAAAATACTAAAAAATCGTTTTGCCTAAGATGACAACTTTGTTCATTAAATATAATAAATATATAATTAAGCCTATTATAGCTATGATGCAACAACCTGATAACATGCCAGCAGGATGTACTAGCAATACCGTGTAGTACATTCAGCGCATGGGACTTTAATTTATGCGACCTTCAAAAATATATTACATTCAAGGGTAATACAATACAACAAATAAACAACAGCTAAACGATACAACACCCAAAATCTTCGTTTGAATGACCAAACTTCACAAAACAATGGATAACAAACATGACCCATACAATAAACAATTTGATACGCATGCGATGTTGGCGTTGAAAGCTTGACGTGTGTAGATACGTAGGTCGAGTCGTGCTGATGGCCCTGTAATATTCCCATTACGTGCGATAAAAACATATACACGCGTGCTGTGACATCCTATCAGAAAATGATATCAACTGATAGCATAAAGAGGAAAGGCGTGTTAGAAATTTGACACATCATCTTCAACCATTTATAATATAGATTGGCAGATACGAAAAACATTATTATAGAGGGTAGTCTACTTTCACAAGTAAAGGTTAAAAAGGCATATATGATACCTCAAACCTGGTAAAATAAAGAAATGAACAAATGGTTTTACGGTTCTTTCTTTTCTGAGGACTTACCGCAGCTCGAAGAAATAGTTGCTTATTAAGGAAAATTTTACAGTTTACTTACACAAAGTCGCTTTTGTCGTAACCTTTTAATGTGAAAATAAATTTATAGTTTAGATCAGGACGCTCATTTCAGGATACCCATGTTCTAAAATACCAAGTGATATGACATATTGAAATAAAACTATTTTTCACGGATTCTATCGCGATTTATTTGGTGTTATTTTACTTTATATACTGATCCCGACGTTTCAGTTGCTTTTCAGCAGCCATGGTCACGGGTAGACTTATAATAGTTTTATTTCAATGTGTAACATTCGCGTAAACTTTCGACAATATCATGATATGACATAGATTTCATTATAAGTTTAGTAAGTATAGGTACAGTAACAGTCCGCAAAATTCGAGGAAAAATTAAGCATGATATAATCATACAAATTCAGATGAGCAATATGTAAACGGAACATCCGTTAAGGTTGAATAGACGAAATTAAATCTCTAAAGAGTGGGTGTATTATTCATTAAAAGTAACATTCACAAACGAAATGTAATAATGAATTTCCATACAAACTTTTAGAGTCGAAACATCACTTCTACTTTATTTTATTGTGTTACTCACTGTAACTGCCATGGTAGACAATCTATATTATTTTAATCGATACCTAAATACATACATTAAATTGTGCTCCCTTATGAGCTAAAAACCGTCCAAGGAAATATCAGCTCCTATAGTGCTAAGTAATACTTAGGTATGTATACATACATCAGGTGACCCGTCTGCTCGTTTGCCCCATAGAGCATAAAAAAATTGCTGCTATCTGATTACTACACGAAGTACCTACAAAGATTAAAAAAATACCAAGGCAACTTTGAACCGCATTCTAACAAGCATATAAATATAATATATTAAATATTCGACAATATTTTATTATATTTTTGCCAGAGTCCTTCAAATCTTGACGAATATTGCTAGTAACTTTTAAAGTAATTAGGATGGAGCAGTGCACCATACAATGCCTGTACAGACCTAGAGAATGGTATATTCACGACAAAAAGGTATTTCGGGCAGCAATATTTTAATAGTCGTAGTAGTAGCATTGTAGAGCCAATTTCTTCTCGAATCTGAGGCGCCAGGCCTCATCCCTTTACAAAATTGCGGTGAGAGAGCACCTCTGACATATTGTGGTATTTTTACTGGTGAATGGGTTTGTAGTTTTGGATAAGATTGATAGTGTGAGTGACACCGCTACGTTGTTACTGTTTATAATAGGCTAGAGTAATCGGCGGGTGAACTTATGTTTATGTTTTCTCTTAAATGTAAATAAGTTTGTTGATAGCTGGCTTGAACGGTTAGATAACATTAGTCTTCTTTAATAATAACAGAGTAAGCAAAAGCAAGGAAAAGCGCACAGGATTTATAATTTTTTTTCTTACATCAATTAAGAATCAAACACGTCGTCTTTGACGTTATAGATGACGTCGAAATGCTAGTGTTTAAATATTTTTATACGTGTAACTTACATATGGAATTACTCAAAAAAATTAAAAAATAGAAGCATATATATTCCCTATTTTTGTAATATCATACCGTATTATTATAAAATAAATATGGTAGGTAAAAACGAAAACTATTTATGTAAAACACCATAAAAATATCTTAGTCAGACTTGTGTTTAACAAGAAGAACTTGAACACTTTTTGATGGAGCATCGTATGGTTTTAGTTGGTTCGACATCCTACTTAACATGTCACGTCGTTATCGTTCTGAAGGCATTTTGGGTAGCACGGTTTTTTCTACATCGGTTAAAGTTTCACCACCATTACAACCACATCAACTGTATTCTTGTCCCCTTTCTCCTGACGCCATTTTAACACACTCTTATACTGTTCAATACATATCATTTTTTTAAGTAACTACTTATTCTTAGACACTTCATAGAAGCTTCATATTAGCTTTTAATTCGAGATATAAACAATACAAACCGTCCGCCTTTATTAGCTTTTAAATCTACTCGTAAACTGAACATAAAAGTACAAAAAACTACGCTCTGTAGCAGTGCCTGTTTGCTAATGATCAGGGTCCTTCCATGTATGTACTTGGTCCTAGCGGGCTGCCTAATGTACTTTAATTGGCTAATGTACTTCTGTTATCAACTTGCCCTAACTATTATCAGTGGGGAGTCCGTTGCTGCAGAGGAAGCCAGTCTTGACGGTGGGCCGGTCTAATTCACTGTCAACTACGATTAATAGCGATCGGGAAGAGTCAAACTAGTATGATAATGATTACTAAAAGACTTACATAGATCAGTTATAAGCCTATTAACAGTTATGTAGCAATATTCATAATGGTCAGAGAAGGTGACAAATAACGAAGTTTATTGTTTTAATAATTACATAGCCCAGTTTTACTTGTCATTATTCATATCGCCGGGGCATTATTTAAAGAGTGCAATGTTTAATCACTTGTTCTATAACATATTCACCAGGGAATTACAAAAAAAAGCAATAACGAATAACATTCATTGACCTATGAGAGATACACCTAAACAGCTAGAGAGCCTAGAGACACAGTTTTGAAAATCTCACAGAATAATGCGGAAGCGAAAATATTATTATCAATATGTTTGTTCATCGTTCAAGAGGTTCGTTTACCTACTAGTACAAAGATGATTGATATACAACGTTTATCTAATGTGCCTAATCTTTATTAGTACCGTACCGCTGTCTGTGTTAGTACCTACGGCAGAATTAGCAAATATCCCATCCATGCATGCATGTAGTTGTGTTCACTAAATTAGTTTCATACTGATCTTACCATAAATTTGGCATTCAGTTTTATAGTTTCACATCGACTTAAAACACTGTATTTCGAACTTGTTTTGTAGATATCTATTAATTATTTAGTACCTTTGGCGGGTTTCACGATGAAGCTCTAATGTGCAAACATCGTCAAAAAATATATTTTTTTAATATGGGTGATGTTTTTCGGATTCCGTTCCTCAAGTGGAAAAAAGGAACCCTTATAGGATCACTTCGTTGACCGACTGTCTGTCAAGACCCTTATTCTCAGGAACACGTAGAGGTATGAAGGTAAAATTAACACCAAATACACTATGTCTGCTGTCCTATGCAGCTGTAAAAAAAAATCTAAGTCAACGCAATCAAAAGATACATTTAAGCCTTATATTTTAACCATTTTCAACACTTCGCAAGTAAATCAAAACCTATAGGGTACTTCTCATTGACCTAGAATCATAAAATTTGGCGAGGACCAACATCTCAAAGCACAAAGAAGAAAAAGGATAAAATCCAAAAGTCGTTAATTTGTTGTTGTATCACAATTTTACCGCCGCCCATGGATACCTGCAACTCAAGAGTCACAATTACAAGCTCATATTTTGCGGTTGGAAAATTGACAGGGACGAATATCGATGTATGAGGGAGTATTTTTAGAACGGCAAAGTAAACTTTGTCTTTCAAACATGCTCAGAAATAATTCTTTCAAAAAAAAACGACTTCAACAAAAAAAAAACTAATCCATAAAAGACTTATATATGGTTTTCTCATGGATGCCATTGTCAGAACTGGACCAAATTGAAATGGGACCACACGGGAAGCACCAGCTTTCAAATGAAAAAAGAATCATCAAAATCGGTTCACCCAGTCGAAACTTTTGAGGTAACAAACTTAAAAAAAAAACACAGTCGAATTGAGAACCTCCTCCTTTTTTGAAGTCGGTTAAAAACCAGCAAAAATCTTCGAGAATCCATTTCCGAGATTGGACGAATAAATAAATGTCATTTTAAAACCCACCTGCACTCTCATCGCAAGTATACGACTTAGGTAGAAATGAGGTTATATATGTATGAAAATATGTTTTCTCTTTGTGACCATTACATACGTGTCATTGTATATTTTGAGGGCCCGAAGTGTCGAGCAAGCGTGGGCCACACGTACCCGCCCGTCCTTTGTTCTCACCGTTTACAGCCGGCACGCGATCAATATTCGCTCCAAATCCAAGATAGACTTGTCCACTCATTAACTCGTTAACTGAATTGTCCCATTTTTTCTTATTGATGCTAACTTTTTTATAAAATACCTAATTGTTATTATTTCTAGTGATGTATAGAGTAAATCGAACACTATAGTAAAAAAAAACAGTTGTGAGTGAAGATAACCAAAGACGTCTCTTAAAGAACATAACACTAATACACTTTTTAATACTACTAATATAAAATAAAAGTAGACAAACTAAAAACATCTAAAAAAACTGATTAACAGCTTTTTAGTAATCTATTAATTTGTCATTGACAAATTAGTGGAAACAATATTTAGACTTTCAAAGATTTAATTATCTGAATTGATTTTTTCCAACCTAACACGACGGGCAAACTACACAACTACTACAGCTATTAAGCAAACTCTAAATTAAACTCCTAATTAGTGAAAGTTGTTTACCTACGGGAAATTAGGTGTGCAAACAAAGATAAAAGAAATTAGTTTTGTAACAAAGTTGTACATCCTTGGGAACCAAGTTCATCACCAAGTATAAGTGTATGTGTTAAGCTAACTAACAGAAACGGCTTAGAGATTGAGACCGGGAGGTTAAAAAAAAACCATCTGTTTACAAGTTACGACTGTTTAAATCTGTTACTAAGACAATCCGTAAAAACCAACTTAAATTTTCTCAATAACTGAATGAGTAGTTTTAAAATAAAAAATTGCCTACTATTTAAAATCTTTAACTTTACACGTTCCACCTGCTTTTATGAGAAACGGAGGTTATAATATCTGGAAATTCAATGCATGCTATATTCATGCCCTTTCAGTGATTTCAGTAAGTGTTCCATTGTCATATACACCCTGTATCTTATTACTTTAAACGAGCAATTCTTGTATGTACGTATTTATTTATGTATATATTTATATTTCGGGTATCTCGGAAACGGCTCTAACCGTTTTGATGAAATTTTGTATACAGTTTTGCATTTTAAGTTCTACTGCATAGTTGTATTTCCTGTAAAACCGCAATTTTACAAAAAAAATATTTAAAAAATATGACGATTTTACAAAAAACTACCGGTCCCCTGGTACCTACTAGTACTATATATTAGTAAATTATGGAACCACCTTTTAGGTTTACGGTTGGTTAAAAGGGGTTACTGGGATTCTTCGGGGAATTAGGGTGGCTCGAATAGTTTTTATTCCCACCAACGCAAATACACGCTTTGACGTGGAATTGCAGAAATCTGCTCGTGAAAACCTAACCTCGTTTTTTTTTCAACACTTAAAGAAATTACTCTTAGCGTGAATGAAGTCAATTCAACTTCAATGTAGGAAACATTGATTTTCCTTGATCCATATAAATTAACCATGCAATGCTGCAATCAATAGTCATTCCTTCGAGTGGTAATAACAAGTAACAATCCCAATTTGAACTGTACTGCATATTGCTGGCCTTGTCTACCATATGATAATTCAGTATGTTAAATATCGTACGCTCAGTCCAACTTGTCGTTAAGGGTAGGGATAAACGTAGGGTTGAAATCAGTTTTTATATCAGGAATCACCATAACGGCTTGAACTTTTTTATTTTGGTGTTAAGTTGAACTATTTTTTCCATACTCGCACAATGACTGAGAATGTAAAATCAGTCCTAAAGTTCTATCACAAAAACTCAAAAAAATTAAATTAAGTGCCGTGCATGCCGAATCAGACAATTATGCTTAAATTGTCTCCAAAGACACTGTTTACAGTGCATTTTTTATCTATTTATACAAATTGAAGTGTCTGGTTGTTTTTACAATCAAAACAACTTTTTTTTTAATTACAAATAGTATACACGGTACTTATACGAAGTAAAGACGTTTTTTAATTTTTTTCTGTCTGTCTGTCTGTTTGTTCCGGCTAATCTCTGAAACGGAAGAACCGATTTTGATGTTACTTTCACTGGCAGAAAGCTGATGTTACGAGGAGTAATGTGGGCCATTCATTCTGCATACTTCATTTTAGATAAATAATCAGGAGTTCCTTAAAAATAACAAAACTTCTGTATAAATAAATCAATTTAAGTTTTCGTTGGTAATATCAAAATAACTGTTTTTTACTAACTTCATAATTTATACGGTACTTATTTTATACCATTTCGGTAGCAAACAAGTATATGGCCTGGCTGATGGCAAGCAGTTAACGGAGCTTGTGGACGCTTTCAATTCCAGGGAACTCCCATGCGCGTCGTCGACACTTGAGAAACCTTTACACTCCTTTCATGAAGCACCATAGATATACTTATTCCAAAAAATCTTTTTATTTTTATTGATTGTCGGTCTGTTTGTTTTCTCCGGTTACTTTGAAAGTTTTGAACCGATTTTGACGGGACTTTTACTTAGTTACTTATAATTTAGAAAAAGAATTTGGGTCCGCCAAAACAAACGTAATTATGAACTAATACGAGTAGCACTGTCCACTACGTGAACACACATACAGTACTCGTATTCAAATCAGATTTAGATTCAGATCTACATTTGAATTCGAAAATATTTAGGGTTCTCACCTAGTAGACTACTACTACTACTAGATTTTATGTTACTTATAAATTACTACTGAGTACTTATAATTTTCTTCTGTTTAACTTGTTTTTAGTTTGTAATGTTTGAAAAGCTAGTATTATTTTAATGTTAGTTAGTAGATAGATAGAGACACGACCGTGTGGATTATCGCCACTCTGTATTTTTAGTGTGAAAAGTTTTAATTATTTTTCTACGCGAACCAAGCTTCAGCTATTTTTTAATAAGTAATTATATGTTTAGATGCTATTCAGTTCTAAAACTCCGACGAAAATCTTAAAACTGTTTACTTAACTCTACAGTAAGGTACTTTACAGTAATTTTACGCACATGAAATCACACGATGAAAAGTTTTATAATTTTAAACGTAACCCTACTAAAAATGTTGTAATTTCATACTTTAAAAAAAAAATACTTTCAAATTTTTTACTTACTTTTATTTAAAAGCAGACTTTTAATTTTATTTATTTTCTCATATCATGTCTTTTTTATTATATATGTTGACCACGGAAATTTCCGTATCATACTGTGTTGGCTGGAAGTTAGCCAAATGTGGGATAAACTATTTTATCTATACAGTGACCGCGGACTGGATGTAGGTATACCTTGACATTTCTAAATGAGAGCGGTTTGGCACGATAGGGATCATGTAACCATATTGAGACTAAGTCGTAAATAGAATTGCGACTATTACCAAAGTCATATATCATATGTATGAATTATAAAATGTATTATGAAATGCTTGCGGTACAGTGGCACGTTTCTGCGGTTAGGTTCCGACATCGGTGACCATATTCTGCTAGCGTTATATTCATAACAAATGTGTAAATTAAAGCAATTTTAATTAGGGAACGTTGAATTAGACGTTTCGCAGTGCTAATTTTACTTTGGTCTTTATATTTTCATGCCCATGTTTTGCCGATGTTGATAATGTAAATAGTTATATACTCTTAACAATTTGGGCCAAACTCTATAAAAGTGTACATTAAATAATATCAGCCAAGTGCCACCAACTTCAAATTATTGTTACTAATGAAGACTATTTATTTTGAACTTCATATAGCTTCGAAACTTCTATACGGATAGGCCAAAGACAAACATGAAAACGATAACAAAACATAAAATACTTTATTATTTATTCGGTTAAGTTTACCTACCTGAAAATTATGCCAAATCATGAAAAATTACTTGTAATTTCTTGCGGCTCCGATATTAAGTAGATACACTAACTTACTAGTTAGCTTAAGTTACTGACTAAGCATCTTAATTGATATTTGATTAAATATTGATTAAATAGAACTGGCCCCGGAGCGTTTAGTTTCTGCGCTGCATGACACGAAAGCGTCATTTATACATTTTTTTAAATCTTTTTTTTTCATATAGCACATTTATTAAATGCATTCCAATGCATCTTATCATTACTATTATCAGTTATTAGATATTTATTTATTTCTCTCTCGGAACTTGACGATGGCTCACTATCCGCGAATTTCATTCATTCTACTTCTCATGAAGTAGCACAATTTTGAGCTAACCACCATTTTTGGCTCATGCAGAGGTGCCTTTTTATATATATTTGTTGTAATTGTCTACAAAAATAGACGCACGCAGTTCATTCCAGACCTTGGCGACTTGAACCAAAAGGTAAATCCAGTTAATAGTGATTTCAATAAGTCAGTATAATTTAATAGCCAAATAAATCAATATTAATTTCCTCGGATCGTACTCGGTAAAGAATGCTTCATAGAAGAAAGTAAAAACAGCTTCAAAACCTGCTCGTAGGGGACCCTCCTCAACGGAAGTGGCATCGCCTTTCTTTATTTTGTTCTAGATATGCATTCATGCTGCAGACTGTTTAACCAAGGCTGAAATACCCCGGTTTGTGTTTTGGTTCAGCCTGGTACTCCAGTCTGCTGAGCCATAACCAGATCAGGTAATCAAACAAATTACCTAAGATAAAAGTCTCAAGAGGTGTTACCGTGGAGCTCCAAAGGTTTTTCTTCTTATTAATTGATGACCAAAGCCTTAGGTAAAACTTGTTTGGTCTTCTCGTTAGAAATTGATGACGTATATTGGAAATTCCGTGTCATTTTTGTCAGTTCTAGGACATAGGCTTAGTCATGTTCTTGGCAAACCGTGCGGAACTTTCGTTATCCATTCGAACATTTCCATAAATTAATTCTGATTAATAGTAGGTAGGATCTATTTATAACATAGTTATATAGACTAATAAAAGAGTTTAAAAAAGGAGGATTTTTAATAATTGATAACCTTGAAACTTAAAGACATAGTACTTTATAGTGACAGTATTGAGGATTCCTGATATTGAAAACCTTCAGAGTTCTTGAAGTGGGAGAGCCATGCTTCGGCACGTATGGGGCCGGCTCATCAGGAGTGATAGCACACCCTCACAGAAAACCGGCGTGAAGCAATGATTCTTTGTTTCGCCGTACGAGTGAGGCTACCGGAGGCCCTTCCCCTCCTTCTCCTACTCCCACCTTGAAGGCCGGCAACGCAGGTGGTCATTTACCATCAGGTGACCCGTCTACTCGTTTGCCCCCTAACCCATAAAAAAGCCGTCTCAACCCGACATCGTTTTTTGTAGTCAAAAACTTCACAAACCCGAATCCTGAATGATGACCATTGTGACTTACCCTGTATAGGCTAGAGGAATAATAATATCCCTATAAAACATATGTATTTTAAAACAAAAACAAATTAGTAGTAAAGTACACACTATCTGTATAATTTAAATCGGATTTTCTCTTTATATGACAGATATTTTAGATATTTAAGATATTAGATTCTAGCCGTAAATCATATCATGATGTAAACATAGCAGAAGATATCGCTATTATTTTAATAAGGAATTATGGTTTTGTATCATTTGCTATATATGTTTTTATATTTTTTTCGATTATTATATTTAAATAATAACTTAAACTTGCGACTGTTGAGTTGCAGGTGTCCATGGGCGACAGTAGTCACTTACCATTAGGTGACCCGTCTACTCGTTTGCCATATAATAAATACAAAATCACTTATCACAAAAAAACAATAATAAAATGTTGCAGAATCAAGCAAATCAAGCGTATCAGATTAATAAATAATTATCGAGATTTCGGAAGACTTATGTGAGTTCAACAATTGCATAAAAGTAATAAAAGTATTATCCGTAATATTAATATTGCATAGCATAGTTTGGCAAACGTGTTGGAATAGTTTTAAATAACTAACATGTAAAAAATCCACATTTGAGCAAAAAAAATATTTTGATTTTTTTTATTTATATGTATGTATTAGTGTACAATATAGAATATTCTATCTATCGATATATTATTCTCAGTGGTTTTTGTTTAGCATTTTCATGTTTCGTGCATCATATGAGACACTTGTATTCAAAAATTAAATTAACGAGAAATAACCATCCAGTATAAAAAGTATTGTGTTATTGCTCGTATACATTGGTACATGGTACACCTATTAGTACTTAGTAGAAATGTGTTTACATGGGTAATGTACTGGGTAGGGCTAGAACTAGTAACTTAGTAACGTAGTTATAATGCTAATATTTTATGCACACCACTTATGAACACTACTGTCATAAATTGCTTACTTTTCTACTGTTGTTTTTTTTTTATTACATTACAGTTCGTAAGATAATTATTCGATAGTACTAATTAATTGGGCCCCAATAAGTTGGCGCCATAATCACCTAAAGATTTTCTTTTTATATGATTAGGAAATCCTTTGAAGGACTAATTCTCAATATCTCATTCGCTTGTCATTTTCAGAAACAAGCAGCTTGCGCTTACGATCAACAATGGAAATGTGCTTTTATTGCATACTTCTATCTACTTCATGTTTGTATTTAATTATAGCATATTGATCAATTCAGATAAAATAAAGAGCAGTGACAAAGAAAACTAAACGGACTTGACAATAAGAAACTGTCTTTGAAAGGTATATATACTGTTGCCATGAACCAGTTTTACATTTTTTTTCACATAACTTTGGTGCAGGCCTGCTTAAGCCTACCGTAAGGTGGACCTAGCGGCGGAACCGCAGTAAAACACTAATTTCGTAAATTACGTAATTTGAAGACGAACAAAGCCAAGGTACACTTTATTACACACAGGGGTTGATAAAGTTCAGAGAAATACGGGAACATATACGTAAAAAAGGCACACCTCATGAATACAATACAAACCTGCTTCTTTTTTAATCGCTGTTCTAACGCAAATCTCCTTTAAATTGAAAGTTTTTCAATAAACATATAAAAACATTATATTAAATCATAATTATTATATTTGAGCACATTAAAGTTAAGAATGTAACGATAGAGTAAGTAATAGAAACTGTTTTGAAACAAGTCACTCAGGTGGCTAGACCCAATTGTGCAATGAGGCGTCTATGTTATGTGCTCGTAAAATTTTGTAGTTTATGTAAGCACGTGATACACAAATATGAACGCCGCGGGTGGTTATAAGCATTGTGTTAGCTAATATATTGTACTATTTAATAATGAAACACTATATAAAATTCTATTTAACGATTATGGATGTTTTACGCCCTAATTTTCAACTCATTACTCATGCGGCTGGATATGCTATTCTATAATTGAGTTTCTCGCACGGTTCTCCTCGCAGGCAAATCCTGTACATATGTATGAAACTAGATTAGCCCGCGCCTTCGCTCACGTTAAAAGTTAAAGTCATGTTTTTACTGTTCTCTCGAGAACAGTCCTTTTTTCTGGATAAAAGAATTTTCTGTATCTAGCTCTGATTACGAGTATGCAAAACAGCCTTGGATTTTGTTAGTTCTCCAGAGAGAGTGAACCTTTTAAACAGGTGATCAGGTGCTGAACTGTCAGCGGGTTAATTTTTTAATAGAAGAATTGTTATTAGAACTCAGGCCAGTTATTATTTTTTACAAAAATACAATATCCCGCCTGAATGTACTAATAGTAGAGTAGAGGAATATTATTTCAGTAGAACTTCTATTTTAAAGATTTGTCATTTCTTAACCATATAACTGAAGCTTTACTATGTAAACGACGAAAGACTGAGAAAACCAAACAAAATTGTATAAACAAACTCAGCCAGAGAGAGAATTTTAAAGTATAGTTTTTATTCACTTTTAAATATTTATAATGGTCCCGATTCTATTGTACACTCGACTAAACTAAAACCTGACTTAATTTCTTCATATGAAATCAACCTTGTCTTCTTCGCAACTAGGTCTATTTATTACTGGCATCTATTTCTCAGCGCCACTAAATTCCACTAAAACCTGTTAGCCCAAGAGCCCACGACGGCCAGACCTTCGTTATTTTATAAAACCTGAAAGTTTTTCTGTGCATGCTCCCTATACGGGTAAGCACGACCAGCGACTATAGAATTTGGGTTGTGGTTACTTGGGCAGGTAACGGGTAGTAAAGGTGTATAAAATAGTACCTTAAATTCGTTAAAGTATAAAGCTCAATTTTTTTTATATTTTCTTTGGTATAACTTTAGAAATCTCGTCATCCATTGCCGGACACTAATGACAGTTGCTAGCCCCTGCCAGATACCCCTAAACTTTAATAAATTATAATTATACTTTCGTTATAGTATAAAAGCCAAATTTTATACATGTTACTTGGGGACCTATAAAAAAATGTTACCTCAATAGCCAGACAGTTTTATTGGTTTTCACATCTTGCCAGACCCATCGAAAGTCCGCTGTAGGTGCGAGCGCGAGGTAACAACCACGGTACAGTTATCTGTAGATTTGTGTATTTCATTGAAATAAATACAAATATTTACTTAATATTTCAAAGAGCAATTATAGACTATATTGTGCTGTTTTTAGTTGCCTGAATTCTTCAAAAAACGCACCCAGAGATAACATTTTTTTAAATTACCTGGAAACTCCGAAAGGTAGGACTATAAAATAATGTTTATATACCTACTAATACGTAATTCCTTTCTTTGTCTAATAGGTAGGCATTTCGCTTTTTCCACCGAGTAAAATACCTGGATTAATAAATAAATAAGTAGATAGGGCGACAAAAGTGACATACGTAGGTAGTTTCCTAGACTAAGCTATCTATTTACTTATGTATTTAGCTACTTAAAAATGATATTGACGAGCACACAGCACACGAGGAAGCAAATACGAAGATAGTATACCATACATGTAACATCAACTATCCAGCAGAAATAGTAATAAGAAGTGCGGATAACGATGTTGCGGTTATTATGCTTCGTAACATGCATCACCTTAAAAGTGATTCGGTTGTTCGGATGCTTACGGGTACTAGCAATAATTTAAGATATGTGGACCTAACCAAAATACATGCAGAGTTGGGACAGTTAATTTGTCAGAGCTTACCTGGATTTCATGCCGTCACAGGTTGTGATTTTAATCCTGCGTTCTTCAGAATAGGAAAATTAATACCATAAAATAAGACATTAAAAAAATATCCAGAGTACCAGGAAGCTTTCAAGAACTTCGGCAACAGTGAATTAATTGAAAATTTAGATAACCAACAAAACATTTTTAATATTATTCAGAGATTTATATGCAATGTTTACAATATGTCCCTAAGACCCTAATATTTTCTTTTTGTTTTATATTTGTTTTTTGTGTTTTTTTTTGTAATAAGAGACAACTCCCGCATTAGGAATTACTCTTGTGTCGCGGGGGACTTTACAAACATACAAAGAACGGACACAAAGAATACCCAGACTTGGGTGGGAATCGAACCCACGGCCTGAGGCATAGCAGTCAGGGTCACTAACCACTAGGCCACCAGGCCAGTCGAAAGCTTAATGTAATTGATGTTGATGCCGCTAGACTTCAAATATTCATCGACTCGTATATAGTCTCCGATGTAAACGAAGCTTTTGACCGAAAGAAGTTGCGAAATTTTGATGCCAGCAATCTATCACCTGGCAAAAGCGAGCTATTGCAGCAATTTCTGCGAGCAAATTATATATGTACCATTTGGAATAATGCTCATCTGAAAAATCCAACCACATATAAACCAGACAATAACGGCTGGGTATTGAAAGATGACAAATACCAGTTCAAATGGTTTGAAGGGGATCAACTACCACATTATGTTGTGTGTGTATTTTATAATATTAAAATAACATTTTTTACTTTACATAACATGGTTTTGAATAAAATAAAATTATTTTTTTATTGGATATCTTAAAAGATCGCGATCGACTAAGCACTCGCGCTCGCACCTACAGCGGACTTTCAATATGTCTGGCAATATGTAAAAAACCATTAAAACTGTCCGGCTATTTGAGGTAACGTTTTTTTATAGGTCCCCAGGTAACATACATAAAATTTGGCTTTTATACTATAACGAAAGTATAATTATAATTTATTAAAGTTTAGGGGTGTCTGGCAGGGGGGCTAGCAACTGTCATAAGTGTCCGGAAATGGAGGGACCTTGTTTCAAAGTGTACAAGGTTTACATTTTGTATGAAGAAAATTTAGTCAATTATAGTCAAGAGAGTAACACAACAGAGTTGACACCAATATCTACTTGACTAGTCCTGATTAAACATAGAAAGGACGAACGGCAAAAACGTACACGTCACGTCCAAATGGCAAACCACTTCATCTAGTTTAATCGCACCTATAACAAGCCGAAAAAGTTAATATAATATACGTATGTATACAATAGCCGGCCGACTGAAAATTAGGTTCGATTAAGTTAACCTTCAGAACCAGCAGAACAACGTCAGCTGCTCTTTGATAAATACATGAAAATGTCAAGTAATTTCCATAGTCAATATTTTAAGGTTATTAAAAAAAGGTTTAGCTCTATTTTGTCTGTCGTCAATTTTATATTTGTTGTTTATGAGTATCAATTTGAACAAAACGAGTGTTAGTTTGAATTGAGTGTGCCTAAGAAGTATAATTAATAATTACTAACCTACTGACACAGATAAATATATAAGGTACATTTATATAGAACAGCCAACAATATAGCCTTTTGGCAAACAACATGTTATGTCATGGTTGACTTGCTGGACGATTGCCAGGGAAAGGCTTTCCATCCAAGAATGTTTCAAGTATGCCTAAAAGAAAATAATAAGTAATGGAAAATTTCCGACGGCCTTGTCGGTTATTGAAATATGGTACCCAATACATATATACTTGCAAATGTTATAAATGCGAAGCCGGTAGCTGTATGGATTATTTTCCACTGATCTCAAACATATTATATAAGTCCAGTGGCAACCTAACGATTTTTAATAGTCCTATCTACTTTTAGGCATGATTCACCTAATTCATTCAAGAAAAGAGCGTACTCCCATCTCAAAGGGCGGCAACGCACTTGCCACTTGAGTTGCAGGTGTCCATGGGCGACGGTAGTCACTTACCATCAGGTGACCCGTCTACTCGTTTGCCCCCTATAATACTAAAAAAAAACTCCACCACGACGGGGCCGGGCCCTACCCCAGACGACATTCACTCATCACCACTATGTAATATGGTTCAGAACGCTATATAACAAAACATCTGTAGATTTTGATAAACATTACGAGAATGCAGCAGACCTAACTTACTCACAAATTGGGTTAAGATCAAAGCAATTGCATGCTACAAAATTATGATTCGAGAATGTGGCATTTTGTGGCAACAGCACTCAACACTCCAAAATTGTCACATATTGTTTTGTAGGCACTATAATACATTAATTAATATGTTATTGAGAAAATGTAAATACTGTAGTGTTAGTTTAACTTTGCGCAGGTACCGATGTAAATTGAATAGAGCAAATGACTCGCTCAATGTTGTCCTCGGTTTCACTAATTGTTTACTGGTTTATTTTAGTTCAAATGACATGAATTTACTAACATGAACTACCGTCTTAGATACCTAAATACCAAATTTAAATAAAAATAAAATGCTCGTTGGTAACCACATCACTTGAGAACGGACTCAACTGATCTGACTAATTCTTTATTTTATATGTTAATAATAGTCAGAACAAGGTTCTTAGGAAAAGAAGAGATGAAAAAGTTGCCTGGAAAAGGGGGGAATTTGGGGAAAACTGAAAGTGTATTAGTTTATTGTTGGGTAAGTTTATTGAAATTTTGACAGGACGTCTGTCGGATCAGCTATTTCAGTACAGTGTTCAGAGGTGCTTCGCATGTTCTCTACGCAATTACTTGTACCAGACTAAAAACGGTTTAAAAAAATAAATCTAAACGGTGATATGAAACCAACTTTATTTATGTTTTATTTACTAGACTCAATTAGGTCAAGACTATATATATAGATCTATATATCTTAGATATCCTCTACCCTTCGGCCTTAATCCTTGACCTCGTAATTACTAAACTAATTCCAACCTTAAGCAGAGATATATCTTTCCCGTGCACATGGCGGTAAGGACCCTATAACGTAACATACTGACAACTTAATTCCTACATTACAACCATATAATATTAACATACTATATTCATATTAAAGACACTGGGTCTCAAACGCGTTTAATTGAAGTAAATAAATAAGCCAATACGAACCCAGACAACCACACTCGCTCACCCTTATATCTAATTACTTTAAACGAGTAATCCTTGTATGTATGTATTTATATTTCGGGTATCTCGGAAACGTCTCTGACGATTTTGATAAAATGTTGTATACAGATACAGCTTTGCATTTTAAGTTCAACTGCATAGTTGTATTTCCTGTAAAAACGCAATTTTACAAAAAACGACTACAAAAAGCTTGGTTTCCCAGGTGTCTGACTTTTACAACAATTCACATTCAAATGACCATAATAAAATCGCTTACATGAAATCTCGAGATATATTACAACAATTTATCCATTAGCTGCGTTTCATGCTGGCGATTTATGTTCGATCCCCAGTCATGTAACTCTGACTTTTCGAAGTTCATATACGTGTCAGAACTTTATTATCAACGGTATAGCAAAAAGTCGTGTGGAAACCTGCAAATCTGTGATAATGTTCTTAAAATTTATAAAAGCTGTCTTAAGCAAGGGTTGACGACTATAGTCCAGTCTCTCTCACACACTCCGCTTGACATAGTTATAAAACAGTACTGATAATATATCTGACATGCCTTGAACCTAATTTTTGGAGGTAGCTGTATAAGTCTGGCCTATTGGTGTAGTGGTTAGTGATCCTGACTGCTGAGCCAGAGGTCGTAAGTTCGACTCCCACTCGGGTCAAACCATTGTGTGATGAGCATGATCATTTGTTCTCTGCCTGGGTGTAATTTATCTTTAATAAATATTTATTTAGAAATATATAAGTATGCTTATCAGCAGTCTGGTTACCATAGTACAGGCTCTGCCTAGTTTGGGATGAGACAGCCGAGTGTAAGGTGTCTCAATTATCAAACAAAAAAAATGTTAACCTTATATAGGAAGAAGGAACGTTAGGTCTTCATAAATAATCATTAAAAACATCCCTAAATTGGTTAAATTAATATTCCCTTACCTACGTACAAGCCAGCTCACAAAATAATGTCCAACATTGTCTGGCAAATCTATTGTTAATTTCTAGACAATTGATGTGATCTATATACAGGTAAGTGTGGTCCCCATCAAAGGAATCAATAATAGATTGAGCCGGTATGGCGTTCGTAAGACATTGGATCAATATTGATATACGCCAGTTCCGTTCATGAAAGTTGCATGACGTACCGTGTCATAGGAATGAGTACGTGATCTATTTCTTATACCAAATCGAGTTTTATTTATTCTTATCGCGTTCGTGTTCCTTTTCACTTTGTTTCTTTAATGCTGAAGCGGTATATAAGTACTTGTACAAGTCTTACTCAACAAGTCAAAGTCAGCCTGTGACCACGGCCAGTGCAACCTGGTCGAAACGTCAGGCAATTCAGAGGTATGTAATACCTTTTCGTGATCGCGTTAATTCCCGTATAAGTACATAATTATATCATGGAACGCGAAAGTTTAAAAGTTAGTATATACAATAGGCTAATTGATTGATTGAGAGTGAGATGTGGAGATTTAATGTTGCCTGATAATTTTCAGGCGAGAGTATCCGAGAACCCCTCATTTTGTCAAATCAAATGTAAAAAATTATCGAGAAACTTAATATTTTGTAAGAGAGAAGACTGAAATGTATGAAACTGTAGGTATTTAATACCGGACAATGATAAAAATCCGGACATGCATTTTCGAAAATCTGTGAAATTTATATGAAAATTCATAACTACATACCTAACATATATTGTTTGGAAATATACATATACGTCAGGAAAGGCAAAAAAGGCCAACCAATAAAAAAAATCATAAAAAAGCCACCTTTTCAAGTAAAATCAACAATTTTTCAAATACACAAACGCTCCTGAAATTTGACCACACCTTTCGGTAGCACTCAAACCCAGGTGCAAAAACTGAAATAAACCAAACCTAAATAAACTGTTCAATTTTACCTCACTATTTAGACCTATGTTTCCAGCTGTATTCTACCTAATACCATAAACCGCATACGGACAACCGTAACCCTTATTTATGTATACTTGCTTATATTTTTTGGGATTTTAATATACTTATCTCATTTACCACGTGCGATTACCCAACTGTTATCTAATCAAGGTGATAGATGAAAGCTTTTGGCCGCAAGGTGTGGTATTCCGTCGCTGCCGCAGACAAGTACCTATAGACCGCACAAAGACTTAGTGCAAGTGTAGTGTTACTAACTTACTAAATTATATTTACTAACACACAATATTTTAGTGGGTATATTTAGATTAAGGTTTACCAAGGCTCTACCATTTGGAAACGGGCGGTTATGGATCGAAACAGGCAGATATGATATTATGTTATTAATTTTTTTCTTTCAAAATTTTACATTTGACAAAGCAAACTATTGTTGCGGTGACTCAGTGTGTGTTGGTCTATAATTTTTAAATAATAATTTTTTAAATTGACGATTTCGAATAATTGATGATAAATTTTATGAAATAAAGATATTGAATTTGGTATTTATCTATGGGCCTATGCAACCTGAAATAAATTATTTACATCTAATAACCCCAATTGGGTAGCCTATGTTTAAAATAAATTATTTCATAGTTTTATACATATAAGAATTTCAAAAAAATATATTTGTAAATTTTTTCACGCTGGTTATTATTTTTAAATGTAAATTGGTAACGATAGCATAGTATGACGACACAATTATTGTTATTTCATACAAAGGAGCATTAATTATCAGTATTCATTCATATTAGATTAGTTTAAACGCTATGAAGACGAAATTAATTCAGAAGAAATTATTACTAACATTTGAACATTACTGCATAACCGGTATGAAAACCCGATTATCTAATGCGAAATACTGTAAAACTTCAAAAAATATTGGCTAAAATATTCTTAAATAACAATCGTTCACTTTTTTCTAACGGCTGACAGAAGGAAAGGCTAAACTACCATCTTCCTACTTTAGTATTACATTATTATCTATTAATAAAAACCCATATTGCCGCAGGGAAAGCAATGCCCCTGTCCCACCCCTCTGTTTTCCGATTGCCTCTCTCTATAGCAATACGGGGGCAAACTCTTATATAACTTTTGTTCCTCCCTCTCTCTCTCTGACATGCGACAAAAATGTCCGAATCAAAGACAATAAAAGAAATAATATTATTTCCGTTGGTTCTGCCCAATTCCTTTAAACATATAGTATTTATTACATTAAACTTGAAGGTATTTGAGAAACGATTGAGATACACTTGCATACTTCTACTATTATTTATAGGTCTAGTAGCTAAACACCTACGAACAGTGCTCCGTCTTTACCATAAGGATACACGGGGCACGTGCCCAGGGCCCCGTCTTCAGGGGGCTTCCAAAGTATGACATAAAATCACAAAAAGCAAGTACAGTTTCTATGTTGCATCAAACGCATTATTATACCCGTTGTATTCATGACATTGTATATTGCTATAGGTAGACAATTGCCATAGGTAGGTTTGCCAGCAACATTGCCAACGTCTGTCTATACTCAAAAGGTTTAGGTATTTAAATAAAAGTTTATCGTGGGAGAGCCATGCTTCGGCACGTATAGGGAGGTTCGACCAGAACGATACCACGGCATCACAGGAAACCGCAAAGAAGTACGCGATATTTGGATTCGGAAAGGACCAGAGTTTTTCCAAAATAAACATTGTGACATCTCCGAAATGTCTACTAGTTTCAAGTGTAAAAATCGATTGTTAACGAATTAAAAGCAACAAAATATTAATTACTCTATTAGCGTAGATTCCACGCTAGATCTCGCCCATGTCGATCAACTGTCTTTCATTGTTAGGTACGTAAAGGATGGAGAGTCTATTGCGAGAGTTTAATATATAGGTAGCAGATATTTTTTGAAACTGCGAATGAAAAAGAATTCATAGCACGCCCACCACCTTTTTTAGAAGGATCCTGAAGATCCTTGATGATCTGTAGAGTTGAATGGCAAAAAAACGTTACGTATAAATACATTTATTCCTTTATCATGAATATATTAATGCTTGTAAAGTACCTAGTTTTATAACATGACGTTAAATTCCTCTCAACTAAATGCCTTTATTTCTTTACTTCTATCTCACACCAAAACTACACGTTATTCTTTTATCTATTATCGATTTTGTCCATCCAAAGGTTACCTGTAAGAGATCGCTCTTAGCGATAAGGCCGCCTATTGTACATATCCACTTTGTGTATTTTTTTAAAGCAATATGTCGTTGGTGTACAATAAAGATTATTCTATTCTATTCTATTCTTATGAGCTCAATGCAGAATGTTCTCATTTAAGGCTGTACTTAAAGAACGTCGCAAAGAAACCAGCTGATTTCAGTAGGTATCTCAGTCTTACATAACCTAATAATGACCGATAAATTAGAAGAAACTTTTCCCAGTTTAGGAATTACAACAAGAATATTTATTTGTTTGATGATCACCAACTGTGGTGGAGAACGTTCATTTTCACAACTTAAAAGAATAAAATATTAATTACGAACGTCAATGATGACATGTTACAGGAACACTTTCATAATTTGTCAGTTATGTGCATAGAAAGTGATGTTCTTCAAAAAATTAATATTAAGGATATAATAGAAGATTTCGCACATCAGAAATTCCTAAAGAAACTACTTCAATAATGTAGACCAACCCAAATTTTATTCTTGTTGAGATGCTCAAAAAAGCCTTCGCTGATACCAAGTAGTATTAAAATATGTTTTTTCTATTTCATTAGTATTAAAGTAAATAAATAAATAAAAAATGTTAACAATAAAACTTTTTATTTACTGTTTTGTACTTTCGAATGGGGCCCCAATATCTTGTGTGCCCAGGGGCCCCAGCTTACCCAAAGACGGCCTTGCCTACGTAACCCTGCCTACAATTAAATTACTGTGTGACTCTCTGTCGTCCCTAAGGATGGATTTTATATGAGTTTGGGTGTACTTTCAGCAGTGGCGGATTTACCAGTAGACTGAGTAGGCTGAAGCCTAGAGTGGCAGATTTTAGGGGCGGCAAATTTGGGGCCTACATTATTTTTTATGTCTTGTCCTGGGGTATCGAATTAGATAGACCGACCGGTAGGGGCAGCAAAATTTAAATAGCCTACTGGCGGCAAATGTGTAATTCCGCCGCTGGCTTTCAGATATTTTGTTGAACCTCGAACTGTAAAACTCTATTTCAGTTTTACTGAATGTTTGACTTTACGGGATGTGCTTTAAAGAGGTTACTGTCGTAGTAACCGTAATGTCGTAGTAGTGTGTGTGGGTTCCATCGCTACATAGGACAATTATTTGTGTCATTCACAGAGATTGTTGTTGTATTGAGTCTGGGTATAATTTATGTCAGTATAACTTGAACTATCATTGTATAGACTTTCGTACCATGACAGGTCAAAATATAAACTGGACCCCTATAGCTTTATGTAGCCGTTTTTACATAAGTTTTAACTTTATAGTACATATTATTTATATTCTGCATCTCTTCTACATATATTATAAGTAACCTTTAAGTATTGCAAATTTCACATTCCTGCCTGTGAGCGTTTGCTCAAAGAATGCGTACAAAGAATTCTCCTCACCTATTAATATACAGATAACTAACGACCCTCCCCAGCTTCGCACGGGTGTAATGTAGATACTAACGTGGTGAACAATTATCGTCATATGATTATACAAATTAACATAAAACAATATTATACTATACGTATAAACCTTCCTCTTGAATCACTATCTATTGGTGTAAACCGAATTTTAAAAAAATCTAAAAAAAAGATCGAAGCGTACAAACGGCGGAAGCGACTTTGCTTTATACTATGTAAAGATATAATTCATATAAACATATAAGTATAGGTAATTGTAATTTTGGATAATCTATACATATAAAATGCTTTGTCCTGAATGACTGACTGACGGATCATCGCACAGCCTAAACCGTAAGTCGTAGAGACGTGAAATTTAGAGGACGTGTTCCTTATACAACGTAGGCATCCGATAAGAAAGGATTTTTGAAAATTCCACCTCCAAGGGGTTGAAAAGGGGTGACAAAGTTAGTATGGGAACACGTGTGTGCTTGGTTCAGGTTGACAATAAAAGTCAAGACGTCAATCATGCTATAAGTGAGGTACATGGCGTTAAAATATAAGACTTTCCTAATAGATGGCGTTATAAGAAACTATACAACTATAAACTTATACATACATAATTTCATGACTCTGTACACATCACAATTTTTTGAAAAATATTACAAGATAGTAAAAAATAATGACTATACCCATTGTTTTACAGCATAAAAAATAATTTAATATTTAAAATACAATAAAGAAAATTAAAAAAAAAAAATCAAAACTGCAAAGGTCATAAATTATAAAAACAGGTAAAATACAAGGCCATAATAGATGGCGTTATAATAAATGTAATAAAAAGTTTGAGATTTTTATATTATTTTGTTGTCTTCAGTTTTCCGTAAAAATAAATAAGTATTATTTACGTATACAGGTAATAATAATTTGGAGGACATTTCTTACATTATGTAGGCGTTCTGTAAGAAAGGAATTTGAAAATTCAGCCCTTAAAGGGTCAAAATAGGGGATGAAAGTTTGCATGAAACTTCGCCATTTTTGAAGGGGTCTGAAGCAGGTCGTCCCATTCGCAACTCGTCATACATTTTCAACACGTTCCATTCGCAGCTTGTCCCATTCTCAACTCGTCCCGTTGGCAACTTGTCCCGGTCGCAACTTGTCCCGTTCGCAACTCGTCCTATTCGCAACTCATCTTATTAGCGTGAAAGTTTGTAATAAACTTACACTTTGATTTCATTACGCATCAATTGTTTGCCCAACTTAAAAAAAGGAATTTTCTCAATTTGACGCTCATGTGGGTATTTCCAGCGAAAGAAACACCTTCACGGACATTAGCCGCAACGAATTGCCATAGGCAGGGAATCCTAACCGAACATCCTCTACAGTGAGATATATTTACCAGGCGTTGCAAGTACCTGCAAAGCCTTAAGCTTTAAATTGCAATCTTACGCTTGCATGTAATAATAGTTTAACCAGTGTGCCTCTAAAGGGGGCCGCGGGGCATCCTCGGGAATATTCGGCAGCAATGTAAAATATGTCTAAGGCAATTCGTTGAGATTTATTCTTGGCTGTGGTCATGGTTTTGGTCTACAAACCGAAAGTGGGTTTTCCCTCCTCAATTCCTATCTAACACCCGCGGGTCATCACCTCAACGGGGCCAAACAACAAGGTCGAACTCGTTCCAACTAAAACCACACAGTGTTCCGTCACCGGGTCTTATGGCCGGAGCCTCTGGGGTACCCTAAATTAGATTACCTACACTCTACGATGTCTGGTGTCCGCCACCACGCGGACGAAGTCGCGGGTAAAAGCTAGTATAATATAAACGTTCATTTTTACTTTTAACGATGACGGAATCATAACATCAGCTATAATTATTATACATTGTGCGTAGACATTTTAACAGTAATGTCAACTGTTTTCTTACTACTATTAACTATCATACTATTGTACGTTTTAACTTTCCGAGGGTAACATGTAGCGTCGTATTGTCTTGTTCATATGTTACACGACATAATAAGTTGTAGTGTAGTTATGTGTGTATGACGTGACGATGTATAAGTGGTGCACGCGACCGACAAGCAAACAATGGGGAGCGAACGGTGTCGAAGGTATTTATTCAACAGAATTTTTGTTGATTGAACGAACACTTACGTGCCTAATATGCCGACCAATATACATGATCTACAATTTATTATATACCAGCTGACCCGTGCAACTTCGTCTACTTTTGTAAATTTTCCTCTTTTTTACAATACTTTTCATTGGGGCTCCGATCCTATTGGTCGTAGCGTGATGTTATGGAGCCCTTCTCGATAAATAGGCTATCCAACACTAAAATAATTTTTCAATTCGAACTTGTAGTTCTTTAGATTAGCGCGTTCAACCAAACAAACCAACTCTTCAGCTTTATAATATTAAGTATAGATTTTAAAAAGTGGTTATATAATCAGACGTTGACAAGCATAAAAAATACACTTAAAATGAAGTGATATTTTTTATTACTTTAACTGTAAGTTCAAATTAAAATGATTACTAGTACTATCATATAAAATACCAACTTTAATAGCTTTCATTTTGGTAAACGTTTACAATGAATTTTCTCTAAAAAAGCTCTAAGACAAAATACACAGTCACCTTTCTAAGACTTTTAATTATAAAATTAATACTTAGGAAAAATAATGTTCAAGTAATTATAGTCTTATCTAATATATAAAAATCAATGTAACTTTGTTCGTCTTTATGCGATGCCGTACCGTTCATTTGATCGTCATGAAATTTTGCATTCGCGTTGCCAGGGATACAAAGAAGGACAGAGGGTACCTATCGTCCAGAAGGATGTTCCAGCAAAAGCTATAGTTTCATAAAAATAAACAAGAGTCGTCTTACAAAAACCTTTTCTAAAAATATCTGTAAAAATAGAAAATAAAATGACCCACCTACCTATTGCCAACCGTTGTTGAGTAGGCGAATGTCAAAGTTGCGAAAATGGGTCACCAGATAGGATAGATGACCTGCAATGTACGACTACAGACTACCTATGCAATTTCACCATTATTACAATTGCGTCCCCAGAAACTGGCACACTAGCAACGATTATTTTTATTTTAGTTTTATTTACAGTCACATTCTTGAGTTCTATCTTCTAACGTACATAAAGTGCATACGTAATGATTTCTAGGATTATCCACTAAAAGAAATACTAAATATCAAGAACCTTTATCCTTATAACCTTCATTTATAGGATGTCGGTGGAGACATTGATTATGAATGAAAGTCGAACGAAAAGAAAGTCGAGTGTTTACCTGCCGTCGTGACCTCGAGGTATGGGAGAGTGAGAAGAATAGTATCTCCGCTATCGATTCTGAAGGCACGTGCTGATTGCGAGGAGCTGGATCACCAGGATATCTGATGCGGCCAGGTTGGTGCGGTTGTTTCACTAGTAGTTTGAGCACAGCAGAGTTAACAATACAAAACTACACTAAGGCAAGAGATCGCGAAATGCACGGTAGGGTGGTTTGCGCGCGGTGGGTGATGTCGGTGTGTCAGGTCGCGGATCGAGCGAGCGCGCGGTGCGCTGAGTATGCAGTGAGCGGAGGAGCGCACGGGCGCTGACTGGCCGTCGCGAGTGCTCGGCGGCCGCGCGCTGCCGCTATTTGCGCCCACTGCGCCCGCTCGTCGCTTGCCGCCCGCCCCGCACGCAGCCGCCCGCCCAGAGCTTTCTCTGCGCAACGCAACAACAAACATTTCTTTATTCTACCTGTAACTGTTTTCGATTATTTGACTTAAAATATATTTCTACCTTGATTGAAGAGCTGATTAAAGTGGCAGGGAGCCGAAAGATAATGAGGGCGCAATATCCGCTCTGTT